>CM038215.1:4493392-4848881 GCA_021442155.1 Cymbidium sinense | reverse complement strand
CTTAACTACCAACCTAACTTTTGAGAGAAAGTGGGTTAGAGCTAAGGTTCCCAACTGATGCCTAATTGTTTTCACATATAGACTTGGGTACACTTATGCTTTGCTTTGAAGCCATCTTCATCACTATCTAGCTCAAGTGTCACCTCCAAGGGAATCTACTATCGAGAAGAGCTGGCTAGTGTGCTAACCATATAAGACTCATCTTATGAACTAGATTCTAAGTCTATATTGATAGCAGGTGTACTACTAGTAGTTGGGACATATCTTCTATTGGGTGGCCAATAAAGAGGTTTTCCACCCCCTGGACTACCTCTAAACTGGCCTCTTCCTCTGCATTATGGAGAGGTCGGCCCTACCCATATGTTCGAATGGAATAATGAATTGTGGGGGGAATCTAATGTCAAGCTCCACTTCCTCCTCCAAGTATATTTCCACTCCCTTCTATTATCTTTTCATTTTCTATTGTCTTTTCTTTTTATTTTTCTCCTTCATTTTCTTTTTTTTTATATTTCTTTTATTTTTAAACTTTAGCCAAGTTCATGAGAATAGACTTGTTGATTTTGAGGGAGGTAGTAAGCTGCATCCTCACATATGCCGACCTCATGAACTGTAAATAGCTTAAGATCTCCTTTGACACAGCAGACGATCCCACCTCTCACAAACTTCATACACTGATGTAGAGGATGGAACTATGTTGTTCTCTTGTATTCATGGTCTCCCAAGCAAAGAGTTGAAATATGTATCAAAGTCTATAATGTGAAACTTTGCTTGGTACCAATCATCTATCTCCAAGGCAACACTATGGAGCCTATGGCTTGACCTCACTTTTGAGTGTGGATTCAATCTTCCCATCTAAGACTTAGGAGTCTAGACACTAAGACTTCTAGTCATAAGACACTTCTAACAATTAGGTAAATATTTAACCTAGCCTAAAGACTTAGAAGGGTTAACCATAGGATTAGGTTATGCCTTGGATTAGGATAATCCACCTACCCTACAACCCAAATCCAATCCATGTTCACCTTCTCAAACCAAACCTCAAGTTCAAAACATCAAATTCAAATCCAAATCAAATTCTAAAACCAAATGATTAAAGCCCATGATCAAATCCAAACTTGAAACCCTTCCTAAGCCATATGACCTATCCCATGGACTTAGCCAAATCTTAATCCAAATAAATCCAAAATCAATTGATTTTCTCATAATCAATTTATATCTTCAATCATCTTCCTAAATATAAACCAAATCTACATTCAAATGATCAAAACTAAATTGAATTAATTAAAAACCCTTCCTAAGCCATATCTTATCTCATGGACTTAGCCAAATCTTAATCCAAATCAAGTCAAACTCATTTGATTTTCGCATAAATCAATCATATTTTCAATCATCTTTACAAACTTAAATGAAATATGAATTTAATTCATCAAAACTAAATCAAATCAAATCAAAATCAAACCTAAACCACATGACCAACTCCATGGACTTAGCCAAATGTTTTCATTCCAAAACCCAAATTCAATTGATTTTCATGAATCAATCATACCTTCAATCATATTCACAAATATAAATGAAATATACAATCATCAAGCCAAACCAAAATCAACCCAAGTCAAACCAACTTAACCCTTTTGACTTGAAATGTTCAAATGAACCAAAACCCATTTGAACCCAAGTTAATTAATTGAATTTATATATCAATCCCAAATCATATATAAACTCAACTAAATCAAACTCAACCAAAAAATCAAGCCAACTAAACCCAATTGGTCCACCGACCAAAAAGTGGCCAATTTGACTTATTTGGGCCAAGTTCTAATCCTACCCAAATTGATTGAACCAAGCAACAAAACCTCCCATCATGATTGTTGATCACCCTAGGTTGATCAATTATCACAAATTGGGTCAAACCAAGTCAACTTGGTCATTTGACAAGTCAACCCTTAACCCATATGAACCCAAACTAGCCAAATTGCAACCTAAGCCAATTCCCTTGAAACCAATGATTCATACCAAATTAAAATCAATATTTGAATATGACATGACCTTTAATTGAGTCAAACCAAACTGAATTGACCCTCTTGACCCAAGTTGACCCAAATTGACCTAAAAGACTAAATTGAGTCAAATCAAAAAATAAACCAAATTGATTTCAACTAATGGCTCAAATTCATTCAAAATTGATTGTTGAACTTGACCGAAGTCATGATTGGACCCAATTGAACTCAATTGACCTACTTAGCCCAAATTGACCTAAAGGTTCAAGTTGGCAAAAAAAAAAAAATCCAAATTTATTGAAACCAAAGCCTACAATCATCTTCAAAGGGTCAACTAAACCCAAACCAAGCCAATTTTTCTAATTTGGCCAAATTAGTCAACTTAACACATTTGACCCAAATGAATTCAAATGAGCCAAAATTAAATATAAGCCAAACTAAACCAAACCAATTAAACCAAGACATCCCAAATAATCATATGAACTTGGCCCAACCCTTGGTTTGACCAAATTTGACCAATTGATCAACTTTACCCAACCTAACCCAATTTGACCCAAATGAGTCAAATTGAGCCAAACCTAACCAAATCAACTCAAATTGACTTAAAATTTGGGCCAACCCACTTTCGCTTTTTTCATTCAAATCAAATCCAATGCTAAATGATCATTCTACCCTTGGGTCAAGGGCATCACATGAGACAAATCACCCATGTAAGTGGTCATTTCCATTCCTTGGCCACTTGGTACTCTCCTGGTCCACCTAAGCACCTAAGACACGCCAACCTAATTAAGGGGTGGTTATTGACATGACCCATGGGAGGTGAAATCACCTCTCCCATTAGAGCATTTGAATCCATAGGACACCATGATTCCTCGGCAGCCACAACACCTTCAACCAACCAAGCCAAGTTAGCTCACCTTCTCTTTGCCACCCAAGACTCCCTGAGATGGTCGGACGACCACTAGAAGCTCAACACCCCCTCATTTCCATTCAAACACACACAAAAATCATTCCTCACATCCCTAGCTACCCAAGACAAGCTGCTAGAGCCATGCCCTAAGCTCCCAAGCTTGTTCCTCGATCAAAATGCCATTCTCATCTCAAAAATAGACACTCCCATTTCTTGACCTAACTTACCCATTTCTCTTTCAAACTCAAATTAAATTTGCACGCACCTTCCCTGGGCCTCATCGAGCAAGAATAAATTATCTCCCAAGCTTCTCGGGCACACAAGATGGGTCTTCGATCAAAGCTGAGCTCCAAATCATCAGTTCGTGGCCTTTCGAGTGAATGTTGAGGAATTGATCATATTACTACTCAACAAGGCTTCATCTCCACTAGATGAAGCTTCCTCAATCATTTGAACCACTAGTCTTGAGCTCCTATGAGGTATGCTTCCAAAACTGATCCTTAGGAAAAAATAGGTTGGAGCTTTTTGAAGAAAACTTGCATCTCATGTGATCTTGACCATTGATCCCACTGATTGATGTCATGAAGGTGTGGGATCCTTTTGGAGTTGATCCAGCTCGTAAGTTTGAATCAAGTGAGCAATGGTGATACTCCATTCTCCATCACTGTGATGTTAGATCACCCACCTTCGCATGATTAAAATAGATGATCGATTAGATATGCTATTGATCCGATTTAATTTAAGCTATGGAATTAGTAGTCATCCGATCTTAGATCAAATGGCGATGAGAAAGCACATCCTCCGCATGTAGGCACTAAGTCAAATAAGTTTAAGTAGCCAATCGCCCACATGGAAAGCATGCCACGCCATGTGGAAAGCATGCAAGCCATGTACAATAGATTACTTTAATTAGGCTTAATTAATCATTTTAAATGGCTAAAACTTCTAAAAATCATAAAAATCATAGAGAAATAAAAATGAAATAAATACTCATTTTAAAGGTATTTAATAAAAGAATTAATTAAAATGATCTTAACTAATTTTAAATAGTAATTAAGGTTTGATTACAAAATTAATTTCTTAATTACTTAATTACTTGAGCAATTTATCAAATTTTGTGGGTTAATTTAATGGGATGACCTCTACCTCCCATGATTATCTTGGGATTTATTGCTTACTTAATTAGGAAAATTGATTAATTAAATCTTAACTACTCTTTTAAGTTAATTGATGATTAATTAATCTCATGAACAGTAACAAATTAGTTAATTAAGTTTATTAATCATTGTTCAAATAGTAAGTGAACTAAGGAATAGGGTTGGGACCCCTTTCCTTAAGTTCATTTCACCCTTTTAAAATAAATTTAATTAAGATTTAACTAATTAATTAAATCACCTAATCAAATTGAAATCATAATCACATCTGAGCTTAATTAATTAAACCATGGGGTAAATCTTTAGGTGTTTAATAACCTAAAGGAGTTTAATGAAATTATGGTTAGTCTATATGTGTGGGAAAACCATAAGAGTAATTAATTAAGTCCTTTAATCTAGTTAACTATTAATCATAATTACATTAGGCCCCTTTATTTCTTAGATCATTGCAAGTTTATTTTCCATGCATATCATGTTGTCTCATAATTATTTAGTTAATTACTTTAAGGTGACATAGGTAATGGTAATTAATTCATCTAATTAAAGTTTCAACTTAATTAACTCATAAAATCAACTTAATTACATTTCCTTAAATTAAATCAAATTACTAATGTGGAATGGGTTTAAAATAACAAGTGATGATTTCTCTTCTCATCTTTAAATCAAATCAAATACAAAACTTAATTAATAAAGATGGTTTGTTTTAAATAATCTTATTTGATTTGATTGTCCTTAAGAACTAGTTCGGTTGAATGAATCACATGCTTATATTCAATTGTCCTATTTTCAATCATGTTAAATTTTGTATGTCATTTGAATTCATGCATTCATCTTTTCAAAATAAAGTAAAAGATAATTGATTTCCTTTTTGTAAGCTTGCATGTGTTGATTTAATTAATATATGTGTGGCTATTATAACTATTAAATCCAAAATGTATTTTTCAAAAGCTTATAAATGAATAACAATATGTGTTATGATGCTAGTTATAAATACATAAGAAATGCATGTGCTTATAGCTTAAGTGCATAAATGTTGAGTTCTCTTTCCTCTATTCATGTGCTAATCTATATAAGATTGAATGATAATGGGTATATAGTCTAGACTTCCCTGGAACACAGGGCTTTAGCTAGCCCCAAAGAGGTCATTTGATTACCTAACTTCCCTGGTTTAATAATGTCGCAAACCCATTTGATTTCACTCTTATGTATTTCAAGTTTAGAATTTGGATAGAGCTTTAATTCATACATATAAATGATTCAATAAAAAAATATACAATCTTTTGGTTTTCTTTCCTCATTTATGTATACATCCATGTGTGTCCAAGAAAAGCAAGTATATAGTCTACATCCCGAATACGAGGCTTTAGTTAACCCCAAGGAGGTCATTTGATTACCTCACTTCTTGATTTAAGAACAACACGCATTTCTTTTATATGTTTGTACATGTATATGTATATGTGATTAGTGAATGAAAATCCCATTTTACATTAAAATTGCTTGCATTCATAATTGACTAAGTGGTTGAATTAATTAGCCATATGATTTGGAGCTTACTTCCTATGTTCATGTATATGAATTTACATATGTTTGAATGCAAATGGATATATAATCTGGACATCCCAAGAATATGAGGCTTTAGCTAGCTCCAAGGAGGTCATTTGATTACCTCACTTCTCTGGTTTAACAATGACACATGCCTATTTAATTTCATTCTTACATCCTTTTGTTTAAGAATTTGGATAAAGTTTTAAATTAATATGTTTAAATAATTCAATCAAATAGAATATAAATTCTAAACATACATATACATTCATCATTTAAGTGTGCTAAAATATATTGCATGTATAGATACACTTAGATTAAATCATATGCATGTTACATGTGATGGAAAAATGATTTAATATATGTCATGTGGTAGTAATTGAATTAAATTATTCTTAAGATGCCTTTCATTTTGAATAGGATTATTTAAAGTGAACCTAAACTTAGGATTAATTAAATCATTTAATAAGCTATTCACTAAAGAGAACTAAATCAAATTAATATACTTTAGTAACTGACTTAAGGTAGGGATGAAAGAGGGCAATCATCCCTCTCCTTATAACACTTTGTTGCTAACTGTAATCAAATGAAATGAAAGACAACACAAATTAAAATTCTCAAATAAATTTAACTACTTCAAGTAAAATCAACCTTTCATGTTAAATTGAATCCTTCTACACTTTAAAAAGACAACACTAATGCCTAACAAGACTTACCACACAAGCCTTAATACACACATTAGAATTAAGTCACCACTTCTAGCTCTAAGTTAGGATGGTGTATGATGTGATGCATGTTTTGTTTTATGATGTATTATTTTAGATTGGATGTTAGATGTATGCTCAGTAGACGCATGATATGCCAATATTAGCTTAATCATATTTCTAGAAGATTATGCTTAAGGGATGCTTAAAATAAATGTGAATGCTTTTTTACATTGTTTAAATCTTAAAGCATAATCCAAGTTAGATGTGGGCTTAGTTACCTATGTATGTCCAAATTGTAAATACAAATGCTTAGGATTATATGTATATTTACCTAACCTCTATTTTGTTGGTGTTGTTAGATTTAATTTTTTCCACATAAATGTAATTTTGCAATAGAATTAGGACTAGTGCTATGGGGATTAGGATGAAGGGCTGTAAGGCTTTGTCCCTGGGTGCCTTGTGATGCCTTTGAAGCAACCACCATCCAAATCAAAGAAGGAACCAAATTAGAAATTGAGATATGAAGAAAGAAGACCTCCATAGCATTTAATACAATTATAGTTATTCTTTCATATTCCTATTATATAAGGGTAGACCTGAACCAATCTTTTCTCTTCGAGTTTTTTTCTTTTACGATAGTTTATATAATTGTTTGATGTTATGTTTACATTGTGCATTAGGATGGCATGCTTTTATAGTTTCTTAAATGATTGATGCTTTAATGTGTGACTTGGATACGATTGGTTCTTAGGATAAAAATAATATTTCTACTCAACTAATCAATTATAACTAAATTTTAAACAACTCATAACCTCATCATTATGCCTAAGACATAAATAAGATAATTATAAGATTTAGTATCCCCTTAGATGTATGGTTGTATGTTTCACATCATGCATGCATGCCATATTTCTCTTGAACATGAAAGATCTCCATCCTTACATTATAAAGGAATGCTTGACCTCTGAGGGCATTCTTTGTGGTGGAGAATAACTTCTTCTAGCTGATTTGACCCACAACCTATTTCATCATGCATTTAGGCCCTCTCATCTTGTTCATTGAATCCTCTCAACATCATCCTTTCTTTTTGGAGTTTGGAGATGTTGATCCTCAAGTAGCAAGGGTTCTTAGACTCATAATGTTGACAACTGTCAACGAACTCTAGATTGCCTATATCTGCCAACATTCACAGTAATGTAAAGAGGCGGTTGTGCTCAGTCGTCCCTAGGAGTAAGTCTTCATTGCTGAATGTAAGTAAATAAAAACCTAAACCTAAACAATAAACAAAAAAATAAAACCTAAAATTAAATAATAAATAAAAAAAAACCCCAAACTAAAAAATAACCGCAACCTAAAATAAACTAAATAAAATAAACCTAAACCTAAACTAAAATAAATAAAACCTAAACCTAAACCTAAACCTAAAATAAACTAAACCTAAACCCTAAAATAAATAAAATAAAATTTACCAAAAATAAACCTGAACCTAAACTAAAAAATAAAACCTAAAAATAAACCTAAAATAAAAACCTAAAAGCTAAACCTAAAAAAAACTTAAACCTAAACCTAAAAATAAAAAATAAAACCTAAACTTAAAAAATAAAATAAAAATAAAACTAAACTAAAAATAAACCTAAACATAAAAATTAAAGTAAAAGAAAAAACCTAAACTAAAATAAATAAACCTAAAATAAATAAAAATAAAAAATAAACCTAAAAATAAACTAAAATAAATAAAAAATAAATAAAATAAATCTAAACCTACTAGTTTACTTAATTTAAAATAAAAAAATAAAGATATATAAAAATATATATAAAACAAACCCTAACCCTAAACCCTAAACCCTGAAACGCTAAACACTAAACAAACACTAAACCCAAAACCCTAAACTATAAAAACCCTAAACACTAAAGCTTAGACTTTAAACCTTAAACCCTAAACCCAAAAATAACCCTAAAACCTAAGCTAACCCTAAACCCTAATCCCTAAACCATAAAAATCCTAAACCCTGAAGCTTAAACACTAAACACTAAACCATAAACCCTATACCCAAAAAAAAACCCTAAATCTTAAAAAGATAAAAACCTAAACCTAAACTAAATAAATCTAAAAATTCAATAAATAAAATATCTAAAAAAAAAATAAAATAAAAAATAAAATAAAAACATAAACTAATACCTAAACCTAAACCTAAAACCAAAAGGAAAATAAAATAAAACCTAAAAAAACTAAACTAAAATAAAATAAATAAAAACCTAAATTAAGCTAAAAAATAAAAAACCTAAATAAAATAAAAACTAAACCTAAAATAAAATAAATTAAAAAATAAATAAATACCTAAACCTAAACAATAAACCTAAAAAAGCCTAAAAATAATAAAAAAATAAAACTTAAACTCTAAACTAAAAAAAAAAACTAAACCTAAAATAAATATAAAATAAACCTAAACTTAAACTAAAATAAAGTAAACTAAAATAAATAAAAACTAAACCTATACCTAAACCTAAACAAAATAAAATAAAATAAATTAAAAATAAACCTAAACCCTAACTAAAAAACAAAACCTAAAGATAAACTTAAAATAAAAACCTAAAACCTAAACCTACAAAAAATAAAATAAAAATAAATCTAAACTAAAAAAATAAACCTAAACCTAAATGTGAACCTCAAAATAAACAAAAATAAAAATAAACCTAAAATAAATAAACTAAACTAAATAAAAAATAAACATAAATAAAAATAAAAAATAACATAAACTAAAATAAATATAAAATAAACTAAATAAACTTAAACCTACCAGTTTACTTAATTTTTTCTTAAAAAAACCATAAATTCTAAATCCTAAACCCTAAACCTACAATCCAAAACCCTAAACCCTAAACCATAAACCCTAAAAACCTTGAACCCTAAAGCCTAAACCATAAAAGCATAAACCATAAAACCCTAAACCCTAAACCCTAAACCTAAACCCTAAACCTTAAAACCACAACCCTAAACCTAAACCTAAAGCAACTAAATAAATTAAAAAAAACTTAAACCCTAAAATCTAATAAACCTAAACCTAAACCTAAACCCTAAGAATGGGCAGAACTTTGACAGAAATAACATCACCATCAACCAGGCTCAGTCTAGATCTGTTGGAGTAGAAGGAGGACGCGATAGAGGTTACAATGGTTGTGGGGGAATGTGAGGTGCTGGCAGATATGGAGGTAGTCATCAAAGCAGTGGTGGTTATGCAGATGGGAGGAGTGACGGAGGTTACAGCTGTGGTTGTGGCGAAGGGAGAGATCGGGGATATGATGGTGGATCCCGCAACTCGAGAGGTCGGGGTGGTTCTTATGGCAACTAGACAAACTGAAGAACGTCCGATCCGATTTGCTGCTTTGGAACTTTGTTTTTATAATAGAGACTGTTCTAGTTAACTAGGATTTTTGATTTATTCTATGTGTGATCATTTTTTATCTATGTAGTCGCTTCTGTCTTAGAAAACTTCGTGTGTTACTTGGTTGATAAATTGAAAAGAAGAAATGTTGAATATGAATTTTTTCTCTATTAAAAAAAAAATTAAAAACCCTAAACTAAAACCTGAACCCTAAACCTAAAACCTAAACCCAAAACCCTAAACCCTAAACCAACCCTAAACCCTAAACCCTAAACTCTAAAATCTTAAATCCTAAACCCTAAATCCTAAAACCTAAACCACGAACCCTGAACCCTAAACCCTAAACCCTAAACCCCAAACCTTAAACCCTAAACCCTAAAAAATATACTAAAATAAAAAACCTAAATTAAAATAAATAAACTAAACTATAAAAATTAAAAATAAACATAAAAAAATAAAAAAACTAAAATAAATAATAATAAATCAAATATATGAAAACCTACTAATTTACTTAATTTAAAAAACCCTAAACCCTAAACCCTAAAGCCTAAACACTAAACCCTAAATCCTAAACCATAAACCCTAACCCTAAGCCCTAAACCATAAAACCCTAAACCCTAAAACCCTAAACTCTAAACCCTAAACCTTAAACCTCTAAGTTTTAGATTTTATTTTAGGTTTTACTTTAGGTTTAGGTTTATTTTAGTTTAGTTTATATTATTTAGTTTAGGTTTGTATATAATTTATTTAGTTAGGTTTAAGTTTATTTTATTTTATTTTAGTTTAGGTTTCTTTTATTTTTACTTTAGATTAGATTTTTGTTTAGTTTTTTTTTAATTTATTTTATGTTTTACTTTTGTTTAATTTAAGTTTAGGTTTTTTATGTAGTTTTATTTAGGTTTAATTATATTAGTTTAAGTTAAGGTTTAGGTTTAGGTTTTATTTATTTTAGTTTAGTTTATTTTGGTTAAGTTTATTTTATTTTATTTTGTTTATTTTATTTTTTTTAGGTTTATTTTATTTTTTATTTTATTTATTTATTTTTATTTTTATTTTTTTATTTATTTTATTTAGGTTTATTTTATCTTTATTTTATGTTTAATTTTATTAGATTAGGTTTATTTTAGATTTATTTATTTTAGTTTAGTTGTTTTATTTATTTTTATTTTGTTATTTATTATTTTATGGTTTAGTTTAGTTTTAGTTTAATTTAATTTATTTATTTAGGTTTTTATATAAATAAAATAAATAAAACCTAAAAAAAATAAAATAAAACCTAAACCCTAACCAAAAATAAAAAAAAAACCTAAACCTTAAAATAAATTAAAATAAAACTCAACTAAAAAATAAGCCTAAACTTAAACCTAAGGCTAAAAAATAAACTAAAATAAAAGAACGTAAACTAAAATAAATAAACCTAAGATAAATAAACTAAACTCAATATAAATAAAAAATAAAATAAAATGAACAGAAATAAATAAAAATATAATAAATAAACTAAATATGCATAAACCTATCAGTTTATTAAATTAAAAAAAAAAACCAGAACCCCTAGATCCTAAACCCTAAACCCCAAAACCTAAACCCTAAACCCTAAACCTACAACCCTAAACCCTAAACCTTCTCCTAAACCCTAAACCCTAAAAATCCCTGAACCCAAAACCCAAAACCCTAAACCCTAACTTTAAACCCTAAACCTAAACCTAAAGTAACTAAATAAATTAAAAAACAAACCTAAACCCTTAAAGCTAATAAACTTAAACCTAAATATAAACCCTAAGAATGGGTAGAACCTTAATGATAGGAACATCACCATCAACCAGGCTCGGTCTATATCTAGCAATAGAGGCAAAGGCAGAGTCTGAGATTATCCTAGTGGTGGTGGGGGATCTAGAGATGCTGGTGGATATGGAGATGGTGGTCAGAGCAGTGCTGGTTATGGAGACAAGAGGAGTGATAGAGGTTACATCCATGGTGGTGGTGAAGGGAGAGATTGGGGATATGATGATGGATCCCACTACTGAGAGACTGGTGGTTCTGATGGGAACTGGAGAAACTAAACAACAGTCGATCCGATCTGCTGCTTATGAAACTATGCCTTTACAGTAGAGAAATTTCTTGTTATCTAGGTTTTTGATTTGCTTATGAAACTATGTCTAGGAAAACTTGGTGTGTTACTTGGTTGATGAAATCGAGAAGAAGTGTTGTTGAATCTGAATTTATTTTCTAATAAAATAAATAAATCAACATCCTAAAGGCTAAACCATAAAACCCTAAAACCAATTCCTTAAACACTAAACTCTAAACCCCAAACCTAAACCCTAAACCCCAAACCCTATACCCTATACCTAAACAAAACCCTAAACCAAAAAGCTAAAACCTAAACCTAAATTAAATAAAACCTAAATATAAAATAAAAAAACTTAAACCAACATAAATAAAATAAAATAAAATAAAATAAAACATAAACTAAAGCCTAAACCTTAAAAAAATAAACTAAAAATAAAATAAAAACTAAACTAAAATAAAATAAATAAAAACATAAACTAAACTATAAAATAAAAAAAATTAAATAAAATAAAAACTAAACCTAAAATAAAAATAAAATAAACCTAAAATAAAATAAAAAATTAAAAATAAACCTTAATGGAAATAAAATAAAAAATAAATAAAATAAATAATTAATAAACTAAATAAACCTAAACCTATCAATTTGTTTAATTTTAGAAAATAAAAAATATATATATAAATATAAAAAAATTCTAAAAACCCATAAGCTAACCTTAAACCGTAAAGCTTAAAACTTATAACCATATACCCTAAACCCTAAACCCTAAACCTACAACCCTAAACCTAAGATGCTAAACCTTAAACCGTAAACCATATAACCATAAACCCTAAACCCTAAAACCTAAATCCTAAAGCCTAAACCCTAAACCTTAAATCCTAAAAACCTAAAAACCTAAAAGCCAAAACTTAAACTAAATAAAACCAAAAAATAAAATAAATTAGAAAACCTAAACCTAAATATAATAAAATAAAAACCTAAACTTAAACCTAAACCTAAACCTAAACATAAAAATAAAATAAAATAAAACCTCAACTAAAATAAAATAAATAAAAACCTAAACTGAACTAAAAAAATAAAATAAACCTAAAAATTAAAAACCTAAATAAAATAAACCCAAACTTAAAATAAAATAAATAAACCTAAAATAAAATAAAATAAAATAAATAAAAAACCTAAACATAAAAAAATAAACCTAAAAATAAAAAATAAAACCTAAAACCTAAACTAAAAAAAAACCTAAACAAAAATAAACAAAATAAAATAAACTAAACCAAAATAAAAAATAAATAAAATAAACCTAAGCCTAAACCTAAAATAAACTAAACCTAAACTAAAATAAATAAAATAAAATCAACCAAAAAAAAAAACCTAAATCTAAACAAAAATAAAACCCAAAAAATAAACAATAAAATAAAACTAAACTAAAAATTAAAATAAAACCTAAACCTAAAATAAAAATAAAACCTAAACTTAAAATAAAATAAAAAATAAAACTAAACTAAAAAAATAAATTTAAATCTAAACTAAACCAAAAAATAAACTAAAATAAAAACTAAACTAAAATAAATAAACCTAAAATAAACAAACTAAACCTAATAAAATAAAATAAGTAAATAAAAAAATAAAATAAACTAAAATAAATAAACTAAATTCCTAAACCTACTACTACTTAAAAAAAAAACTTAAACCCTAAACTAAACTCTAAAATCCTAAATCAAAACTTAAACCTAAAATAACTAAACTAAACCTAAACCCTAAACCCCAAACCTAAATAAAATATAAAAAAAATAAAACCAAAACCCTAAAACCCTAAACCCTAAACCTTAAATCCTAAACCCTAAACTAAACTAAAAAATAAACCTAAACCCTAAACCCTAAACTCACTAAATAAACTAAAATAAAATAAATAAAATAAACTAAAAATAAATAAACTAAATAAACTTAAATAAATAAATAAATCTAAATAAATAAAATAAATAAATAAACCTAAACTAAACCTAAATAAAATAAAATATAAATAAATAAAATAATTTAAATAAAAAAAATAAACTAAAAAATAAATAAATAAACTAAATAAAAATAAAAAACTAAACCTAATATAAAACTAAAAATAAATAAAATAAAAATTAAAATAAATAAATAAAATAAAATAAATAAAATAAATAAAATAAACTAAACCTAAACCAAACTAAAATAAATAAAATAAAAAAATAAAATAAACCTAATTAAAATAAATAAATAAACTAAAAAAATAAATAAACCTAAAATTAATAAATCTAAATAAAATAAAACTAAAATAAAATAAAATAAAATAAAATAAAACTAAATAATATAAACTAAAAAATAAAGTTAAAAATAAATAAAAAAAACCTAAACTAAACTAAAAAAAAACCTAAAAAATAAACAAAATAAATAATAAACCAAAACTAAAAAAAAACTAAATTAAAATAAATAAAATCTAAACTAAACCCCAAAAATAAACTAAACATAAACCTAAACTAAATAAAATAAAAAATAAATTAAAATAAACCTAAACCTAAACTAAAAAATAAACCTAAATAAACCTAAATTAAAACTTAAAACCTAAAAAATTAAACCTAAAATATAAAATAAAACCTAAACCTAAAAAATAAAATAAAATAAAACTAAAACTACATAATAAACATAAACTAAACCTAAAAACTAAACTAAAATAAAGACTTAACTAAAATAAATAAATAAAAATAATCATAAATAAAATAAAATAAAATAAATTAAAATAAATAATAAATAAACTAAATAGTCTAGGTTACCGATGATTTAATTTGTTTTAAAAAACCCTAAACCTTAAATCCTAAACCCTAAACCCAAAATCGAAAGCCCTAACTAACCTTAAACCCTAAACCCTAAACCCTAAACCTACTTGGGGTGTTACTTGGTTGTTGATATTGAAAAGAGAAATGTTTAATCTTAATTTATTCTCTATTAAAAAAACTTCCAAATCCTAAACCTTAAACCCTAAACCCTAAACACTAAACCCTAAACCTATAACTCTAAAAAACCCAAAACCCAAAACCTAAACCCTAACTCTAAACCATAAACCCTAAAAGCCTAAACTCTAAACCCTAAACCATAAACCATAACCTTAAACACTAAACCCTAAACCATAAACATTAAACCTAAAACTAAAGTAATTAAATAAATTAAAACATAAAGCTAAACATTTAAACCTAATAAACCTAAACCTGAACTTAAACCTAAAGAATAGGCTAAACCTTGATGACATGAACATCACCGTCAACTAGGATTAATCAAGATCTGGTGGAGGATGTGAAGGCGTAGATGAGGTTATCGCAGTGGTGGTGGGGGATCTGGAGGTGCTGCTGGATATGGAGGTGGTGTTCAGAGAAGTGGTGGTTATAGAGGTAGGAGGAACGATGGAGGTTACAACCGTAGTGGTGGAGGAGGAAGAGATCGGGATATGATGGTGGATCTACTAGAGGTTGGGGTGGTTATGGGGAACTGGAGAAATTGAAGAACGGCCGATCCAAACTGGTGCTTATGGAACTATGTCTTTATAGTAGAGAAGGTTATAGTTATATAAGGTTCTTGATTTGCTCAATGTGTGCCCATTTTTTATCTATGTCATCACTTGTGACTTAGAAAACTTGAGTGTTACTTGGTTGATGAAATCGAAAAGAAGAAATGTTGAATCAATTTGTTCATTAAAACCAAAACCCTAAACCTCAAACCCTAAACCTCAAACCCTAAAACCCAAAACCCAAAACCCCTAAAGCCTAAAAAAAACCTAAAAAATAAAAAAAAAATAAAACTCAACTAAAAATACCTAAACCTAAACCAAAACCTAAAAAATAAACTAAAATAAAAACCTAAACTAAAATAAGTAAACCCAAAATAAATAAACTAAACTAAATAAAAATAAAAATAAACCTAAATAAAATAAAAATAAAATAGACTAAAATAAATAAAATAAACTATGTAAACTAAATAAGCCTAAACCTACCGGCTTACTTAATTTAGAAAGAAAAAAGAACCCTAAACCCTAAATCTTAAACCCTAAACTCAATACCTTAAACCCTAAATGCTAAACCCTAAAACTAACCCTAAACCCTAAACTTACAACACAAAACCTACAACCATAAACCCTAAATTATAAACCTAAATCCTAAAAAACCTTAAACCCTAAAACCTAAACACTAACCCTAAACCCTAACCTAAAGCATAAACCTAACTAAACCTAAATCCTAAATGCTAAACCCTAAACCCACAACACAAAACCTACAACTCTAAACCCAAAACCCTAAACCTTAAAACCCTAACACTAAACCCTAAACCTAAAACCTTAAACCCTAAACCCTAAACACTAAACCTAACCTAAACCCTAAGCCCTAAACCTAAACCCTAAACTAAACCTAAACCAAAAAAGTAACTAAATAAATTAAAAAATAATCCTAAACCCTAAAAAAATAAACCTAAACCTAAACCTAAGAATGGGTAGAACCTTGACAAAGAACATCACCAACCGCTCGGCCTAGTTTTGGCGGAGGAGAACTCGAGGTGGCGCTAGTGGTGGGGGATCTAGAAGTGGTTGATATGGAGGTGGTGGTGCAAAGTGGTGGTTATGGAGGCGAGAGAAATAGAGGTGACCATGGTGGTGAAGGGAGAGATTGACGACATGATGGTGCATCCTGCTACTTGAGAGGTCTGGGCAATTCTGATGGGAACTAGAGAAACTAAACCATCCGACCCGCTTATGGAACTGTTCTTTGAGACAATTCTAGTTATCTAGGGTTATTTATTTTATGTGTGCTCATTTTTATCTATGTCATCGCTATGTCTTAGAAAACCGGGTGTTACTTGGTTGATGAAATTGAAAAGAAGAAATGTTAAATCTCGTTCCTATTAAGAAAAAACTAAAAACCCTAAACCCTAAACTGAAACTTGAACCCCAAACCTAAAACTTGAACCCTAAACCCTAAATCCTAAACCTTAAAATAAAAAAATATAAAAAAAAAAAGAACCCAACCCTAAAACTAGCACTAAACCCTAACCCCACAACACTAAACCTATAACCTAAACCTTAAACCCTAAACCCTACAAAACCCTAAACCCAAAACTCTAAACCCTAAACCTAAAACCAAAAAGACCTTAAACCCTAAACTCTAAACCCTAAACCCTAAACCCTAAACACCAATCCCTAAACTTAAAACTAAAGTAACAAAATAAATTATAAAATAAACTTAAACCCTAAAACCTAATAAACCTAAACCTAAATAATAAATGGTAGGAACACCACTATAAAGTAAGCTCAGTCTAGATCTGGCAGTGGAGGTGAAGGCACAGGTGGCGATTATCACAGTGGTTGTAGGGGATCTGGTGGATATGGAGGTGGTCAAAGTAGTGGTTATGGAAGTGGAGGAGTGATTGAGGTTATAGCGTGGTAGGAGGGAGGGATGGACATGCTAGATCCTAAAAAGGGTGGTTCTAATGGGAATTGAGAAATTAAGAACGACGATCCGATGCTTATGGAACTGTCTTTATAATAGAGATGATTCTAGTTATCTAGGGTGTTTGATTTGCTCTATGAGTGCTCATTTTTATCTATGTCATCGCCATGTATTAGAAAACTTATGTTACTTGGTTGATGAAATCAAAAGAAGAAATATTAAATCTAAATTTTTTCTCTATTAAAACCAAAATCTTAAATCCTAACCTAAAACTTGAACCCTAAACCTAAAACCTAAACCCTAAGCCCTAAACCATAAAAATAAATAAAAAATAAAAAAGTAAAAAAAAACCAAAACCCTAAACCAAGAACACTAAACCTATAACCTTAAACCCTAAACCCTACCCTAAACCCTAAAAAATTCTAAACCATAAACCTAAAACCCTAAACCTAAACTAAACCCTAAACCTAAAAGCATAAATAATAAAATCCTAAACCCTAAACCCCAAACCTAAATCTAAACCTAAAGTAACTAAAAGTTAAAAAAAAATAAACCTAAACCCAAAAACCTAATAAACCTAGAAACCTAAACCCTAAGAATGAGCAAAATTTTGACGACAACAACATCACCATCTACCAGTTCGCCTAGATCTGATGAAGGCAAGGTGAGTGGTGATCATGGTGGTGGAGATCTGAGGCCGGTGGATATGGAGGTGGTGGTCGAGCAGGTGATTATGGTGAGGAGCAATGAGGTTACAGTCGTGGTGGTGGCGGAGGGAGAGATCAGAGATATGATGGTGGATCCTGCTAGTCGAGAGGCTGGAGTGGT
The DNA here is from genome assembly GCA_021442155.1 of Cymbidium sinense. NCBI lineage: Eukaryota > Viridiplantae > Streptophyta > Magnoliopsida > Asparagales > Orchidaceae > Cymbidium > Cymbidium sinense. The sequence continues at coordinate 4,830,842 of CM038215.1, read as the reverse complement.
TTTGATGGGAATGGGAGAAATTGAAGAATGGTCGATCCGATCTGCTACTTATGGAATTGTATCTTTACAGTAGAGACGGTTCTAGTTAGCTAATGTTTTTGATTTGCTTTATACATGCTCATTTTTGAACTATGTCATCATTTGTGTCCTAGAAAACTTAGTGTGTACTTGGTTGATGAAGAAAAGAAGAAATGTTGAATTTGATTCTCTTAAAATAAAATAAAACCTTAAACCCTAAACCATAAACTAAACCTAAACCCTAAACATAAAAAAATAAACCCTAAACCCTAAACCTAAAAATAAATACATAAAAAATAAATAAAAAAACCATAACCTCATACCCTAAAACCTACAACCCTAAAATCCAAACCCAAAATCGTAAACCGTAAACCCTAAACTCAAAATCTAAAAACCTGAATAAAATCTAAATAAAACCTAAATAAAATAAAACAAAATGAAAAATAAGAATAAAATAGACCTAAAATTAAATAAAATAAAAACTAAATAAAAACCTAAAACTAAAAAACAAACCTAAAAATAAAAAAATAAAACCTAAACCTTAAACAAAAGAAAAACTTAAACCTAGAATAAAAACAAAATAAATAAAATAAAGTAAACTTGAACCTAAACAAAAATAAATAAAACTAAAATATATAACACCTAAAATAAACTAAACCTAAACCTAAACCTAAATTAGAAAAAATAAAATAAATTAAAAGTAAACCTTAAACTAAACTAAAAAATAAAACCTAAAGTAAACCTAAAATAAAAACAAAAACCTACACCTAAAAATATAAAATAAAAACCTAAACCTAAACCTAAAAAATACAAAATAAAATTTGAACCTAAAAAATAAAATAAAAATAAAACACAACTAGAAGAAAACCTAAAACTAAAAGATAAACTAAAATAAAAAAAAACCTAAACTAAAATAAATAAACCTAAAATAAATAATTTAAACTAAATAAAAATAAAACATAAACCTAAATAAAAATAAAAAATAAAATAAACTCACATAAATAACAAATAAACTAAATAAACCTAAAACTGCTAGTTTACTTGATTTGTTTTTAAAAAAAAAAATCTATACCTTAAATCTTAAATCCTAAACCTAAAACTCTAAACCCTAAAACTAACCCTAAACTTATAACCCTAAACCTACAACCATAAACCCTAAACCCTAAATCCTAAACCCTAAAACCTAAAACACTAAACCCTAAACTATAAACATTAAACCCTAAACCCTAGACCCTAAACCCTAAACCCTAATACCCTAAACACTAAACCCGAAATCCTAAACTTTAAAATCTAAAATCTACAACCCTAAACCCTAAACCCTCATCCCTAAACTATCCCAAAACCCTAAACCCAAAAATAACCCTAAACCCTAAGAATGGGTAGAACATTGATGGCAAGAACATTATCATCAATTAGGCTCTATCTAGATCTAGCGGTGCAGGTGAAGGCGGAGGAGGCAGTTGTGAATTGATGGTATGGAGGTGTTGGTGGATATGGAGGTGGTGGTTGAAGCATTGGTGGTTATCGGTGAGGAGATGAGGTTACGCCCATGGAGGTGGCAATGGAGGGATGTATGATGGTGGATCCCATTGCTCGAGAGGTGGGGTGGTTGATGGGAACTGGAAATTGAAGAATGGTCGACTGACCACGCTTATGGAACTATTTATAAGAGACGGTTCTAGTTATCTGGTTTTATTTGTTCTATGGGTGGTCATTTTGATCTATGTCATCGCTTTGTCTTAGAAAACTTGGGGTGCTACTTGGTTGATGAAATCAAAAGAAGAAATGTTGAATCTGAATTTGTTCTCTAAAAAAAAAACCTTAAACCCTAAACCCTAAACTAAAACTTAAACCTTAAACCAAAAACCTAAACTCTAAACCCTAAACCCTAAACCATAAACCCCAACCCCTAAACCTTAAACCCTAAACCCTAAACTAACCCTAAACCCCAAACCCTAAAAAGCTAAAAACCTAAACTTAAACTAAATAAAATCTTAAAATAAATTAAATAAAAAACCAAAACAAAAATAAAATAATAAAATATAATAAAAAAAAACATAAACTAAAACCTAAACCTAAACCTAAAAAAAACTAAACTAAAATAAAATATATAAAAACCTAAACTAAACTAAAAAATAAGACCTAAATAAAATAAAAATTAAACCTAAAATAAATATAAAATAAACCTAAAATAAAATAAAATAAAAACTAAATAAAAACCTTTACCTAAAAAATAAACCTAAAAATAAAACCTAAAAGTAAATAAAAAATAAGACCTAAACCCTAAACTAAATAAAACCTAAACCTAAAATAAAAAATAAATAAATAAAATAAAATATACCTAAACCTAAACTAAAATAAACTAAACTAAAATAAATAAAAACTAAACCTAAACCTAAAATAAACTAAACCTAAACCTAAACCTAAACCTAAACTAAATAAAATAAACTAAACTAAAAATAAACCTAAACCTAAACTAGAAAATAAAACTTAAAATTAAAACTAAAATATAAACCTAAAACCTAAACCTAAAAAAATAAAATAAAAACCTAAACCTAAACCTAAAAATAAAAAATAAACCTAAACCTAAAAGTAAAAGAAAAATAAAACTCAACTAAAAAATAAAGCTAAACCTAAAGATAAACTAAAATAAAAAACTAAACTAAAATAAATAAACCTAAAATAAATAAACTAAACTAAATAAAAATAAAATAATAAAATAAACTCAAATAAATAAAAAATAAACAAAATAGACCTAAACCTACTTGTTTATTTAATTTTAAAAAAAAATCCCTAAACCTTAAATCCAAAATCCTAAACCCTAAAATAAACCCTAAATCTACAAATCTAAATCTACAGCCCTAAACCCTAAACTCTAGACCTTAAATCCCTAAACCCTAAACCCTAAACCCTAAACCCTAAAACCTAAACCCTAAACCCTAAACCATAAAACCCCAAACCTTAAACCCTAAACCCTAAACTAACCCTAAATCCTAAACCTTAAACTAACCCTACACCCTCAGAATGGGCAGAACCTTGATTGAAGGAACATCACTATCAACTAGGCTCAATCTAGATCTAGCTGGAGGCGAAGGCGGAGGTGATGGTTATCGCAATGGTGGCAGGGGATCTAGTGGTGGTGGAAGAGGGAGAGATCCGATATGATGATCCGCTACTCCGCATCTGGTGGTTTTGGTGGGAACCGGAGAAATTGAAGAACTATCGATCTATTATGGGAATTGTGTCTTTATAATAGAGATGGTTCTAAATATCTAGAATTTTTTTATTTACTCTATGGGTGCTCATTTTTATGTATGTCATCACTTGTGTCTTAGGAAACTTGGGGTCTTATTTGGTTGATGAAATCAAAAGAAGAAATGTTGAATGAATTTGTTCAATTGTAAAAAAAACCTTAAACCCTAAACCCTAAACCAAACCATAAACCCTAAACCACAAATAAAATAAATCAAAAACCTAAACCAAAATAAAATAAAACATAAACCCAAAATAAAACCTAAAACTAAAACAAAACAAAAAAAATAAAACTAAACTAAAATAAAATAATTAAAAACCTAAACTAAACAAAAACATAAAAAGCCTAAATAAAATAAAACTAAACCTAAAATAAAAATAAAACAAACTTAAAATAAAATAAAATAAAAACTAAATAAAAATCTAAACATAAAAAATTAACCTAAAAATAAATAAAAATAAAACCTAAACCTTAAACTAAAAAAAAAATAAAATAAAATAAAATAAAATAAATAAACAAAATAAAATAAACCTAAACCTAAACTAAAATAAACTAACTAAATTAAATAAAACTAAACTACTTAAAATAAACTAAAAAACCTAAATCTAAAACTAAATACAATAAATTAAACTCAAAATAAACCTAAAAATAAACCTAAAATAAAAAAAAGCTAAACCTAAAAAAAAACTAAACCTACCTAAAAATAGAAAATAAAACCTAAACCTAAAAATAAAATAAAATAAAACTCAACTAAAATAAACCTAAACCTAAAAATTAAAATAAAAAACCTAAACTAAAATAAATAAACCTAAAATAAAACTATATTAAATAAAATAAAAATAAACCTAAATAAAAGAAAAAAATAAAATATCAAATAAATAAAATAAACTCAGGATAAAAAAAATAAACTATAAACTAAACTGTCATTTATTTAATTTAAAATAATCATAAACCTAAATTTTAAAACAACCCTAAACTAAACTCAAATAAACTAAACCCTAAACCTAAACCATAAACCTTAATCCCTAAACCCTAAACTTAAAACACCACAAACCCTAAACAAAAAAAACCCTAAAACCCTGAACCACAACCTACACTAAATCCACAACCCCAAACTCTAAACCCTAAACCCTAGCCCAAACCCAGAATGGGCATAACCTTGATGGAGAACATCATCATTAACTAGGCTCAGTCTGGATCTAGTGTTGGAGGCAAAGGTAGAGGAGACGATTATCACAGCGATAGTGGGGGATTTGGAGGTGCTTATGGATATAAAGGTGGTGTCCACAGTAGTGGTGGTTATTAAGGTGGGGGAGCGACTGAGATTACAACTTTGGTGGTGGTGGAGGGAGAGATCGGGGATATGATGGGATCTACTCGAGGTAGGGATGATTTTGATGGGAACTAGAGAAAAAGAATGGTCAATCTTCCACTACTTATGGAACTCTTTTCTGTAGACAGTTCTACTTATCTAGGGTTTTTGATTTGTTCTAAGGGTGCTCATTTCTTATCTATGTAGTCACTTGTGTCGTAGAAAACCTGGGGTGCTACTTGGTTAATTAAATCAAAAATAAGAAATATTGAATCTAAATTTGTTCTTCTAAAAAAAAACTTTAAACCCTAAACCCTAAACCTTAAACCCTAAACCCTAAAAACCCTAAACCTTAAACATTAAATCCTAAACCCTAAACCCAAAACCTTAAACCCTAAACCCTAAACCTAAACCTAAACCTAAAACCTAAACCTAAACTCTAAACCCTAAACCCTAAACCAAAACCATAAACCTAAATAATAAAACCTACAACCATAAACCCTAAATCTTAAATGCAAACCTAAACCTTAAACCTTAAACTAACCCTAAACCCTAAACCTAAACTAACCCAACCTAAACCCTTAACCCTAAACCTTTAATAAAGATGTCATTAAGAGTATATCTAAAGAATGACCTAATCCTAACATAGTTATGTTAGATAAAGAAAATGTCTTCAAGAGACTTTCCCATGACTATTAGAGATTTGAATACCCTAACCCTAACCCTAAATTTTATTATTATGTCATATATTATAGTATAATGTAGCATCATATATTTTAGCATGTAGTAATGTGTTTTTGGTTGTTGTAAGATGTTTTGAAATATTTTAGTATATTATGGTATTGTTCCCTATAGTCTATATTAATATAAATCATAAAAATATTAATTTAATAAATCATATGTTGAAATTTGTTAAATTTGAAGTGGAAATTATCTTGTAGTACCAAAGGTGTGCTACAACACTTGTAGTCTAAAAGTAAAATTTTGTGTTCAAAATAAATATTATATGTTGTAGCATAGTATAGCATCATATATCATAATATATTATTCTGCGCATTTTAAATTCTTTTAGTATTTTACAATCATGTAGTCAAGCCTACACTAGTATTGATTATAAAAATGTTGATTTAGACTTTAAAATGATGGAATTTGGCCAAATTCATAATAGGTAGAGCATGACATCATAATATATTATTTCAATTTAAAATATAAGTGATATGACTAAAATATATAGTTTTTTTGTTTAGACTAATTTAATGATTTTTTATTTTAAGTAATTCCTTCTGATTTGATATGCAATATAATATAATATAATATGTTATAGTGTATTATAAAATAGGATGACATAACATAGTATAGCATCATGCATTATAACATACTATTGTGTATTACTACTTGTTATTTAGCATATTTTAGTTTGTTATATTATGTTATAGTAGATTTTTTGCTAGTATAATTCATAAAATGCTGATTTATAGGCTGATATGATGGGATTTGGCCAAATTTATGGTAAGCTTTAGGGAACATCATTGGGGTGTTCTATGGTGTGTCATTTAATCAAAAGAATGGAATTTTGCAACTAAAATAAATATTCATTTTTCAACCAAATTTTATAATTTTTTTGCTTAAAGTGATTCATTTTAAGGTGTAATGTAAGATAATATATTATATGAAAGCATATTAAAATATAATGTACATAAAAACATAACTTCACATATATATGAATATGGTGGTGTGTTACTAAATGTTATTGTACATTTTAGTATGTTTTACTTTTGTTATAATACATTGGGTCAAAACTCACAAAAATGTTAATTTGAAGGTTGAGATGGATGAATTTAACCAAATTCACAGCACACACCAAGAAGCAACACCAAAATTATGCTATTTTCTACCATTTCTAATAGAGAAAAAAACAATTTTACATCCAAAATGAACATTATTCATATTTTGAGAAAATTTTTTTTTGTTCCTTTTAAGTGATTCTAATGAGGTCTAATGTTAGACATTATATTATATTATAGAAAATTATAATATAACATCATATATTATAATATAATATAGTGTGTTAATTCACACTATAAAATGTTTAGCATGATATTATATAGTTAGTTTGAGCTTGCACCATCACAATTCATAAAATGTTGATTATAATGTTAAGATGATGTAATTCGAATGAATAAATTGATAGGCTTTTGGTTGAAGTATTAAAGGTGTGCATAAGAGAAGAAATAAGATTTGATGAGAATTCCATGTCAAGGATCTGGAGGGAGATCCGCTATGGGATCACACATGCATTGGACACGACATGTGAGGGGTCTATGTCGAGGGCATAGAAGAAGAAAATATGTTGGGGATAAGGTCTAAATTTGATTTGATTATATGAATTTTGGAAAAAAAGATCCGCTGGGGATAAGAATCTATAATCCACCAAAGATTAAGATCAAATCAACTTTAATTTGTTTTGTTTTAGTTAATGTGGAGGCATATATGCTAGAGATATAGGCTCGAGTCTGTTGGAGATCGGGTATATGAACCTTACCCTAGAGAAGCAGGTTTGGGCTATTCACTGAGAATTGAGATTTGAGTTTGATTTCATAAATTTGTTTGGGGTTGTATCCACTGGGAATAAGAGTTTGGTTGGATTTCTTTGATTTAGACTCTATTGGGAGTTGGTTTAATTTGGCTCCACTAGAGGTTGGTTTTGAATTTGATTTATTTTCTTAACTTGTTTATATATAATTTGGGGCTCCACTAGGGAGAAGGGTGTGATTTAACTCCACTGGGGAAAATTAGATTGGGTTTAATTTAATCTGAGTTAATGTAGGGACCCTGTGGTGTGCAATGGACCCACTAAGAAGGGGCTACATCAACCTTGACCTACCTCAGGTTTACAAATCCGAAGGGATAGTCTACCGACTGTGGGGTAGAGCTAGCAACCTAAAGGGTTGCATTTCAGTGTGCAATGACTATGGTAGGAAGAAGGTGTAGAAGACTTACATATTCCAAAGCTAGGACCAACCACTGGGGTGGCCTATTGGATGCACAACAAATCGAACTTGATCGATTGCAACTACTAAGTGAATGTTGTTGGAGACTTATGTCAACTCAAAAGTAGTCAGGATTAATTTTATATTAAATTTATGTGATTTATTATAGTTTATTTGGTTTAGCTTGAATTGGAAAAGGCATATCCGCTAGGGATGTGAGCTCGATCAAATTTGATAGATTTATTTTATGGACCATGTCGGTGTGTGATGGACCCACTGAGAAGGGGCTATATCGGACTTGTACTATCTTAGATTTATAAATCCAAAAGATAGTCTACTGGTCGTGGGGTAGAGCTAGCCAACCAAAGAGGTTACCTTTCAGTGTGCAACATCTATGCTAGGAAGAAGGCATAGCAGACTCACATCTTCTAAAGTAGGGAACAACCGCTGGGGTTGCCTATGGTAGCACAACAAATTGAACCCGACTTAAGGGCGACTACTGAGTGAATGTCATTATGTACTTCCTACTTGGGAAAAGGTACAGCTAGGGGTGTCCTCCTAATCCAGAAGTGAATATATATTTTGTTTATATGTTTGTGTGGACCCTGTTGGTGTGTGAGGGACCACACTAAGAAGGGGCTATGTCAGCCTTGACCAATCTCGGATTTACTGGACTAAGGGAGAATTAGTACATCCATAGGATGGATTGTCCAACCATAGGGGTGGTTACTAGGAAATGGGAACTGTCCAATCTGATAGTAACCCATATAGTGTCTAAATGGGGTCGCAAAGGATGTGATCCCAATATAGTGCTCACAGGGGAGGTACTATTAGGGGAATTATCTTGAGCCCTTGAAAAGAAAGCTTATAGGTGTACGGTGGACAACTCAAGGAGAAAGCATACCAGACTTACATCTACCATGAGTGGTGTATCCTAAGGTGCAGAACCAACCAACCTATGGTGTATCCATCAGCATGAGTGGTGTATCCATCAACATAGTAAGAACTAACCAACATAAGGTGCCCGTCGGCATCCAATGATCAATCTGGAAAGAAAAAATGTTGGCTTACAACTTTCTAAGTGAACGATCATCGGATAGTTGTCATTGAGATTGACCTAGAGGACTATTAAGAAGGGAGCCCTACAGGAAGGACTAGACTTCGGACTTGAATCAAGAGGGAAGGAGCCACTAGGAGACTTATCCTAAACCTTAAATATACTTGACCGAGTTAGTGCACGAAGGCTAATCCAAGAAGAAAGCATAGTAGACTCACATCCTCTTAAACGAAGCCAACATGTGGTAGCCTACTGCAATAAGGCCTACCTAATTAACAAGGCCCTCATCGGTGGTGGGAAAATAAGGAAGGAAAGCATAGCACTTACATCCTCCAAAGCAAGAAGACCACTGGGTGACACTAGCAGTGTACGTGCACTAGAGTAGCTACTGAGTGAGGGCCACTAGGGGTGTTATCTCAACTCACAGTAGACCAAGACAAAAGATGTGTTTATTTTATATGTTTGTGTGTAGTTTGTGTTTGTGTTGTGTCGATGAAAGATAGGATGTCACGTGGGTTCCTTACACCTAACCTAAACACATCGTGGTGGATTCACAAACAAGAATACATTCAACATGGAAGAGATTGAATTCAAAATGGAATTTTTTTATGATAATTATTTTCAAACCTAATTTATAATATTTCTTTAAGTAGAGCCCATTATTTGGAAGCATTGGACGCTCCCCCTGATGACTAATAAGTTGATAAGATCCTCATTGGTAGGACTTCTCTATGTCAAAAGGGCCTTCCAAAATGGGTACAAACTTGCCTCCCATATTACGATGGGAAATAATTATTCTCCTTAGAACTAAAATAAGCTCTCCTACTTGAAAAGCTCTAGGATGGACCAACTTGTTGTAAGCTTGAAACCTTTTAGCTTTGTACAACTCATGGTTTTGGCATGCCCACAGTCATCTCTCCTCTAAACTTTTGAGCTCTTCTAACTGCAACTTGGCATTCTGCTTTTATTGTGATCTACACACTATCTTTAGTGATGAGAGTTGGACTTCCAATGGTAGAATGACTTTGGACCCATACACTAAGGAGAAAGGAGTAGACTGAGTTGGAGTTCTATATATGGTGCGATGGGCCCATAATGCTTCAACTAACTGCTCATGCCACTATCGCTTGTTGTTGTTGAGTGTCTTCATTAGAATTTGGATGATCATTTTATTGAAGGCTTTTGCTAAGCTATTTGCATTTGGGTAGTTGATGGTAGAATAACTCCAATCTATGATGTGTCTCTAAGAAAAATTATTGATCTCGATGGTCTTGAATGTTGTACCATTATCAGATATAATTCATCGTGGCACTCTGAACCTATATACGACATGGTTCTTAAAAAATTGTAGCACATGCTGAGTTGTGACCTCTCTGATTGAAATTGCCTTCGCCCTTTTGGAAAAGTAGTCAGTAGCAGCTAAGATAAACCAATGACCCTTGGAAGAAAGAAGTTAAATTAGACCCACTATGTTAGTATCTTAACACTTGAATGTCCATGAGGCCAATGTAGGATGTAGGATGTAGAATGTTGGGTGGTTAGTGCAGGACCACACCGTGTATTTGACATTGGTGGCATCGCTTAGTTGTATCCATGAAATCTTTGATCATTGATGGCCAGTAGTATCCTAGTCTCTTGATTTTATCTTTCATCTTCGGACTAGATTGGTTGGCTCCACATAATCCTGAGTGTACCTCGATCACAATCTTATGGGCTTCGTGCTTGTCTAAATAATGTAACCACATATGATCGAAAGATCGTCGGTACAAGACACAATCCACAAGAGCATAGAAAAGTGCTCTCTGCTTCATCTAATGGGCTTGAGACTTCTCTTGATGTAGTTTACCTTTATTAAGGTAATCCATGAATGGTTTCCTCCAATCTAACTCCTCATCCTTCTTGGCAATGGCAACCTCCCTTTAGTAGAGTACTTTTTGATGAGTTCAATATCAATAAGAGATAAGACTTGTCAATTTTGGACCTTTATTGATATGGACTCATCCTGAACATGCCAACTCCACGGCAAGCTTGGCTAAAGCATGCTATACATTCTCTCCTTGAGGAATTACATAAAAGGTAACCTCTGGGATTTAGGCCAACAACTCAATGGTGTACTTGTGGTAGTGATGGAGCTTGGGCTTTATAACCTTATAGGACCCAATGATTTGGTTGATAATTAGCTGAGAATCCCCAAAGATGTTAATGTTCTCAATGCTTAGAGTAACGGCTAACTCTAGATTGGCAATCAGAGCCTCATATTCAGCTTCATTGTTGGTGCAAGAATTGGACAGATGATATGAGAATCCCATCACATCACGATCCCGAGTTAAGAAAACTATTCCTACCCTTGCCTTTCCTGAAATAGTAGATAGTGGTTCTTCTCCTCTATGAGAGTCATCAAAGTATATCTCCTAGAGATGAATGCTAGCATCCCCTAAGCTCATGATTTGTTCATCGGGGAGATCATCACTAAGTAGAGAGTCAGCAAAAAGTGGGTGTGCTGCTAAGAAATTTACTAGCATTTATCTTTTCACTAGGGGAGGGGTACAAAGGTAATGTTAAACTATGAGAGGATCATGGACCGTCATGCCAATCATCCAGACAGCATCGACCATGTCATGAGATACTGTAGTGGATTGATCCTAGAGATTAAGTTTACCTTATGAGGAAGCATGTAGTGTTGTAGCTTTTGGTATGCAAAGATTAAAGCTAAGCAATGCTTCTCAATGGGTGGATAATTAGCCTCATCAGGGATTAGATGATGGTTGAGGTAGTAGAGTGCATTTTCCTTCCCTTTGTCATTGGCTTTGGCCAACAAAGCACCAAGGGAGTCATCTAACATAGTAGTGTAAAGTATGTGCTGCTTACTCGAGATAGGGGTTGCTAGGCGATATCATTAGGTAATGCTTGATGTCCTTGAAGGCATGCTTACACCCACTTGAACTGGGCATCCTTTTTGACAAGTGCTGAGAATGGTTGACATCTTTTTGATAAGTTAGAAATAAAGCATCTTAGATATGCCAATCACCCTTGGAATGATCTAAGTTGAGTTAAACTTTTATGGGGTGGCATTTCTAATATCACCTTGATCTTCTCTGGATCAATTTTGATTCCTTGGTGTTGGACAATAAACCCAAGGAATTTTCTTAAAACTACTCTGAATGCATATTTTAGGGGGTTCATTTTGAGGTTAAATTATCTTAAATATTCAAAAACTACTCTCAAGTCAAAGAGATGGTCTTCCTTTCTCTACTTTTAACCATGATATCATTAACATAGCACTCGACTTGATGATGAATGAGTTCTTTGAAGATTCAAGCCATAGTCCACTGGTATGTAGACATTTTAAGGATGGAAGGCATGACCTTATAGCAATAGATTCGATGGGGTTCTAAAAGTAGTGTTTCTTACATCTTCAGGGGCCATCTTTATTTGGTTATATCCAGATGAGCCATCCATGAAAGAGAAGATTGCATTTGATGAGGCAATGTTCACCATCAACTCTGAGATTGGTAGTGGAAATTCATCTTTTGGACATGCCTTATTTATATTCATAAAATTGACACATATGTGAATTTGGCCATTCTTTTTCTTAACTAGGATGACACTGGCTAACTAGGTAGGTTATTTTTCATCCCAGATGAAGCCAACATCGATCAATTTCTTAACTTCATAAATGACCTGTTGTTCTATGTCTAATCACATGTATCTAGGAGCTTGCTTGATAGGCTTAGCAATAGGCACTATTGCTAATTTATGGACCACTACGTTAGGAGCCAATCTAGGCATCTCTTCATAGCTCCATGCAAAGTAGTCCCTAAACTCAATCAATAGCCTACTAAGTAATTGATTTTAATTTCATTCAACAAAGAACTGATGTATGTCGGCGTGGATCTTCTTCAGTTCCTAACTTGATTTCTTAGAGCTCATTGATGGTTGACTTGATCTCTTCTTCAAACTCTAGTGGTGCATCTTTGACTTCAAAATTATATGGATCATCTAAAGTTTCTAAGCATAGCTCTTTATATGATTTAATATGATTTGAAAAGAACCTATTAGATTCCAAATGATTGGTGATGACTAAGAAATAATCATCATCATCAACTGGACCCACTGTACTAAATCTTAGTCTCAGTCTTGATTGAGAGCTTTTTCATTTGTTCTTCCATATTCTTTCAAAATAGTCTGACCTATACTTTGACCAAGTATGTGGGATTAATCCTTTTTTTGCTAAATTATGAACACATGGCAAGTACTAATCAAAAGGTAATTACATTAAATCTTTATATGAATCAACCTCAAGTTTTACATCACCTTCTTAACTTGAGGATGATGCACTCAGAAAGAACCTCTGAGTATTCACACCTATGGATGACTTAGGGGCCTCCTTAACTACCAAACCCTCAACTTTTTGAGAGAAAAGTTGGGTTAGAGCTAAGGTTCCCAACTGATGCCTAACTGTTATACATATATATTTCGATACACTTATGCTTTGCTTTGGAGCTCGGTCTTCATCACTATCTAGCTCAAGTGTCACCTCCAAGGGAATCTACTACTGAGAAGAGCTAGCTAATGTGCAAACCATATAAGACTCATTCTACGAACTAGATTTCAAGTCTATATAGAAAGCAGGTGTACTTCTAGTAGCTGGGACATATCTTCTATTGGGAGGCCAATAAAGAGGTTTTCCACCAATGGGACTGCTTCTGAACTACCTCTTCCACTACCTGGTAGAGGTCAATCGTCCTACCCATATGTTTAAATGGAGTAATGAATTGTGGGTTGAATCTAATGTTAGGCTCCACTTCCTCCTCCAAGTCTATTCTCATTCCCTTTTATTTTCTTCTTTGTTTTCTCTTTTCTATTCTTTTTCTTTTTCTTTTTCTTTTTTTCTTTTATTTTTAAACTTTGGCTAAGTTTGGGAGAGTAGACTTGTTGATTTTGAGAGAGGTAGTAAGTTGCATCCTCATATATGCCGACCTCTTGAACTGTAAATGGCTTGAGATCTCCTTCGACACAATAGATGATCCCACCTCTCACAAACTTCATACACTGATGTAGAGAGGATGGAACTATATTGTTCTCATGTATCCAAGGTCTCCCAAGCAAAGCATTGAAAGATATATCCGAGTATATAATATGAAACTTGGCTTTGGTCGTCCAACCATCTATCTCCAAAGGAAACACTATGGAGTCTAAGGCTTGTTGACCTCACTTTTGGAGTGTGGATTCAATCTTCCCATCTTAGACTTAGGAGTCTTCTAGACACTAAGACTTCCTTAGTCATAAGACACTTCTAACAATTAGGTTAACACTTAACTTGAGCCTAAAGACTTAGAAAGGTTAACCATATGATTAGGTTATGCCTTAAGGATTAGGATAATTAACCTACCTTACAACCAAAATCCAATCCATGTTCACCTTCTCAAGCCAAACCTCAAGTTCAATTCAAACATCAAATTCAAATCCAAATCCAAACCCAAATTCCAAAACCAAATGATTGAATCCCATGATCAAATCCAAACTTGAAACCCTTTCTAAGCCATAATATCTATCCCATGGACTTAGCCAAATCTTAATCCAAATCAATCCAAAATTAATTGATTTTCTCAAAATCAATTTATATCCTCAATCATCTTCTTAAATATAAAATAAAATCTACATTTAAATGATGAAAACAAATCAAATTAAATCAAAACCCTTCCTAAGCCATATGACCTATCCCATGGACTTAGCTAAATCTTAATCCAAATCAAGTCAAACTCAATTGATTTTCTCACAAATCAATCTTATTTTCAATCATCTTCTCAAATTTAAATGAAATATACATTTAAATAATCAAAACTAAATCAAACAAATCAAAATTCAAACCTAAGCTACACTTGACCCAACTCCATGGACTTAGCCAAATTCTTCATTCCAAAACCCAAATTCAATTGATTTTTTCATGAATCAATCATACCTTTAATCATATTCACAAATATAAATGAAATCTAGAATCATCAAGCCAAACAAAGATCAACCCAAGTCAAACCCAACTTTATCCTTTTGACTTGAAATGTTCAGATGAACCAAAACCCATTTGAACAGCCAATTGCAATTGAATTTATATATCAATCCAAAATCCATATGTAAACTCAACAAAATCAAACTCAATCCAAAATTATGCTAAAAAAACTAAATTGGTGCACTTGACCGAAAGTGGCTAATTTGACTTATTTGAGCCAAGCTCTAATCCTACCGAAATTAGATTGAACCAAGCTGATCAAAACCTCCCATCATGATTGTTGATCATCCTAGGTTGATCAATTATCCCAAATTAGGTCAAACCAAGTCAACTTGGTCATTTGACCAAGTAAACCCCTTAATCCATATGAACCTAAACTAGCCAAATTTCAACCTAAGAGAAATCCGTTGAAACTAATGATTGTACCAAATCAAAATCAATATTTGTATATGACTTGACCTTCAATGGAGTCAAACCAAACCCAATTAGCCCTCTTCACCCATGTTGACCCAAATTGACCTAAAAGACCAAATTGGGTCAAATCAAAATATAAACCAAATTGATTTCAACCAATGGATCAAGTTCATTCCAAATTGATTGTTGAACTTGACCAAAGTCATGATTGGACACAATTGAACCCAATTGACCTTCTTAGCCCAAATTGACCAAAAGGTTCAAGTTAGACTAAATTAAAACCAAATACAAATTAATTGAAACTAAAGCCTACAATCATCTTCAATTGGTCAACTAAACCCAAACTAACACGCAAGCCAATTTGGCCAATTTGGTCAATTTGGTCAACTTAACCCATTTGACCCAAATGAATTCAAATGAACCAAAATCAAATCTAAGCCAAACTAAACCAAACCAATTGAACCAAAACATCCCAAATGATCATATGAACTTGACCCAACCCTTGGTTTGACCCAATTTGACCAATTGGTCAACTTTACCCAACCTAACCTAATTTGACCTAAATGAATCAAATTGAGCCAAGCATAATCAAATCGCCTCCAATTGAATTGAAATGTAGTCTAATCCAAATTTGGCTCATTTAAAATATGCAAAAATCACATCCAATGTCAAATGATCATTCTACCCTTAGGTCAAGGGCATCATATGAGATAAATCACCCATTTAAGTGTTCATTTCCATTCCTTGGCCATTTTGTACTCTCCAAATGGTCTACCTAGGACTCATGGGAGGTGAAATCACCTCACTCTCCCCATTGGAGGATTTAAAACACATAGGACACCCATGATTCCTCCTTGGTAGCCACCTCCACACCTTCAACCAACCAAGCAGAGCCAACTCACCTCTTCCCTACCACCCATGACTCCCTGAGATGCTCGGACAGCCACTAGAAACCAAACCCAATCCCATCATCTGATCAAGATGAAAAGGGGTATATAACCCCTTGTTTCCACTCAAGCATGCACATAAATCATTCCTTAGAGCCCTAGCTACCCAAGACAAGTCGTTAAAGCAATTCCCTAAGCTCCCAAGCTCGTTCCTCAATCAAAAAATGTCATTCCCGTCCATCTCAAAATAAGACACTCTCATTTTCAACCTAGCTTCCACATTTCTCCATCAAACTCAAATTATCATTGCACACACCTTCCCTAGGCCTCGTCAAGCAAGAATGAATCATCTCCCAAGCTTCCTGAGCACTGGAGGTGGGACTTCAATCAAAGCCAAGCTTCAAATCATTGGTTGAGCGACTGTCAAAGAATTGATCCAATTCTCGCTCAACAGGGCTTCATCTCCATTACATGAAGCTTCCACTATCGTTCAAGCTACTAATCTTGAGCTCCAGTGAGGTATGCTTCCAAAATCGATCCTTAGGCAAAAATGGGTTGGAGCTTTTTGAAGAAAACTTGCATCTCATGTGATCTTGACCATTGGATCCCCTCTGATCGATGTTTTGAAGGTGTGAGATCCATTTGGAGTTGATCCAAGCTCAGTAAGCTCTAATCAAGTGAGCAATGGAAAATAGACTCCATTCTCTCTCACTCGTGTGATGTTAGATCATGCACCATCCGTTCTGCATGATCAGAACGGATGGTCATGATTAGATCCACTAGATTGATCTCATTTAATCCTACTAAGCTGTGGGATTAATCGTAGCCATGTGATCTTAGATAGGATGACAAATGAGAAGGCACATCTATCACCGCCACGTAGGCTCTAAGTTAGATAAGTTTTAAAAGCTCGTCGTGCCGCATCAGCATGTCACATGGCTCCAACAAGATTATGCAATAATTAGGCTTAATTAATCATTTTTAATGCCTAAAATTTTTAAAAATCATAAAAAAATCATAGAAAAATAAACAAAATGCAAATAAATACTTATTTTAAAGGTATTTCAAAGGAGAATTAATTAAAAATGGTCTTAACTAATTTTTAATAGTAATTATGATTTAATTTAGGTTTAATTATAAAATTAATTATCTTAATTACTCCTTAATTACTTGAGCAATTAATTCCAAATTTTGTAGGTTAATATAATGGGATGACCTCTACCTCCCATGATTTTCTTGGGATTTATTACTCACTTAATTAGGAAAATTAACTAATTAAACCTTAACTCCTCTTTTAAGTTAATTAATGATTAATTAGTCCCATGAAAAATAATAAATTGGTTCATTAAGTTTATTAATCATTGTTGAATAGTAAGTGAACTAAGTAATAGGGTTGAGACCCTTTTCCCTAAGTTCATTTCACCCTTTTTTAAAATGAAATTAATTAAAATTAAACTAATTAATTAAATCACTTTATCAAATTGAAATCATAATCACATCAGACCTTAATTAATTAAATCATTGGGTAGATCTTTAGGTGTTTAATAACCTAGAGGAGTTTATTGAAATTATGGTTAGTCGACATGTGTGCGAAAACCATACAAGCAATTAATTAAGTCCCTTAATCTAAGTAGCTATTAATCACGTGCCAATTGCATTAGGCCCCTTTTATTTCCTAGGATCATTGCAACTTTATTTTCTATGCATATCATGCCAGCTCATAATTATTTAGTTAATTACTTTAAGGTGACTTAGGTAAGGGTAATTAATTCATCTAATTAAGGGTTCAACTTAATTAACCCATAAAATCAACTTAATTACATTTCCTTAAATTAAATTAAATCACTAATGTGAGAATGGGTTTAAAACAACATGTGATGATTTCCCTACTCCTCTTTAAATCAAATCGAATCCAAAACTTAATTAACAAAGAAGCTTTGGTTTACTTGAAATAATCTATTTGATTTTATTATCCTTAAGAACTAGTTTGCTTGAATGAATCACATGCTTATATTTGATTGTCCTCTTTCCAATCATGTTAAATTTTGTATATCATTTAAATTCATGCATCAATCTTTTCAAAATAAAATAAAATAAAATGGATTTCCTTTATGTAAGTTTGCTTGTGTTGATTTAATTTAATATATGTGTGACTATTATCAGTATTAAACCCAAATATATTTTTAAAAAGCTTATAAGTCAATAATAATATGTGTTATTATGTTAGTTATAAATACATAAGTAATGCATGTGCTTAAAGCTTAAGTGTATGAATGTTGAATTCACTTTCCTCAATTCATGTGTTGATTTATATAAGATTGAATGGTAATCAGTATGTAGTCTGGACATCCTGGGAACACGAGACTTTAGCTAGCCCCAAGGACATCATTTGATTATGTCACTTCCCTAGTTTAACAATGGCACGTACCCATTTGATTTCATTCTTATGTATTTCAACATTAGAATTTGGATAGAGCTTTAATTCATATATATAAATGATTCAATAAAAAAAATACAATTTGTGCATGATTTTCTTTCCCTCATTTATGTATACATCCATGTGTGTCCAATAAAAGCAAGTTTATAGTCTATACATCTCGGGAATACAAGGCTTTAGTTAGCCCCAAAGATATCATTTGATTACCTTACTTCACTAGTTTAACAGTGAAATGTACTTGCCTATATCTTTGTACATGTATATGCATATGTGATTAGTTAATGAAAATCCCCTTTTACATTAAAATTGCATGCATTCATAATTGACTAAGTGGATGAATTAATTATCCATATGATTTGGAGCTTACTTCCTATGTTCATGTGTATGAATTTACATATGTTTGAATGCAAATGGGTATATAGACTTGACATCCCAAGAATACAAGGCTTTAGCTATCTCTAAAGAGGTCATTTGATTGCCCCACCTCCCTATTTTAATAACAACACATGTCTATTTAATTTCATTCTATTGTCTTTTTTGTATAAGAATTTGGGTAAAGTTTTAAATTAACATGTTTAAATAATTCAATCAAATAAAATATAAATTCTAAACATACACATGCATAGATCATTTAAGTATGCTAAAATATGTTGCATGTATAGATACACTTAGGATTAAATCATATGCAGGTTACATGTGATGGAAAGGAATGATTTAATATATGTCATGTGGTAGTAATTGAATTATATTAATCTTAAGATGCCTTTCATTTTGAATAGGATTATTTAAAGTGATCCTAAACTTAGGATTAATTAAATCATTTAATAATCCATTCACTAAAGAGAACTAAATCAAATTAATATACTTTAGAAAGTGACTAATGGTAGGGATGAAAGAGGGAAATCCTCTTTTCCACTCTTAATAACACTTAGTTGCTAAGTGTAATCAAATGAAAAAAAAACACAAATTAAAATTCTTAAATCAATTAAAATACTTCAAGTGAAATCAAACTTTCATGTTAAATTGAATCCTTCTACACTTAGAAAATACAACACTAATGCCTAACAAGACTTACCACACAAGCCTGAATATATACAATAGAATTAAGTCACCACCTCTAGCTCTAAGTTAAGACGGTGTATGATGTGATGTATGTTCTGTTTTATGATGTATTATTTTAGATTGGATATTAGGGTGTATGCTTCATAGACTAGATTGTAGGCCAATATTATCCTAATCATATTTTCTGTAGGGGATTATGCTTAAGGGATGCTTAAAAATAAATGTGAATGCTCTTTTTGCAGGTTGCTTAAATCCTTAAGCATAATCCAAGTTAGGATAGGTTGGCTTAGTTACCCATGTGTAAGGTACTAAGTCTAAATTATAAATACAACTTCTTGGGATTATATGTATATTTATCTAACCTGTATTTTCAAGTGTAGTTAGATTTACTTTTCCTACATAAATGTAATTTTTGTAATAGGAATTAGGATTAGTGTTGTGGGGGATTAGGATGAGCAGTGGCCAGAAAGCATTGTCCTATGGAAACTTGTGATGCCTTTAACGCAAGCACCATCCATATCAAAGAAGGAAATGATCAGAAATGGAGATATAAAAAAGAAGACTCCCATAACATTTAATACAATTATAATTATTCTTTCATATTCTAGGTTGTATAAGGGTAGAGCTTGACTACCCATCTTTTCTCTCTTCGAGTTGTATGGAGGTACCCAACTGAAATAACCTTTTATTCTTTTACGATAGTTTATATAATTGTTTGATGTTATGTTTACATTATGCATTAGGATGTCATGCTTTTCATAGTTTCTTAAATGATTGACGTTTTAATCTGTGGCTTAGATATGATTAGGCTCTTAGGATAAAAATAACTTTTCTACCAAACTAATCACTTATAACTAAATTTTAAACAACTCATAACCTCATCATATAGCCTAAGACAAAAATAAGATAATTAAAAGATTTAACAGCCCCTTAGCAATATTGTTGTATGTTTCACATCATGCATGCTTATTCTTTCTCTCTTAAACATGAAGAATCTCCATCAATGTATGATAAAATAATGCTTGACCTATGAGGGCATCCATTGTCGCAGAGAACACCTTCTTCTAGCTGATTTGACCCATAACCTATTTCATCATGTATTTAGGCATGAGAAATCCTAATGCCTCTGTCAAAATGATGTGTCTAAAATGAAATAAAATTTGAAACAATTTTGCATCTATTGATTAAGTCATATGCTCATACCACTCATGCTCTAGTTTCCTAGGGAGTGTGTTTAGGACTTTAGTCTCTTTCTAATTAATTAACTACCCTAGCTATCTTGCAATTCATAAGACTAGACTACATGGTTTTAAAGTTATATGAGGATTTAGCTGGCGGCCACTCCAGGCGGTTATAAGTCTAGAAGTTGGACAATTTATTCTCTCTTTTGGAGGTAAACCCTTATGTCCACCTATCACTTAGATTTAGGTTGTGCTTTAGCTTATACTAAAGCTCCCTAGATTTAGGATCTGAGGTAACTATTTCCTTCAGGCTATGAGCATAAATTTTTACCTCTTAGGCATTCCCATAACCTTGTGTTGGTGGATTATAAGCCTTAGTAATCTAATTAAATTTCAACTCAAAACATATAAATCTCCTCAACTTCAAAATTATAAATCCCAACCATAAGATAAATTGGAATGCTCTCTAGGCTTCCTAATATCATGAGCATTTCCTACTTATTTTATTTGGATTCCAAAAATGAATCTTCTCTTTGAACTTTCCAGATTGATTTTCCAAATACAACCAATCCTTTGATAGTCTAATCTTGAAATCTTTAGAGATGATAATTGTCTATTTTAATCGAGAGTATTCTTAGGAAATAAAATTTCTTAAGATGTGACTAACTATGGAGGCTTCCCTCCATAGGGGAAAAATCTCTGGTATATTCGAAGACCCATCATGTCTTAGGAGTCTTTATTACATGATTAGGTCCATTTTAGGGTGATGCCTATATCTTTCGAGATACTACATCATACCTCAATGTACTGATCACCCCAAAAAGTACCCCCCTACATCCAAAAATAAATACCACAAGGCTCTCTCTCCTTGTTCATTGAATCCTCCCAACATCATCCTTACTTTTTGGAGTTTGGAGATGTCGATCCTCAAGTAAGAAAGGGTTCTAAACTCATAATGTTGATTGATACACCTGGGTCAACCAAAACTCTAGATAGCCTATATCTGCCAACATCAATTATAATGTAAAGAGGCGGTTATGCCCTGTCATCCCTAGGAGTAAGTCTTCATCGCACAATGTAACTTCTAAGATGTCCTTTGCATGGCATTTCTCCTCTTTAGTAGTGGTTAGCTGAGCTAAGCATATCTCTAGATCAAGTAAGGCCTTGACTAGAGATTCCCTTATCTTTTTGGATAAGATAAGGTCGTCATATATGCTTAACTTAGCTGGAAACTTTCTAAGGTGAGCTAGGACATTGTAATCAACTCTGGCTTGGTCCTCCATAAGCATATCCATGGGTGGAGCATCCTATGGAGGGGCTATCTCCTCATTGGAACCAATGACTTGCTTACCTTATCCTAAAGTGCTACCCTAGGAGGTAAACTTTTCCACCACGAGATTGACTTGGACTTCTTGGAATGATGAGCTTATGGAAAGTTCTGCCTTCTCATCGAGCATACCTATAGCTTCTCCTATGGGATCCTTAGAATCAGTTAACTCCACTCTCAAGAGGTGAACCTAATTGATTCAAAGAAGAATAATCTGACTCTGAATTAGAAAAGCAAGGATCAAAACTACTGGAGCTATTATTTTTTTTAGACTCAAAGAGCTTTCAATAAGATTAAAATTAAGAGCATCACAAGTAGACAATATATTAGTAGAGTAAGCTTTCTTCATTAATTTATTTTTGGGTGGAAGTACATGATATAAATCAAGTAAAGTAATCAGAGTAAGGGATTTAGTGCTTTTATCTATAGATACAATGCTCCTTCCATAAAGAGCATAAGAGGTGGTATGCATGGAGGAGTACCGCTTGGATGATGGTTGTGCTACTGGACTATCCAAGGCAAGTTTGGTGAGTTGCTGTTGCTATTGGACTGTCATCCTCCTAGAATTATCCTTTGCAACTAGAAAACCTTCCTTGGTGTTGGAGGTTTGAGCTATTTCTGGCACTTGCAAGGAAGGCTTCTTGATCTTAGAAATGATATTTTTAGAGGTTTGGGATAGGGAGATTTTCTATCCTTCTTTGGTCTTAAGAGGACCACAAGTATCCCCAAGGATTACTCTAATAAAATTGGATGGTTGTGTTAATAAGTATTCCTTAGGGATAACTAAGCTCCCAACTTGGCTGCGCTCAAGCTAGTCCTTAAAAGTGATACAATCCTCTAAGATATGGCCTAACATGCGGTGGTAGGGGTAATAGCTAGGATCATCCCCTTGCCCATTTTCTCTGGCATCTTATGCTCTGGTAACTGAAAGTCAAGTTTAGATTCTCAAAGATTTTCCTAACTACCTCCCTCTTGAATGAATATGGCTTATTCAATCTATTGGCAAGAGTAGGTGGAAAGTAACTGCTTGGTGATGGATATGAATACCGCTCCTGGGTAAGCTACTGAGGTGGTGGAAATGGTCGTTGTGGTGGCTATGGTGACCGGTATGTTGGCCGAGGTGGTGGAAGAGGAGGTGTCAAAGAAGGCTGTTGAGCTCATAGTATCTCATACTGAACTCTGGCTGGTTGCTTCCTTCTGTCCACTAACATAACTATCCCTAGCTTCTTCTCAAACACCTTCTGCGGCTTGGACCTAGATGATTGGTCAGGAAAGGACAACTGTTTGGCTTCCTCTTGTAGGCTATCCGCCTTACTATTTAATTTATCGAATGTTTTGATGGTAAAGCCCTTAATCATGAAGGCGATTAGGCAATAGATATTCTTGAGAAGAATCTCAATGGATGTTTGTAACTGGTTTGAATTTTATGCTTAGGTTGCACCACATGAGAATGTAATCAACAAGGGACTCATTGAGTTTCTATTTCTCTATAATGAGGTCACCTACAGTCACCCTCTACTGAGTGCCAGCAAACCTCTTGATGAAGAGGTATTCCAACTCATCAAAAGTCTTCACCGAACTGTGGGGCAGTTTGGCATACCAATCAAATGCAACACCTGACACATTGATAATGAAAAGGCAGAAGAGGAGTGCGTTGCTACCACCTGTGTTGCAACAATCAACTCTAAAGTGTGCAATGTGTTATCTTGGGTTTTCACTGCCATCAAAGATCTTGAAGGATGGTGGCACAAAACCCTAAATAAAATAAAAACTAAATAAAAACCTAAACCTAAAAAATAAACCTAAAAAATAAATAAAAATAAAACCTAAACCTTAAACTAAAAAAACTTAAACCTAAAATAAACATAAACCTAAACAAAAATAAACTAAATTAAAATAAATAAAACTAAACATAAACCTAAAATAAACTAAAGTTAAACCCTAAACTAAATAAAATAAAATAAACTAGAAATAAACTTAAACCTAAACTAAAAAAACCAAAAAATAAACCTAAAAAAATGAAATAAAAATCTAATCCTAATCCTGAAAATAAAAAATAAAACCTAAACCCAAAAAAATAAAATAAAAATAAAATCAACTAAAAAATTAACATAAACCTAAAAAATAAATTAAAATAAAAAACCTAAACCTACTTGTTTATTTAATTTTTTTAAAAAAAATCTAAATCCTAAATCTTAAACCCTAAACCCTAAACCTACAACCCTAAACCTACAGCCCTAAACCCTAAACTCTAAACCCTAAAATCTTAAACTCTAAACCCTAAACCCTAAATCCTAAATCCTAAACCCTAAACCCTAAACCCTAAACCCTAAACCCTAAACCCTTAGCCCTAAAACCCTAAATCCTAAACCATAAACCCTAAACAACCCTAAACCCTAAACCCTAAACCTTAAACCCTAAAACATACAACCCTAAACCCTAAACCCCAAACCCTAAACCTTAAACTAACCCTAAACCCTAAACCCTAAGAATGGAGAACCTTGAGGAACATCACTAACTAAGCAGTCTAGATCTAGGTGGAGGCTGAGGCGGTGATTATCAAAGTGGTGTTGGGGATGGAGGTGGTGAATATGGAGGTGGTGGTTGGAGTGATAGAGGTGAGAGGAGTGACGGAAGTTACAACCGTGGTGGTTGCAGAAGGAGAGATCAAGGATATGATGGCGGATCCTGCTACTCGAGAGGCGGGGGTTGGTTCTTATGGAAACTGGAGAAACTGAAGAATGACCGATCTGATCTGCTACTTATGGAACTATCTTTATAGTAGAGGCCATTCTACTTATCGTAGGGTTATGATTTGCTCTATGGGTGCTCATTTTTTATCTATGTTGTCGCTTGTGTCTTAGAAAACTTAGGGTGCTACTTGGTTGATGAAAATGAAAAGAAGAAATGTCGAATCTAAATTTGTTCTCTATTAAAAAAAACCTTAAACCCTAAACTAAACCTTAAACCCTAAACCTAAAATGTAACCCTAAAGCCAAAACACTAGACCTTGAACCCTAAACCCTAAACCCTAAACCCTAACCCTAAACCCTAACACCTAAAACCCTAAACCCTGAAGCATACACCCTAAACTCCAAACCATAAATCCTAAAAACTTAAAAACCTAAACCTAAACTAAGTAAAATCTAATAATAAAATAAATAAAAAACATAAACCTAAATAAAATAAAATAAAATTAAAACCTAAACTAAACTAAAAAATAAAATAAACCTAAGAATAAAATAAAACTAAATATAAAATAAAATTAAAATAAACTTAAAATAAAATAAAATAAAAACTAAATAAAAACCTAAACCAAAAAAATAAACCTAAAAATATAACTTAAAAATAAATAAAAAATAAAACCTAAACCATTAACTATAATAAACCTAAACCTAAAATGAAAATAAAATAAACAAAATAAAATAAACCTAAACCTAAACTAAAATAAACTAAATTAAAATAAATAAAACCTAAGCCTAAACCTAAACCTAAACTTAATCTAAATAAAATAAAATAAACTAAAAATAAAACCTTAAAACAAACTTAAAATAAAAACCTAAAACCTATACCTAAAAAAATAAAATAAAAATTTAAACCTAAAAATAAAAAATAAAATTGAAACCTCAAAAATAAAATAAAACTAAAAATTAAACCTAAACCTAAAAAATAAAAAAATAAAAACCTAAACTATAATAAATAAACTTAAAATAAATAAACTAAACTAAATAAAAATAAACCTAAAAAAACTCAAATAAATAAAAATAAACTAAATAAACCTACAACCCTAAACCCTAAACCCTAAACTAACCCGAAAACCTAAACCCTAAACTAACCCAAAACCCTAAGAATGGGCAGAACCTTGACGGCAAGAACATCACTGTTAACAAGGATCAATCTAGATCTGGTAGTGGAGGCAAAGTCGGAGGTGGCGGTTATCACAATGATGGTGGGGGATCTGGAGGTGCTGGTAGATATGGAGGTGGTGGTCGGAGTAGTGGTAATTATGGAGGCGGGAAGAACGATGGAGATTACAACCGTGGTGGTGGCGGAGGGAGAGTTCGGGGATACGATGACAAATCCCGCTACTCGAGAAGCGGTGGTCATTCTTATGGGAATTATAGAAACTAAAAAATGGCCAATCTGATCTGCTCCTTATGGAATGGTGTCTTTATAGTTGACATGATTCTACTTATCTAGGGTTTTTGATTTTCTCTATGGGTGCTCATTTTTTATCTATGTCGTCACTTGTGTCTTAGAAAACTTGTGGTGCTACTTGGTTGATGAAATCAAAAAGAAGAAATATTGAATATAAATTTGTTCTCTGTTAAAAAAAAACCTTAGCCTTAAACCTTGAACCCTAAACCCTAAACCCTAAGCTAAAACCTAAACCCTTAACCTAAAACCTAAATAAAAAAAACTCAACTAAAAAATATACCTAAACTAAAATAAATAAACTAAACTAAATAAAAATAAAAAATAAAATAAGTAAAAATACATAATGAAATAAAATAAACTAAATAATCTAAATAAACCTAAACCTACCTATTTACTTAATTTTTAAAATAAACTTCCTAAACTCTAAATCCTAAACCCTAAATTGTGAACACTGAAACTAACCTTAAACCCTAAACCCTAAACCCTAAACCTAAGACCCTAAACCTACAATCCTAAACCCTAAACCCTAAACCCTAAAACCCTAAACCCTAAACCATAAACCCTAAACCCTAAACTTTAAACCTTAAACCGTGAAACATAAACCCTAAACCCTATTCCCTAAATCTAAACTTAAATCCTCTAAACCTAAACCTTAAACCCTAAATCCAACCTCTAAACTTAAACCTAAATCCAACCTAAAGTTTAAACCCTAACCTTTAAATCCTAAATCCTAAACCCTAATTCCTAAAGTAACCCTAAACCCTAAATCCTAAAACCCTAAATTAACCCTAATCCATAAGCCCTAAACCCTCAAAATCCTAAACCCTAAATCCTAAATAATAAACCCTAAACCTTAAAACCTACCCTTAAACCCTAAACCCTAAAACTCTAAACCCTAAAACCCTAAACCTAAACTGTAAACCCTTCAGCCTAAAAACCTAAAAACCTTAACCTAAACTAAATAAAACCTATAAATAAAATAAATAAAAAACCTAAACCTAAATAAAATAAAATAAAACCTAAATTAAAACCTAAACCTAAACCTAAAAATTAAATAAAATAGAAAATAAAAATAAACTAAAATAAAATAAATAAAAACCAAAATGAAACTAAAAAATAAAAAACCTAAATAAAATAAAGTAAAATTAAAATAAACCTAAAATAAAATAAGCTAAACCCTAAACCCTAAAACTAACCCTAAACCTTAAACCCTAAACCTATAACCCTAAACCTAAACCCTAAATCTTAAAACCCTAAACTCTAAAACCTAAACCCTAAACCCTAAACCCTAAACCCTAAAACCTAAAAGCTTAAACCCTAAACCCTAAATACTAAACCCTAAAACCCTAAACCCTAAACCCTAAACCCTAGACCCTAAACCCTAAAATCTAAAACCTACAACCCTAAACCCTAAACCCCAAACCCTAAACCCTAAACCTTAAACCATAATCTAACCTTAAACCCTAAACCCTAAGAATGGATAAAACCTTTATGGATGGAACATCACCATCAACTAGGCTAAGTCTAGATCTCACGGTTGAGGCGAAGCATGTGTAAATGGTGGGGATCTGATGGTGAAATTAAGATGGTCGAGTAGTGGTGGTTATGGAGGTGAGAGGAGTGATGGAGGTTACATCCATGATGGTGGCTGAGGGAGAGATCTGGGATGATGATCCACTACTGGGAGGCGGGGTGGTTCTATTTTGAACTAGAGAAACTAAATAACAGCTAATCTGATCTTCTACCTATGGAACTGTGTATTTACAGTAGAGACGATTATACTTATCTAGAGATTTTGAGTTTCTTTATGCGTGCTCATTTTTTATCTATGTCATCACTTGTGTCTTTGAAAACCTGTGGTGCTACTTGGTTGATGAAATCAAAAAGAAGAAATGTTGAATCTGAATATATTTTTATTAAAAAAACCTCAAATCTTAAACCTTAAACCCTATACTAAAACTGAAAACCTAAACCTAAACCTAAACCTTAAACCCTAAACCCTAAATGCTAAACCCTAAACCTTAAAAATCATAAACCATAAATACTAAACACTAAACCCTAAACCCTAACCCCTAAACCCTAAACCCTAAATCCTAAAACCCTAAAACCTAAACCTTAAACCTAAACCCTAAATCCATAAACCTAAACCCTAAAAGCTACACCCCTAAACCCTAAACCCTAAACCATAAACCCTAAACCCCAAACCCTATACCCTATACCCTATACCCTAAACTAACCCTAAACCTTGAATAAAGATGTAATTAGCATTAGATCTAAAGAATGTCCTAATTCTAGCATAGTTATGGTAAATAAAGAAAATGACTCAAGACTTTCCTTGACTATTAAAGATTTGAATACCCTAAACCCTAAACCTAAATCATATTATAATACCCTATATTATAGTATAATGTAGCATCATATATTTGAGCATGTAGTGATGTGTTTTTGGAAATTATAAGATGTTTTAAAATGTTTTAATATATTATGGCATTGTCCCCTATAGTCTATATTAATATAAATCATAAAAATATTGATTTAATAAATCAGATGATTAAATTTATTAAATTTGAAGTCGGAATTAGGTTGTAGTGCTAAAGGTGTGCTACACCACTTGTAGTCTAGAAAGTAAGATTTTATGTTCAAAATAAATATTATATGTTGTAGAAAGTATAGCATCATATATCATAATATATTGTCATGCATTTTAAATTCTTTCAATATTTTACAATCATGCAATGAAGCTAGCATTATTTATGAAAATGTTGATTTGGACTTTAAAATGGTGGAATTTGGCCAAATTCATAATAGATAGAGCATGGCATCATAATATATTATTTAAATTTAAAATATGTAAGTGATCCAACTAAAATATATTGTTTTTTATTATTTAGAATAATTTTATGATTTTTTTTATCTTAAGCAATCCCTTGTGATGTGATATGCAATATAATATAATATAATATGTTATAATGTATTATAATGTAAGATGCCATAACATAATGTAGCATCATGCATTATAGCAAAGTATTGTGTATCACTACTTGTTGTTTAGAATATTTTAGTTTTTTATAGTATGATGTAGTAGAGTTTATACTGGTATAATTCATAAAAATATTGATTTATAAGCTGAGATTATGGGATTTGGCCAAATATAAAGTAAGCTTTAGGGAACATCATTAGGGGTGTGCGATGGTGTCATTTAATCAAACGAATGAAATTTTACATCCCAAATAAATGTTCATTTTTCAACAAAATTTTATAAATTTTTTGCTTAAAGTTATTCATTTTAAGGCATAATGTAAGATAATATATCATATGAAAGCATATTAAAATATAATGTACATAACAATATAGATTCACGTATATATGAATATGGTGGTGGGTTACTAAATGTTATTGTACATTTTAGTATGTTTTACTTTTGTTATAATACATTGAGTCAAAACACACAAAAATGTTAATTTGAAGGTTAAGATGGAAGAATTTGGCCAAATTCACATCACACACTAAGAAGCAAAACCAAAATTATGCTATTTTGTACCAAATTGTAATTGAAAAATAACAATTTTACATCAAAAATGAACATTATTCATATTTTGAGAAAATTTTGTTCTTTGTTCCTTTTAAGTGATTTTAATGAGGTGTAATGTTAAATGATATATTATATTATAGAAAATTATAATATAACATCATATATTATAATATAATATAGTGTGATAATTCACACTATAAAATGTTTAGCATGATATTGTGTAGTTAGTTTGAGCTTGCACCATCACAAATCATAAAATGTTGATTACAATGTTAAGAGGATGTAATTTGAACCAATACAATGTTATGCTTTTGGTTGAAGTATTAAAGGTGTGTATAAGCAAAGAAACAAGATTTGATGAGAATTCCATGCTAAGGAGATGGAGGGAGATCCGCTAGGGGATCACACACATGCATTGGACATGACATATGAAGGGTCTATGTCAAGGGCATAGATAAAAAATCTGCTGGGGATATGGTTTGAATTTGATTTGATTATATGATTTATGAAAAAAATATCCCCTTGGGATAAGAATCTATAATCCATTGAGGATTAAGATCGAATCGACTTTAATTTGTTTTATTTTAATTGATGTGGAGGCACATCTGCTAGAGATATGGGCTCGAAGTCTATTGGGATAGTATGAACATTTCACCAAGTGAAGCAAGTTCTATTATACCAGGGATTGAGATTTCAGTTTGATTTCATAGGTTTATGTGGGGATGTATCCACTAGGAATAAGAGTTTGGTTGGATTTCTTTGATTTATACTATACTCGGGGAGTTAGTTTAATTTGGCTCCACTAGGAAGGTTGGTTTTGAATTTGATTTGTTTTCTTGACTTATTTATATATGATTTGGGGCTCCAATGGGAAGAACAGTTTGATTTAACTCCACTAAGGAAAATCATATTAGGTTTAATTTAATCTGAGTTAATGTATAGACCCCTTGGTGTGTGATGGACCCACTAAAAAGGGGCTATATCAGCCTTGACCTACCTCAGGTTTACAAATCAAAAGGGATAGTCTACCAACTGTGGGGTAGAGCTAGCCAACCTCAGGGGTTGCCTTTCTGTGTACAACAGCTATGCTAAGAAGAAGGCATAGCAGACTTACATCTTCTAAAGTGAGGAACAACCACTGGGTGACCTGTTGGATGCACAACAAATTAATGACCTAGTTGAATCGAGTCAATGCTAATGACTTATGTCAACTCAAAAGTAGTCGATTAATTTTATCTTAATTTCTTATGATTTGATATGGTTTGTTTGGTTTAGTTTGATTTTGAATTGACGAAATATCCCCTAGGGATGTGAGCTCAGTCAAATTTGATAGATTTAATTTATGGACCATGTCAGTGTGCGATGGGGACTTATATCAACTCAAGAGTAGTCAGACGATTCTTAAAGGGAGTTTTGCTGAAACTGCCCTAAAGATAGGATTCCTGCTTAGGAAAATGTACCACTTGGGGTGTCCTCCTAATCCACAAGTAAAAAATATATTTTGTTTATATGTTTGCATGGACCTTATTGGTATGTGAGGGACCACACTGAAAAGGGGTTATGTCGGCCTTAACCTATCTCAGATTTACTAGACCAAAGGAGAATTTGCACATCCATAAAATGGATTCTCCAACCACAGGGGTGGTTACCAGAAAGGGAACCCATTCAATCTAATAAGAACCGTAGTGTATAAATGGGTTTGCAAAGGATGTGATCTAAATATATTGCCCACAGGGGAGATGCTGCTAGGGGCATTATCTTAAGCCCTGGAAAGAAACCTATAACTGTATGGTGGCCAACTCAAGGAGAAAGTGTAGTATACTTACATCTGCCATGAGTGGTGTATCCTAAGGTGCGAGAACCAACCAACCTAAGGTGTATCCGCATGAGTGGTGTATCCATCAGCATAGTGAGAACCAACCAACCTATGCTGCCCATTGGTGTGCAATGATCAATCTGGAAAGAAAGTGTGTATGCTTTCATCCAAGTGG
This sequence comes from Cymbidium sinense, assembly GCA_021442155.1. Taxonomy (NCBI): domain Eukaryota; kingdom Viridiplantae; phylum Streptophyta; class Magnoliopsida; order Asparagales; family Orchidaceae; genus Cymbidium; species Cymbidium sinense. Next base: position 4,799,216 of record CM038215.1, on the reverse strand, counting down.
AACTAATCGATAATCTATCGTCGACAAGATAGATGCTATCTAGGCGAACTACTGCTGTGGTGCTCATGAAAGAACTGGACCCACTTGAAGCGGCTTGGAGGGAGATTAGGGACTTATCCTAAACCTCAAATATACTTCACCCAGTTAGTGCATGAAGGCTAATCCAAGAAGAATGTGTACCAAACTCACATCCTCTTAAATGAAACCAACATGAGGTAGCTTACCGGCCATGTAGTAAGGCCTACCAAACTAACAGGCACTCATCAGTATGTAGTAGCCAAGTAAGGAAGGAAAGCATAGCTAACTTACATCGTCCAAAGCATGAACATCGTAGTGACACACTAGGAGGGTAACACGCCACCTAACTAGTATGATGAGTACATTTGGGGTGTTATCTCAACTTAGAGTAGCTCGAGATAAAAGATATGTGTTTGTTTTATATATTTGTGTGTAGTTTGTGTTTGTGTTGTTTCGATGAAGGATAGGATGCCACTCAGGTTTCTTAAACCTACCCTAAACATATTGTGGCAGATTCACAAATAAAAATACATTCAACATGGAAGAGATTGAATTCATAATGGAATTTTCATTAATGATAATTATTTTAGAACATCATTTATAATATTTCTTTAAGTAGAGAATGCTCATTGGAATCATTGGGCTCTCACTCTTATGATTAATAAGCTGATCAAATCTACTTTGGCAAGCCTTCTCTCTGCCAAAGGGCCTTCCCAGGTGGGTTCAAACTTGCCTCCCATCTTACAAAGAGCAACAATCGATCTCCTTAGAACTAAAAGAAGCTCTCCTACTTGAAAAGTTCTAGTAGGGACCAACTTATTGAGAGGTTAAATCATTTTAGCTTTGTACAACTTGAGGTTTTGGTATGCTCGTAGGCGTCTCTCCTCCAAACCTTCGAGCTCTACTATCCTCAACTTGGCATTCTGCTCTGTAGTGATTTTGCTACCCACCGCTATCCTTAGTGATGGGAGTTGGACTTGTAATGGTAGAATAGCTTGGATCCATACACTAAGGAGAAAGGAGTAGACTAAATTAGAGTTCTATATATGATGCAGCAGGCCCACAAGGCTTCAACTAACTATTCATGCCACTGTTGCTTATTGTTGTCAAGTGTCTTCTTTAGTATTTGGATGAGAGTTTTATTGAAAGCTTCTTCTAAGAAACTTTCCCTCGAGTAATTGATGGTAAAATATTTCCAATCTATGTAGTGTCTCCGGGCAAAGTTGTTGATCTCGATGCACTTGGATGTAGTACCATTATCAGATATAATTTTTCACGTCACTCTGAACCAATATATGATATGGTTCCTAAAAGATTGAAGCACATGCTAAGCTGTGACCTCTCTGAGTGAAATCATCTTCACCCATTTGGAAAAGTATTCAGTAGCAGCTAAGATGAACTGATGACCCTTGGAAGAAGGAGGATCAATCGAACCCACTATGCCGATACCCCACACTTGAATGGCCATGAGGCCAATGTAAAATGTAGAATGTTAGGTGGTTGGTGTAGGACCACACCGTGTATTTGACATTGGTGGCATCGCTAGCTGTATCCATGTAATCTTTGATCATCGATAGCGAGTAGTATCCTAGTCTCTTGATCTTGGTTTTCATCTTCGGATTAAATTGGTTGGCTACACATAATCTTGAGTGTACCTTAATCACAATCTTATGAGCTTCGTGCTTGTATAAATAATGTAACAACATATGATCAAAAGATCGCCAGTATAAGATATCATCCATAAGAGCGTAGGAAAGTACTCTTTGCTTCATCTACTGGGCTTGGGACTTCTCTTGAGGTAGTTTTCCTTTATTTAGGTAATCTATGAACGCTTGCCTCTAATCTAGCTCCTCGTCCTTCTTTGTAATGGAAACCTCCCCTTTAAGAGAGTACTATTTGATGAGATCAATATCAATAAGGGATAGGACTTGTCTATTTTGGACCTTTATTGATATAGGCTCAACCTCCAAACATGTCAACTCCTTGGCATGCTTGGCTAAAGCATATGCTACAACATTCTCTCCTCTAGGAATCTTATAAATGGTAACCTCTAGGATTTGGGCCAAAAACTTCATGGTGTACTTGTGGTAGTGATGGAGCTTGAACTTTATAACCTTATAGGACACAGTGATTTGGTTGATAACTAGTTAAGAATCCCTGAAGATGTTGATATTCTAGATGTTTAGAGTAATGGTTTACTCCAGACTGGTAAGTAGAGACTCATATTTGGCTTCATTGTTGGTGTAAGGATTGGATAGATAATATGAGAATCTCATCACATCACAGTCCAGAGTTAAGAGAACTATTCCTACTCCTTTTTAGAATAGTAGATTGTAGTTCTTCTCCTCTTTCAGAGGAAGCCACACCATCAAAGTACATCTCCAAATGGTGACTGCTAGTATCCCCTAAGTTCATGATTTATTCATCGGGGAGATCACTAAGTGGAGAGTTAGGGGGAAGTTGGTGTTCTACTAAGAAATCTGTTAGTGCTTGTTCTTTCACTGCACAGAGGGGTATGAAGGTAATGTCAAACTGTGAGAGGATCATGGACCATCATGCCAACTGCTTAGATAGCATTGTCCTTCTCATGGGATGCTATAGTGGATTGATCTTAGAGATTAAGTTCACCTTATGAGGAAGCATGTAGTGCTATAGCTTTTGGGATGCAAAGATTAAAGCTAGGAAATGCTTCTCAATGGGTGGATAATTAGCCTCAGTAGGGATTAGATGATGACTACAGTAGTAGAGTACATTTTCCTTCCCTTCATCGATAGCTTGATCCAATAAAGCACCAAGAGAGTCATCTAACACAGTAGTGTAAAGTATGAGTGGCTTTCCCAAGATAGGGTTGCTAAAATTGATGATGTCATCAGGTAATGCTTGATGTCTTTGAAGTCAAGCTCACACTTGTCATCTCACTTAAACTTGGCATCCTTTTTGACAAGTGCTGAGAATGGTTAACATCTTCGATAAGTTAGATATAAAGCATCTTAGATACTCCAACTGCCCTTAGAATGATATAAGTTGAGTTAAATTTTTAGGGGATGGCATTTCTAATATCATCTTGATCTTCTCCAGATCGATTTCCCCTAGTTAGACAACAAACCTAAGGAATTTTCCTAAAGCTACTTCGAATGCACACTTTAGGGGGTTCATTTTAAGGTTAGATTATCTTAACTATTTGAAAACTACTCTCAAGTAAAAGACAAGGTCTTCCTTTTTTCTACTTTTGACCACAAGATCATTGACATAGCACTCGTCTTGATGTTGAATAAGTTCATCGAAGCTTCTAGTAATAGCCCACGTATGTAGTAGTAGAAGCGTAGCATGACCTTATAATAATAAATTCTAACATTGGCTAACCAAGTAGAGTATTTTTTTTTCTTAGATGAAGCCAACATCAATCAATTTCTTGACTTCATAAATGACCTGTTGTTCTATGTCTAATTTCATGCCTCTAAGAGCTTGCTTGATATGATTAGTTGTAGGTTCTATTGATAGTTTATGGACTGCTACGTCAGCACCCAATCCAGGCATCTCTTCATAACTCCATGCAAAGCAGTCCTTAAACTCATTCAATAGCCTAATTAAGTTATTGGTTTCAATTTCATTCAATAAAGAACTGATGTATGTCGGACGTGGATCTTCTACAGTTCCTAAGTTGATTTCCTTGAGCTCATCGATGGCTGACTTGATCTCTTCCTCAAACTCTAGTGGTGCATGTTTGACTTCAAAATCATTTAGATCATCTGAAGTTTCTAAGCACAGCTCCTCAAATAAGTTAATGTGATTTGAAAATAACTTATTAGATTCCAAATGATTGGTGATGACTACAATCGATCATCGTCAGACCCATCGGAAATCCTAGTAGTCTTGATTGAGAGATTTTACATTTATTCTTCCATATTCTTTCGAAGCAATCTGACCTGTGCTTTGACCAAGTATGTGGGATTAACCTTTTTTTTGCTAAATTATGAACACAAGGCAAGTCCCATCAAAAGGTAATTCTATTAAATCTTTATATGAATCATCCTCAAGTTCTACATCAATTTCTTAACTTGAGGATGATGCTCCCAAAAAGAACCTCTGAGTCTTCACACCTATGGATGACTTGGGGGCTTCTTAACTACCAAACCCTCAGCTTTTTGAGAAAAAAGTTGGTTTAGAGCTAAGGTTCCAAACTAATGCCTAATTATTTCACATATAGACTTGGATACCCTTATGCTTTGCTTTGGAGCCTGATCTTCATCGTTATCTAGCTCGTGTCACCTCCAAGGGAATCTAATGCTAAGAAAAATTGGCTGGTGTGCTAACTATGTAAGACTCATCTTATGAAATAGATTCTAAGTCTATGGATAGCAGGTGTGCTCTTGGTAGCTGGGACATATTTACTATTGGGTGGCTAATAGGAGGTTTTCCACCCCTAGGACTGCCTCTGAACTAGCCTCTTCCTCTGCCTAGTGGAGGTCAGGTCATCCTACCCATATGTTTAAATGAAGTAACAAACTATGGGTAGAATCTAATGTTAGGTTTCACTTCCTCCTCCAAGTCTATTTCCGCTCCCTTTTATTATTTTTTCATTTTCTCTTTTCTTTTCTTTTTTTTAAACTTTGGCCAAGTTCATGAGAATAGGCTTGTTAATTTTGTGGGAGGTAGTAAGACATATTATCATACATGTTGGCCTAATAAATTGTAAATTTCTTGAGATCTCCATTGACATAATAGGCGATCCCACCTCTCATGAGCATCATACTAGTGATGTAGAGAGGATGAAACTATGTTGTTCTCATGTATCCATGGTCTCCCAAACAAAGTGTTGAAATATGTATCTATGTTTATAATATGAAACTTGGCTTCAATCTTCCAATCATCTATCTCCAAGGGCAACACATAAGAGTCTTCTAGACACTACGGCTTCTCTAGTCATAAGACACTTCTAACAATTAGGTAAACACTTAACCTAAGCCTAAAGAGTTAGAAGGGTTAACCATGGGATTAGGTTATGCCTTAGGGATTAGGATAATCCACCTACTCTACAACCCAAATCCAATCCATGTTCACATTCTCAAACCAAACCTTAAGTTGAATTTGAACATCAAATTTAAATCCAAATCCAAACCCAAATTTTAAAACCAAAAGATTGAAGCCCATGATTAAATCCAAACTTGAAACCCTTCCTAAGCCACATGACCTATCCCATGGAATTAGCCAAACCTTAATCCAAATCAATCCAAAATTAATTGATTTTCTCATAATAAATTTATATCTTCAATCATATTCCTAAATATAAATCAAATCTACATTCAAATGATCAAAACTAAATCAAACTAAATAAAATTAAATCAAAACCCTTCTAAGCCATATGACCTATCCCATGGAATTAGCCAAATCTTAATCCAAATCAAGTCAAACTAAATTGATTTTCTCACAAATAAATCATATTTTCAATCATCTTCACAAATTTAAATGAAATATACATTTAAATCATCAAAACTAAATCAAACCAAATCAAAATCTAAACCTAAGCCACATGACCCAACTCCATGGACTTAGCCAAATGTTTTCATTCCAAAACCTAAATTCAATTAATTTTCTCATGAATCAATCATACTATCAATCATATTCACAAATATAAATGAAATCTACAAACATCAAGCCAAAACAAAATCAACCCAAGTTAAACCCAACTTAACCATTTTGACTTGAAATGTTTAAATGAACCAAAACCCATTTGAACCCGAGCCAATTTCAATTGAATTTATATATCAATCCCAAATCCATATATAAACTCAACTAAATCAAGCTCAACCCAAAGTCAAGCCAACTAAACCCAAATGGTCCACTTGACCCAAAGTGGCTAATTTGACCTATTTGAGCCAAGTTCTAATCCTACCAAAATCAGATTGAACCAAGCCCATCAAAATCTCCCATCATGATTATTGATCACCCTAGGTTGATCAATTGTCCTAAATTGGGTCAAACCAAGTCAATTTGGTAACTTGACCAAGTCAACCCCTTAACCCATATGAACCCAAACTAGCCAAATTTCAACCTAAGTCAAATCCCTTGAAATCAATGATTCATACCAAATCAAAATCAATATTTGAATATGACTTTACCTTGAATTGAGTCAAACCAATCCCAATTGGCCCTCTTGACCCAAGTTAACCCAAGTTTTCCTAGAAAACCAAATTGGGTCAAATCAAAATATAAACCAAATTGATTATAACCAATGGCTCAAGTTCATTCTAAATTGAGTGTTGAACTTGACCAAAGCCATGTTTGGACCTAATTGAACTCAATTGACCAACTTAGCCCAAATTGACCTAATGGTTCAAGTTGGAATAATTCAAAATAAAATCCAAATTAATTGAAACCAAAGTGTACAATCATCTTCAATTGGTCAACTAAACCCAGACCTACACCCAACGCAAGCCAATTTGGTCAAATTGGTCAACTTAACCCATTTGACCCAAATTAATTCAAATGATCCAAAATCAAATCTAGGACAAACTAAACCAAACCAATTGAACCAAAACATCCCAAATGATCATATGAACTTGACCCAACCCTTAGTTTGATACAACTTGACCAATTGGTCAACTTAACTCAACCTAACTTAATTTGACCTGAATGAGTCAAATTGAGCCAAACCTAACCAAATCAACTCCAATTGACTTGAAATTTGGGCTAACCCACTTTTGGCTCATTTCAAATCTTCCCAAATCAAATCCAATGTCAAATGATCATTATACCCTTTGGTTGAGGGCACCACATGAGACAAATCACCCTTGTAAGTGGTCATTTCCATTCCTTGGCTACTTAGTACTCTTCCACTGGTCCACCTAGGCACCAAGGACATTGTCTAACCTCACCCAAGGGGTGGTTGTGTTGCCCGTGACCCATGGGAGTTGTAATCACCTCACCCTCCCCATTGGAGCATTTGAAACCCATAGGACACCCGTGATTCCTCCTTAGCAGCCACCTCAACACCTTTAACCAACCAAGCTGAGCTTTCTCACCTCCTCCTTATCACCCATGACTCCCTGAGATGGCCAGATGGCCACTAGAAGCCAAACTTGATCCCACCATCCAATAAAGATAAAGAGGGGTATACACCTCCTCATTTCCACTCAAACACACATAAAATCATTCCTCGAGCCCTAGATACCCAAGATGAGCCACTAGATCCATTCCCTAAGCTCCTAAGCTCATTCCTCGATTGAAAAATGCCATTCCCATCCATTCTAAAATAGGACACTCCCATTTTTGAGCTAACTTCCCATTTCTCCATCAAACTCAAATTAACTTTGCACTCACCTTCCCTAGGCCTCGTCATGTAAGAATGAATTATCTCTTAAGCTTCCCGAGCATTAAAGGTGGAACTTTGATCAAATCTAAGCTCCAAATCATCAATTTGTGGCCTTCTGAGTGAACGTCAAGGAATTGATCTAATTGCTACTCCACAGGGATTCGCCTCCTCTAGATGAAGCTTCCTTGATCATTCAAGCCTACGGTCTTGAGCTTCGGTGAGGTATGCTTCCAAAATTGATCCTTAGGCAAAAATGGGTTGGAGCTTTTTGAAGAAAACTAGCATCTCATGTGATCTTGATTGTTGGATCCCCTCCGATCGATGTCGTGAAGATGTGGGATTCTTTTAGATTTGATCCGAGCTTAGGTAAGCTCGAATCAAGAGAGCAATGGCAGATGAACTCCATTCTCAATAACTCACATGATGTTAGATCACACACTGTCCGTTCCGCGTGATCAGAACCTACGATCATGATTAGATCCGCTAGATCGATCTAATTTAATCCTATTATGTGGATTAATCATAGCCTTCTAATCTTAGATCGGATGGCAGATGAGAAACCATGTTCTCCACCACAAATGATAAGTTTTAGTCCCAATGCCACGTTGAATGTGTGCCATATAGACTAATATGATTAGTTTTAATTATTTAATTAATAATTTTAATGGAAACTTCTAAAAATCATAAAAAATCATAGAGAAATAAAAAAATGCAAATAAATACTCATTTTAAAAGTATTTTATAGGATACTTAATTAAAAATGATCTTAACTAATTTTGAATAGTAATTAAAGTTTAATTAAAAAATTTAATTAGCTTTATTACTCCCTAATTACATGAGCAATTAATCCCAAATTTTGTAGGTTAATTTAATGGGATGACCTCTACCTCCAATGATTTTCTTGGGATTTATTACTCACTTAATTAAGAAAACTAATAAATTAAACCTTAACTACTATTTTAAGTTAATTAATGATTAACTAATCTCATGAATAGTAATAAATTGGTTAATTACGTTTATTAATCATTATTAAATAGTAAGTGAACTAAAGAGTAGGGTTGGGACCCCTTTCCTGAAGTTCATTCACCCTTTATTAAAATGAAATTAATTAAGATTTAATTTATTAATTAAATCACTTAATCAAATTAAAATAATAATCACTTCAGACGTTAATTAATTGAATCATGGGGTAGATCTTTAAGTGTTTAATAACTTAAAGGAGTTTAATGAAATTATGTTTAGTCCATATGTGTGGGAAAACCATAAGAGTAATTAATTAAGTTTCTTGATCTAAATAACTATTAATCATGATCCAATTGCATTAGGCCCCTTTTATTTCCTAGGATCATTGCAAGTTTATTTTCCATGCATATCATGTTTGCTCATAATTATTTAGTTAATTACTTTAAGGTGACATAGGTGAGGGTAATTTATTCTTCTAATTAAGGGTTCAACTGAACTAACCCATAAAATATTTTAATTATATTTTCTTAAATTAAATCAAATCACTAATGTGGGAATGGGTTTAAAACATTAAGTGATGATTTCTCTTCTCCTCTTTAGATCAAATCAAATCTAAAACTTAATTAATAAAGAAGCTTTGGTTTGCTTTATATAATCTTATTTAATTTGATTTTCCTTAAGAACTAGTTTAGTTGAATGAATCACATGCTTATATTTGATTATCCTCTTTCCAATCATGTTAAATTTGGTATGTCATTTGAATTCATGCATCCATCTTTTCAAAATCAAGTAAAATAAAATGGATTTCATTTATGTAAGCTTGCATGTGTTGATTTAATTTAATATATGTGTGGCTATTATCACTATTAAATCCAAATGTATTTTTTAAAAGCTTATAAATGAATAAGAATATGTTATGATGCTAAGAAAATGTGCTATGAATGAAATATTTTATATATATATTTATAGCAGAGAATTATAAACCATTTGAGATTTGATAAAGGATTTGATTTCAAAATTAGAGTTTGGATAGAGCTTTAATTCATATATATATAAATGATTAAATCAAAATAATATATAATCATTGCATGGTTTTCTTTCCCTCATTTATGTATACATCCATGCATGTCCAAGAAAAGCAAGTATATAGTCTGAACATCCCAGGAATGCGAGGCTTTAGTTATCCCCAAGGAGGTCATTTGATTACCTCACTTCCCTAGTTTAACAATGACATGTACTTGCCTATATCTTTCTACATGTATACATATATGTGATTAGTTAATGAAAATCCCATTTTACATTAAATTGCATGCATTCATAATTAACTAAGTGGTTAAATTAATTAGCCATATGATTTGGTGCTTACTTCTTATGTTCATGTATATGAATCTACATATGTTTGAATGCAAATGAGTATATAGTTTGGACATCCTGAAAATACAAGGCTTTAGCTAGCTCAAAGGAGGTCATTTGATTACCTCACTTCCCTGGTTAACAATGACACATACCTATTTAATTTCATTCTTATGTCCTTTTTGTTTAAGAATTTTGATAAAATTTTAAATTAATATGTTTAAATAATTCAATCAAATAAAATATAACTTCTAAACATACACAAATATTCATCATTTAAGTGTGCTAAAACATGTTGCATGTATTGATACACTTAAGATTAAATCATATGCATGTTACATGTGATGGAAAAGAATGATTTAATATATGTCATGTGGTAGTAATTGAATTATATTAATCTGATATGCCTTTCATTTTGAATAGGATTATTTAAAGTGAACCTAAACTTAGGATTAATTAAATCATTTAATAATCCATTCACTAAAGAGAACTAAATCAAATTAATATACTTTAGAAAGTGATTAAAGGTAGGGATGAAAGAGGGCAATCCTCTTTTCCTCTCTTTATAACATTTAGTTGCAAGCATAATCAAATGAAATAAAAGAAAACACAAATTAAATTTCTCAATTTAATTAAACTACTTCAAGTGAAATCAACCTTTCATGTAAAATTGAATCTTTCTACACTTAGAAAATATAACACTAATGCCTAACAAGACATACCACACAAGCCTCAATACACACATTAGAATTAAGTCACCACTTCTAGCCCTAAGTTAGGAATGGTGTATGATGTGTTGTATATTTTGTTTTATGATGTATTATTTTAGATTAGATGTAGCTTTATAGACCGGATGATAGGCCAATATTAGCCTAATCATGGTTTCAACAGGGTATTATCCTTAAAGGATGCTTAAAAATAAATATGAATGCTCTTTTTGCAGGTTGCTTATATCTTTACGCATAATCTAAGTTTGGATAGGTGGGCTTAGTTACCCATTTGTAGGGTGCTAAGTCCAAATTATAAATAAAATTGCTTGGGATTATATGTATATTTAGCTAACCTCTATTTTGCAGGTGTAGTTATATTAACTTTTCCCACATAAATGTATATTTTGTAATCGGAATTAGAATTAGTGTTATAGGAGATTAGGATGAGCAGTGGCCATAAGGCTTTGTCATGGGGTCAATCAGAACTCTAGGTAGCTTGTATCTGCCAACATTCACTTTAATGTAAAGAGGTGATTGCGCTTAGTCATCTCTAGGAGTAAGTCTTCATTGCTGAATGTAACTCCTAAGATATCCTTCGAGTGGCATGCCTCCCTTTTAATAGCTATTAGCTAAGCTAAGCATATATCTAGATCAAGTAAGGCCTTGATTAGAGATTCCCTCATATTTTTGGATAAGACAAGGGCGTCGTATATGCTTAACTTAGCTGGATACTTTTTAAGGTAAGCTAGGACATTGCAATCAACTCTGGCTTGGTCCTCCACAAGAATATCCATGGGTGGAGCATCCTATGGAGAGGCTATCTACTCACTAGAACCAATGACTTGCTTACCATTGAGGTGGTACCCTAAGAAGTAGAACTTTGCCACTGCATAGGTTGACTTCAGTGACTTCTTGGAATGATGAGCTTGTGGAAAGTTCTACCTTGTCATCGGGCATACCTACAGCTTCTCCAATGTGATCGCTAGAGTCAGTTGACTCCAAGTCAATCTCAAGAGGTGAACCCGATTGATTCAGAGAAGGATAGTTCAACTCTGAATTAGAAAGGAAAGGATCGTAACTACTAGAGCTATTATTTTAATCAAGACTCGGAGAGCTTTCAATAAGAATAAAATCAAAACCATCAGAAGTAGACAATATATAAGTAGAATCAACTTTTGCATTTCATTTTGGAGGTACATGAAAAAATTAAGTAGAGTAAGGGATTTAATGTCCTTATTAGTAGATACAACGCTCCTGGTGGTAGAAGAAGAGCTAGCAGAAGTGATGGTAGCTCCAACGGTGGAGGGAGTACTAGTAGGGGTGCAAATGAACCAAGCGCTACAAGCTACTTATGGCTCGGCTCGATTAACGCTCGTTCATGTTCATTTATTTAACTAATTAAACGAGCTTGCACACTTTTTTAAATACTCGATTGCTAAATGAACAAGCTTGAACAACTTGTCATTCGATTTATTTATGTTCATGAACATTATCATTTAACGCTCGTGAACAAGCTCGCTAAAAAGCTCGCTTATGGCTCGATTATGGCTTATTTGTGAACAATATTGTTCAAATTATTATTTTTTTAGGCTTAATAAGCTTTATTTGATACAACCCATGTACATTTCTCAACAAGTCGATCAAACAAGCTCGATAATTAAAGCTCATTTATTTTATTAAATGAATTGCGTTAACAAGCTCTATAATCCAATTAACCGAGCTCGAACAAACTCAAATTGAGCTCGATAATGATAAACAAGCTCAAGCTTGAACACTATTCTTAAAGCTAATTGAGCTCAAAATCGATAATATAAATAAGCTCAAGCTTGAACACATACATCTTTCATTTCTAAATACTAGACTACTGGCTACACTACTGGATTAGCGAGGCATGTTGTCATTAACCCTCCTCATGTTGTCCTTTGCAACTAGCAAACCTTCCTTGGCATTGCAACAACCGGCTCTAAAGTGTGCAATGTGTTATCATGGGTTCCCACAGCCCTCAAAGATCTTGAAGGATGGTGGCAGAAAACATTAAATAAAATAAAAACTAAATAAAAACCTAAACCTAAAAATAAACCTAAAAATAAATAAAAAATAAAACCTAAACCCTAACCTAAAAAAACTAAAACCTAAAATAAACTAAAAATAAACCTAAACCTAAACTAACAAGAAAACCTAAAAATAAACCTAAAATGAAAACCTAAAACCTAAACCTAAAAAGATAAAATTAAAACGTAAACACAAACTTAAAAATAATAAATAAAACCTAAACCTAAAAAATAAAATAAAAATAAAACTAAATAAAAAATAAACATAAACCTAAACTTAAACCTAAAAAATAAACTAAAATAAAAAAACCTAAACTAAAATAAATAAACCTAAAATAAATAAACTAAACTAAGTAAAAATTAAAAATTAACCTAAATAAAAATTAAAAATTAAAAAAAACTAAAACAAATAAAAAATAAACTAAAAAAATCTAAACTAGGTTTACTAATTTAAAAAAAACCCTATACCAGATAATACTAAACCTAAACCATAAACAACCCTAAACTAAACCTATACCTACAACCCTAAATCATAAATCTAAACCCTAAACCCTAAACTAACCTTAAACCCTAAACCCTAAACCCTAAACCCTAAATAATAAACCCTAAACACTAAACCCTAACCCTAAACCATAAACCCTAAACCCTAAACCCTAAACTAACCCTAAACTCTAAACCCTAAATCCTAAATCCTAAAAATGCTAAACCCTAAACCCTAAACCATAAACCCTAAACCCTAAAAACCTTCAACCCTAAAGCCTAAACACTAAACCCTAAACCCTAAAACCCTAAACCCTAACCCTAAACCCTAAACCCTAAACCCTAAAATCATAAACCCTAAACTCTAAACTCTAAACCCTAAACCATAAAAACCTAACAACCTAAATCTAAATTAAATAAAACCTAATAATGAAATAAATAAAAAAACCTAAACCTAAATAAAATAAAATAATAAAATAAAATAAAAACCTAAACTAAAACCTAAACCTAAACCTAAAAATAAAATAAAATAAAATAAAATAAAATAAAATAAATAAACCTAAACTAAACTAAAAAAATAAATCAAGGAATAGAAAACCAAAATTAAATAAAAACTATATGTAAAATAAAGAAAACCTAAAATAAAATAAAATAAAAACTAAATAAAAACCTATACCTAAAAAACAAACCTTAAAATAAAGCCTAAAAATAAATAAATAATAAAACCTAAACCCTAAACTAAAAGAAAACCTAAACATAAATAAAAAAAATAAACAAAACAAAAAAAACCTAAACCTAAACTACAACAAACGAAACAAAAATAAATAAAACTTAAATCTATTCCTTAAATAAACTAAACCTAAACTTAAACCTAAATTAAATAAAATAAAATAAAATAAAAATAAAGCTAAAGCTAATCTAAAAAGTAAAACCTAAAATTAAAACATAAAACCTAAACCTAAAAAAATAAAATAAAAACCTAAACATAAACCTAAAAATAAAAAATAAAACATAAACCTAAAAAATAAAATAAAAATAAAACAAAACAAATAAATCAGCATAAACATAAACCTAAACTTACAAAATAAATTAAATTAAAAAACCTAAACTAAAATAAATAAACCTAAAATAAATAAATAAACTAAACAAAAATAAAAATTTAACCTAAATAAAAATAAAAAAAATAAAATAAACTACAATAAATAAAACCTAAATCGACTGATTTACTTAATTATTTAAAAAAATCCTAAACACTAAACCTATACCCTAAATCATAAACCTTAAACCCTAAACCATAAAACTAACCCTAAACCCTAAAGCCTAAACCTAAAACCCTAAACCCTAACCCTAAAGCCTAAACCCTACACCCTAAACTAACCCTAAACCCTAAACCTTAAACCCTAAAAACCCTAAACCTTAAACCCTAAAACTCTAAACCCTAAAGCCTAAACACTAAACCCTAATCCCTAAATCCTAAACCCTAAACCCTAAACCCTAACCCTAAATCCTTAACCCTAAAACCATAAACCCTAAACCCTAAACTCTAAACCCTAGACCCTAAAAACCTAAAAACCTAAACCTAAACTAAATAAAACCCAAATATAAAATAAATAAAAAAACTTAAACCTAAATATAATAAATTAATACAATAAAACTAAAACCTAAATTGAAACCTAAATATAAAATAAAATAAAATAAATTAATAATAATATACTAAAATAAAAAAAAAAAAAACCTAAACTAAACTATAAAATAAAATAAACTTAAGAATAAAAAACCTAAATAAAATAAAAAATTAAACATAAAATAAATCTAAATTAAAATCAAATAAAAACTGAATAAAAACCTAAACTTAAAAAATAAACTTAAAATAAAACTTAAAAATAAATAAAAAATAAAACCAAACCCTAAACTAAAAAAAACTAAACATAAACTAAAAAAATAAACAAAATAAAATAAACCTAAAGCTAAACTGCAATAAACTAAACGAAAATAAATAAATCCTCAACCTAATCCTAAAATAAACTAAACATATGCCTAAACCTAAACAAAATAAAATAAAATATTCTAAAAATAAAGCTAAAGCTAAATTAAAAAATAAAACTTAAAAATAAAAGCCTAAAACCTAAACCTAAAAAAAAAAATTAAAAAACTAAACTTAAACCTAAAAATAAAAAATAAAACCTAAACCTAAAAAATAAAATAAAAATAGGATTCAACGAGAAAAATAAACTTAAACCTAAGACTAAACCTAAAAAATAAACTAAAATAAAAAACCCCGAACTAAAATAAATCAACTTAAAATAAATAAACTAAATTAATTAAAAATAAAAATAAACATAAATAAGAATAAAAAATAAAATAAACTAAAATAAATAAAAAATAAACTAATGAAAATAAATAAATAAAAGAAGAAATCTTGAATTTGAATTTGTTCTCTATAAAAAAATTTTTTAAAAAAACAAAAAAAAACCAAAAACCCTAAACCCTAAACCCTAAGCCCAAAACCCTAAATCCTAAACACTAAACCCTAAAACCCTAAATCCTAAACCCTAAATGCTAAAACCTAAACCATAAACCTTAAACCCTAAACCTAAAACCTAAACCCTAAACCCAAAAAAAAATGCTAAACTAACCCTAAACCCTAAAAAGCTAAAAACCTAATCCTAAACTAAATAATACCTAAAAATAAAATAAATAAAGGTTAATGTATCTATTTTCCATTATATGGTTATGGTTGTGTTCTGTCTCTTTTCCTTTTTCTGGAAATCTATTCTAGGGTTCATGACTTTGCTGTATCAAGGTTTAATTGCTATATTTTTGTATAGCTTCATGACAGGCCCTAATTTATCTATTTTTTTTCCCTTTATTATGGATGTGGCCCCTCTTATGCTCCCTAATCTCACCTCCACAACCTGTAAGGAGAGAAACTGCAATACCCTTACTACTATAACTTCTTCTTTGCAGGATTGGAATTACTTCTTGATTTCCTTCCATCCTGTTTTTATCGATGCTGTGGGCTTAGCTGCTAGTCTGCTTTCATGTGTCTTGAAGGATTTCAAAGATGGCTTTCCTTTGAACCACTTTCGACTCTATGTTGTTCCACTATTTTTTATTGGTTTATCTTATGGTGGGTGCAATAAATGTTTTGATGTCTTAAATGTTGGCTATTAGATTTTTGGGTCTTTTGTCCAGCAGGCTACTTTTGGGGCTATTTTTCTGATTGCTTTTGCTAACCTCACCTTACCAACATGTAAGGAGAGAAACTGCCATACCTTTAATATGATTATTGTCTCTTTGTAGGATTAGACTTACTTAATGATTTCCTTCCAGTCTACTTTTACTGAGGATGGTAGTTTAGCTGCAAGCCTGCTCTCCTTTGTCTTGAAGGATTTCATTGATGGCTCCCTTTTGAACCCCTTTTATTTCTATGTTGTACCACTATTTTTTATTGTCTTATCTTATGGTGGGTGCAATATTTGTATTATTGTTTTAATTATTGGCTATTGGAATTTTGGATCTTATGTTTAGCAGGCTTCATCTGAGGTTATTGGTTGTTTGTTGGCTTATGTTTTTCTGCTTGATTTTGCTATTCGCATTTGGGCTGTAGTGATCACCACATGTTTGTGGTCTATCTAAACTACTGTTATTTTTTCAATTTTGGTTCAATTAGACTTGTCTAGATCACTATGATTATGATATTACCTACTTGGAAATTAACTTATGCACTATCTATTCTGAATGGGTGGTTTTATGGCTAGCTTGTTGTTATTTGTTATCTTGGTTGTTGGCTGAATTGGATTATTTATGACCAAAGTCTTTGTCATCATGTGCAAGCCGATTTTGGGGTTATTTTTCTGATTGCTTTTACTATCCTCACCTTCCCATCCTGTAAGGAGAGAAACTACAATACCCTTGTTATTATTTTTTCCAGTCTACTTTCACTGAGGATGTTTGTTTAGCTGCAAGCCTGCTCTTCTTTTTTTTTGAAGGATTTCAATGATGGCTCTCTTTTGAACCCCTTTTGTATCTATTTTGTATCTCTATTTTTCACTGGCTTATCTTATGGTGGGTGCAATCATTGTATTGATGTTTTAATTGTTGGCTGTTGGATTTTTGGATCCTTTGTCCAGCAGGCTACCTTTGTGGTTGTTAGCTGTTTGTTGCCAATTGCTTTTATGATTATTTTTGATGTTTGCAACTGGGCTGCAGCTGATCACCTGATGTTTGAGGTCTATTTAATCTTCTACTATTTTCTCCATCTTCATTCAGTCAAAATTGTGCAGATCATTGTGCTTATGCTATTGCCTACTTGGATGTTACCTTATGTACTATCTATTATGAATGGGTTGTTTTATGGCTAGCTTGCTATTTTTTGCTATCTTGGTTGTTAGCTGAACTAGATTATCGAGTTTTATGCCCAGTAAGCTGCTTCTAGGGTTCTCTCTGATTATCTTAATTTGGAGCTATTTGTGGTGGGGAGCAGCTTATTATCTATGCCTTCTGGTCCACCTAATCTGCTACTGCATTCCCATCTTTTCTCTGTAAAACTTATGCATTTCCTGTAGTAATTTGAGTTTGGGTTATGTTGTTTTGCTATACACTTGCTGGTTATTAACTTCATATATGTCCTATATGTTTGGGTTGGAGTTATTTACATGCTTGTTTATTTGCTTGCTGGATTTTAGCAGGCTTTTCAACTAGTTGTGTATTGCTTCTTTCCTCTGCCTGACCCTTTCTAATGTTTTCCTGTGGTGGGTTTTCATGCTGGTCTAATTAAACCCTTACCTCTAGTTAAAAATAAGGTGGATCTGGAAGTTCATTTTCATATGTGTAGGGTTTCTCATGCCATGGTGACTATATTGATGATATTTATTCATGGGATCCACCTTACATTCTCTTTTTGTATCCTTTCATCATATGTATGCTTAGGTTTGCGTGTACTAAGGCTCAAAAAACTTTCAACAAATGGTTGTTATCTTCCCACAGGTTTCTTGGCTATGATGGTTGTGATGATTTCACTCCTTTTTGGTTTGGTAGTAGCTCTTGTGTTGTAACCCTTCCGCTGAAGTTTAGATGCTCATATTTGCATCTGCCCCAATTTGATGTGACTGAGCCTGAGCCTTCTCTATCACACTACTTTATAATATTTCTCAGTTTATGCTGCTTTCAATTTTTATTTTGTCTCAGATACTTTAATCAGACTAATCTATCTTTCTACAATTTTGCAGTGCACTTCTCTTATTCTCTTGCGTGTTTTCTCCTAGTATCATGCATTCTCTCATCCCAAGAGCTTTGGCCCTAATCTATCCATTGGCTTAACTATGTTAATCAATTTGTATCTTTTGTTTTCCTTTACTCTTTTATTTTGCTTTTGGTTGTACTTAGATAGGGGATTTACTCTCTAGGTCGATTGTAGCTCTGAGAGCTATGGAGTTTATCCTCTTTAAGGATCTTGTAACCCTCTTTTTGTGGGAATATCATTCCCCCTATTTGGGGTTTTCAAAAAATAAATAAATAAATTTAAACCAAAATAAAATAATATAATAAAATATACTAAAAACATAAACTAAAACCTAAAAAGAAAATAAAATAAAAATAAAAATTAAACCAAAATAAAATAAATAAAAACCTAAACTAAATTGAAAAATAAAAAACCTAAATAAAATAAAAGCTAAGCCTAGAATAAAATAAAGTAAACCTAAAATAAAATAAGATAAAAACTAAATAAAAACTTAAACATAAACATTAAACCTAAAAAATCCAAAAAATAAATAAAAATTAAAAGCTAAACCCTAAACTAAAAAAAAGCCTAAACCAAAAAAAACAAAAAAAAAACCTAAACCTAAACTAAAATAAACTAAACTAAAATAAATAAAAGCTAAACCTAAACCGTAAAAAAACAAAACCTAAACCCTAAACTAAATAAAATAAAATAAACTAAAAATAAACCTAAACTTAAACTAAAAAATAAAACCTAAAAATAAACCTCAAATAAAAACCTATAACCTAAACAAAAAAAATAATATAAAAGCCTAAACCTAAAAAATAAAATAAAAATAAAACTCAACTAAGAATAAACCTAAGCTTAAACCTAATCTTAAAAAATAAACTAAAATAAAAAACTTACACTAAAATAAATAAACTTAAAATAAATAAACTAAACTAAATAAAAATAAAAAATAAACTTAAATAAAAAAATAAAAATAAAAGAAAATAAAATAAATAAAAAATAAACTAAATAAAGAAAAGAAGAAATGTTGAATCTGAATTTGTTCTCTGTTTAAAAAAAAACCAAAAAAACTAAATTATAAACTAAAACCTGAACCCTAAACTTAAAACCTAAACCCTAAACCCTAACCTTAAACCCTAAAACTCTAAACCCTAAACCCTAAACCCTAAACCCTAAACCCTAAAATCCTAAACCCTAAACCATAAACCCAAAAAAAAGCTTAAACCCTTAACCATAAAACCCAAATCCTAAACCCTAAACTCTAAACCATAAAAAGCTAAAAACCTAAACTTAAACAAAATAAAACTTAAAATAAATAAATCAAAACCAAAATAAAATAAAAAAAATAAAATATTTAAACTAATACCTAAACCTTTTTATTAAAGTAAAATGTTCAATGAATAAAAAAACTAAATAAGAAAATAAAAAGTGAAAAAAGAAAACAACAAAAATAAAAATTAAACTAAAATAAAAAAATAAAAGCTAAACTAAATGAAAAAAATTAAAAACCTAAATAAAATAAAAAAGTAAACCTATAATGAAATTAAAATAAACATAAAATAAAATAAAATAAAAACTAAATAAAAACCTAACCTAAATAATAAACCTGAAAATAAAAAAAAAACCTAAACCCTAAATTAAAAAAAAAACCTAAACCTAAACCTAAAATAAACTAAATTGAAACCTAAACCTAAACTAAATAAAATAGAATAAACTAAAAATAGACCTAAACCTAACCTAAAAAATAAAACCTAAAAATAAACCTAAAAGAAAAACCTAAAACCTAAACCTAAAAAAATAAAATGAAGATCTAAACCTAAACCTAAAAAAAACTCAAAATCTTAAAAGAAAATTAAAATTGAGCTAAATAATAAACCTAAACAAAAACATAAACTAAAATAAATAAACTAAACTAAATAAAAATATAAATAAAACTAAATCTAAATAGAAAATAGAAAAACTATAATAAAAAATAAACTAAATAAAATTAAACCTATTAGTTTACTTAATTTAAAATAATTTAAAAATAAAAATTAAAAAAACCCTTACCCTAAACCCTAAACCCTAAAACTAACCCTAAAACCTAGACTTTAAACCCTAAACCTACAACCCTAAACCCTATACCCTAAACCCTAAAACCCTAAACCCTAAACCTTAAACTCTAAACCTTAAACTATAAACACTAAAACTCAAACCCTAAACCCTAAACCTCAAACACTAAACCCTAAAACCTACAACACTAAATCTTAAACCCTCACCCCAAACCCAAAAAACCCCCCCGGCCACGACGCTCTCATGCGATTCCATGTTCCCTTTCATTTTCCTTGCGGCTTGATCGATCTTCAATCATTCTTGATCATATTTTTTGATTTTTTGTCTTTGATTGGCAGGTAATGTGAGTTTCCCTTTGCTCTTTCAATGGCGGAGGAGCCATTTTCCACGCAGCTGAGCTTTTCAAACTTGGAGGAGTTGGCTAGGGCTTCTGATTTACAAGGTATTATGGATCTGACATCATCTGCTTTCTACCTATTAAGTCCTTCAAGGATGCATCCGGTAAGAACTCTTCCCTACGCACTAATTTGATCTCAACCACTTTTCGTGGGATGCCTTGTTATGTGCTCGATCTTGACGGAAAAGTTATAAGCCTTTGAATTCTCTTTAGTTGGTAAATTTTCCTTGCATCAGCCAACACTCAATAACATCCGATCATTTTTTCATAGCCTAAAGCTCTCTTGCATTTTCACTGTCAGTTTGATTGATCCTAGGCATATTCTTATTCAGCTCTCTAATGACTTAGATTACTCAAGAGTTTTTGCTCGTCGCTCCTACTTTGTGTATAATTGTCAAATGAGGCTATTGAAATGGTCTCCTCTTTTTGATGTAAAAAGGGGAATCTCCAATTGTTCCTTTATGGCTAGCTCTTCTTAATATGAGAATACACTACATTACACATCAAGTTCGGTCTTCCTCTTCAAATTGATCGTGCCATGGTGAGATCCACCTTCGCTGTTCGTATTTTGGTTGAGATTGATATTACCAAAAAGTTTCCTAAAAAGTATGGATCGGCTCTGAAAAATTTAGTTATAATCAAAAAGTGGAATTTGAAAATTTTCCTATTTTTTGCACACATTATATGATTCATGGTCATGATCATTCTGAATGCTTTATGTTGCATCCTCATCTTAAAAAGAATAAAATGTCAGATCCTAATCCCTCTCTAGCAAATGAAAAATAAATAAATTAGCTTATGTTCCTAAAGTCACTCAAAATGAAACTCATCCCCTACCCCTACTCTTTTATTATCTACTGATTTGCCTATTGAAGTGCAATATGACCATGTTAAAAATAATGCTTCTGAGGTTCATGAGGAGGTTAATGATAACTTACTTAACATTGCTTCTAATTATAATAATTTGGCTCCTCAAGATAATGCCTTCACTCATTCTAACCTACCCCTTTTGGCTACTGAACCCGCTGAGACAAATTCTGAAATTGATCATTTGATGAAAGAGCACAATCTTAAAACTGTTGATCCTTTGATGATGGAACAAAATTTGAAAAGTAATTCTGAAAATGAGCATGAAATCTATGCTATTAATGGCATGACAACCTATCTTTCTACTACCCTTCAAAGTGATACACATGCTAACCCTCTTTCTCAGCTTAATTCTGACATTAAAGAAGGGAAAATTACCATTAGGAATGCTTTGACTGATACAGGTCCTATTCTAAATATCACAAATCAATCTCTCTCAGATGGGGATACTTTGGACAAAGAAAGGCCTTTTCAAACTATTTTTTTAAAAAAAATCCCTTAAAGCTAGAATGTTAACTAATAGCTCCACACTAGAACTACTAGATCTTCTCTAACTTCCCTCAAATAACTGCCTCTTCTTTTCTTTTCTTCTTATTTTTTATTTCTTTGGTTATCTCTTTTCCGTTCCCTCCTTTTTATTATGATCAATTTACTTATTTGGAATGTTAGGGGTATTGGGACTCTTATTGTCCGCAATCGTATTAGAAGTCTTTTCCATACTCATAACATAGCCTTACGTGTTGTTATTGAACCATTCATACACTCTTCTAAGATCAACCATGTTGCTAGACCGCTTGGCTTTCAAAATTTCTTTTATAATATTAGCAATAAAATTTGGTGTTTTTGGAATAATTTAGTCAACATCTCTATCCTTGATGATCTTCAACAATTGGTTAATGCCCACATCTCATTGGGTGAATTTCTATTCTTGGTTCCTTTATTTATGCTTCTTGTAATAGAGCTGGTAGAAACATCCTTTGGGATAACTTAAGAACCTTTGCCTCCTCAATCAACAAACCCTGGTTGGTTGGGGGTGATTTCAACACTACTCTCACTTCCTCGAAAAGAAGGGGAAGTTGCTCTCCTAACATTCATTCCATGGAAGAATTTTCTAATATGATTCTTGATTGCAATCTACTTGATATTGGATTTACGTGCTCTGATTATATGTGGCATAACTTAAACTCTGGCAGCAGCTTGTTAGGACTCTCTTTAATTCTCTTCGGATCAATCAATGGCACATTACTTCTGTTGAACATTTGAGCAGAACATTGTCTGATCATGCTCCGCTTTTGATTTTTGTCCAAAATCCCTCCAGTAGATTATCCTCCCCCACTTCCTTTAGATTCCAAAATTTGTGGATCCAACACATTGATTTCACAACTGTTGTATCCATTAACTGGATGGCCCCTCTTCATCCGGATAATTCTGTTAAGTGAATGATTCGCCTCTAACTTATGCTTAAAAGGCTTAAACAAAACCTAAATTGATGGAACAAGCATCATTTTAAAAATCTTTTTGCCAATCTCAAAAATATGGAATAATTAGTTTGTTCTCTTGAAGATACTGTTTTGACTGACTCTACTAAACTTGAGGAGTTGAATGTAACTAAAGATAACTTGGTTAAATATCAGAATATGGAAGAAACCTACAAACAGCTGCTAGCAAACATATTGCTGATGGTGAAAGGAATACCAGGTACTTCCATGCTCTTTTCAAAAAAAAGAAAGCCTTAAACTCTATTAAAAAAATTAAAAATGATAACGGTGGCTGGATCATTGATAATAATGATATTAAATATTCTGTCATACATCATTTTAAAAATTTATTAAACTACAACCCTTCCTTAGAAGCTCTTTCCAACTCACACCTGATTCCTTCAACTATTACTAATGATGACAACCACTTGCTTAGTTTGCATCCTATGGAAGCTGAGATTGGTAATATTCTCAATAGCTTGAACACTGATTCTGTTGCTGACCCTGAAGGCTACACGACTCAATTTTTTTGGCATTGTTGGCCTATTATTAAGTCTGACCTTGTTGGTGTTGTTGTTGATTTTTTTATGTCAATCCTTTACCTAGATACTTTTCTAGCACTTCCATTATTCTCATTCCCAAAATAAATAATCCTGAATCTTAGGGTGATTTTAGACCTATCAACCTTTGCACCTTCTTTCATAAGCTCATTGCTAAATTAATTGACAATAGAATTAGTCTGCTACTGCCTAAAATTATTTCACCCAACCAAACTGGCTTCTGGTGTTTTCTTTAACCCCTTTCAAGTCTATGTTGCCTCCCTGTTCCTTATTGATTTATCTTATGGTGGGTGCAACAATCATTTTGTTGTTTTAATTGTTGGCTATTGGATTATCGGGTCTTTAGTCTAGCAGACTGATTATGGGGTTGTTTCTCTGATTTTCTTTGCTGTTTGTGACTGGCTGCTACTTATCATCTGATATTTATGGACTACTTAATCTGTTTCTTTTTATTCCATCTTGGTTCTGTTAGACTTGTGCATCCCTTATCTTCATTGTCTATTCCGAATGGGTGGTTCTTTGGTCACTAGTCATTTTGCTATCTTGGCTATTTGTTGTCTTGGTTATTTGCTATCTTGGTTTTTTTATTGTTCTTGCTAATCTCATCTTCCCAACCTATATGGAGAGACACTATTATACCTTTGTTATTATTATTATCTCCTTCCAGGATTGGACTTTCTTTTTGTCTTCTTTCCAGCCTACTTTTACTAATGCTGTTGGCTTAACTGCTAGTCTACTTTTCTTTATCTTGATGGTCTCCAATGTTGGCTCTCCTTTGAACCCTTTCTGTGCCTATGTTGTATCATTGTTTTATTTTGGTTTATCTTATGGTGAGTGCAATAATGGCTTTGCTATTTTATTTGTTGCTGTGATTATGCTACTACCTACTTGGTTACTAACTAATGCAATGTCTATTCTGAATGGGTGGCTTTATGGCCAGCTACTGTTATTTGCTATCTTGGTTGTTTTGTTGTCTTGGTTATCTACTCTCTTGGTTTTTTAGGATTCCAATGTTGGCTCTCCTTTGAACCCCCTAAAGTTCTATGCTGTTTCTCTATTTTATATTGGATTCCAATGTTTTGCTGTAAGGTCCTATGTCCAGCAAACTGCTTATAGGGTTGGCTTACTAATTGTTTTTTGCTGTTTGTGTCTGGGCAGCAGCTTATCACCTGATATCTATGGACTACTTAATCTGCTACTATTTTTCCATCTTGGTTTAGTTAGACTTGTTCAGATCCATGTGGTTATGCTTCTATATATTTGGTTATTATCTTATGCACTACTGTCTATTCTCAATGGGTGGTTCTATGGATTGTTGTCTTCTACTGTCTTGCTGTCTTGGTTGTTTGCTAATCTGGATTATTGGGTTTTATGCCCAGCTTGCTGTTACTAGGCCTATCTTTTTGACTGTCTTTATTTGGTGCTATTTATGGTGGGATGCAGCCTATTTCTAATGCTTACTGGTACAACTAATCTATTGTTGCATCCTAACCTTGGTCCTATTAGGCTTCTCAGATTGTATTTGGGTTTGTCACTTGCTTTACATTTGCTTTTTTTAACTCGCAATGATTATTAATAAGGGGGTTGTTAACATCTGCATTGCTTATTATGATTGGGTTTCTTTTTTGGATTATACTCCAGGACTGTACTCCTGGCCTGAAAGTTTCATATATGTATCATATGTTTGTCTCATTGATTTGCTTAGCAGGATTTCAGCAGGTTGCTTTTTCTGCTCTTCTCTTATGGTGGGTTTTTATGCTGGCCTAATTATACTCTTGGCTATAATATTAAAAGGATTCTGGCAAAGATGGCTCATTTTCTTATGTATAGGGGTTCTCATACTATGGTGACTATACTGATGATAATTTTCCTGCATGGGACCCCTTATCATTTTGCTCTTTGCTATCTCCTTTCCATATTATATATTTTTTGTTTAGGTTTGTGTATTAAGGCCCATAAGACTTTCAACAAATGGTCGCTTTCTCATAGTTTGTAGCTATGATGGTGATGATTTCACTCCTTCTTGGTTTGGTAGTAGCTCTTGTGATGTAACCCTTCCGCTGAAGTTTGAATGCTCATATTTGCATCTGCCCTAATTTGGTGTGATTGAGCCTGAGCCTTCTTTGACACACTTCTCTATAATTTTACTCAATTTATGCTATTCTCACTTTTCACTTTCTCTGTACTACTTTAATATCTATCATCTTTCTTCATTTTTGCAGATGCCTCTCTTTTCTCTCAGTGCATTTCTCTTGTTCTATTGCTCCCTAGTGCCATGCATTCTCTCATCCCAAGAGCTTTGGCTATTCATTTGGTTATCTATGTTAATCAATTTGTATCTTTTGTTTTCCTTTACTCTTTTATTTTTTTAGATGTACTTAGATTGGGATTTACTCTTAGGTCGACAGCTCTTTCAATCAGGTTGTGGAGTTTATCCCCGCAAGGACCTTGTAACCCTCTTTTGTGGCAATAAAATTCCCTTATATGTAAAAAAAAAACCCAAACCCTAAACTGTAAACCCTAAACCCTAAAGACCTAAAAACATATAAACCTAAACCTAAACTAAATAAAACTTCAAAATAAAATAAATAAATAAACTTAAACCAAAATAAAATAAAATAAATACAATAAAATAAAAACCTAAACTTAAACATAAACCTAAAAATAAAATAAAATAAAAAATAAGCTAAAAATAAATAAATAAAATCCTATACTAAACTAAAAAAATAAAATAAACCTAAAAATAAAAAACCAAAGGAAAATAATAACTAAACATAAAATAAAAATAAAATGTACTGAAAATAAAATTAAATAAAACAAAATAAAAAACTAAATTTAAAAAAATAAACCTAAAAAAAATAATAAATAAAACTTAAACCCTAAACTAAACAAAACCTAAACCTAAAATAAACAAAATAAAAGAAACCTAAACCTAAACTAAATTAAACTAAACTAAACTAAATAGAACCTAAACCTAAACCTAAAATAAACTAAACCAAAACCTTAAACTAAATAAAATAAATAAACTAAAAATAAACCTAAAGTAAAAAAATAAAACCTAAAATATACACCTAAAAGCTAAACCTAAGAAAATAAAATAAAAACCTGAACCTAAACTTTAAAATAAAAAATAAAACCTAAACCTAGAAATAAAAATAAAAATAAAATGAAACTAAAAAAAATAAACATAAACCTAAACCTAAACCTAAAAAATAAATTAAAATAAAAAACCTAAACTAAAATATATAAACTTAAAATACATAAACAAAACAAAATAAAAATAAAAAAGTAACCTAAATAAACATAAAAAATAAAATAAACTAAAATAAATAATAAATGAACTAAATAAACGTAAACCTATTGTTTTGCTTAATTAAAAAATCCCCAAAACCCTAAACCAAAAAACTAACCCTAAACCTATAACCATAAACCATAAACCCAAAAAAACCCTAAATCAAAAATTGAAAACCCTAAGTTAACACTAAACCCTAAACCTTAAACCCTAAAAACCCTAAACCCTAAAGCCTTTAAAAACTAAACCATAAACCCTAAAGCTTTTAAAAACTAAACCTTAAACCCTAAACCCTAACCCTAAACCCTAAACGCTAAAACTTTAAATCCTAAAACCCTAAACCCTAAACCCTAAACCCTAAACCCCAAAAACCTAAAAACTTTAACCTAAATTAAGTAAAACTAAATAATAAAATAAATTTAAAAACCTAAACTTAAATAAAATAAAAATGTAAACAAAAATCTAAACTTAAAAATAAAATAAAATAAACTAATAAAAATAAACTAAAATAAAATAAATAATAACCTAAACTAAAATAAAAAAAATAAAATAAACTTAATAATAAAAAAACCAAAATAAAATAAAAACTAAATGCAAAATAAAAATAAAATAAACCTAAAATAAAATAAAATAAAAGCTAAATAAAAACTAAAACCTAAAACTAACCCAAAACCTACAACACTAAACTTATAACCCTAAACCTACATCCTTAAACCCTAAACCCTAAACCCTAGAAAACCCTAATCCCTAAACCCTAAACTAAAACTTGAACCCTAAACCTAAAACCTAAATCCTAAACCCTAAACCCTAAACCCTAAACCTATAACCATATACTTTTTTAAAAAAAAATATCTTGGACGGTATCAATTATCAATTATCAATTATATTGAAATCTTTCAATACATTCTAAGTAGGTTAGTGCTTAAAATTACAAACCCTAAACCCTAAACCCTAAAACCTAAAAACACTAAACCCTAAAGCCTAAACACTATACCCTAAACCCTAAACCCTAAACCCTAAAAACCCTAAACCCAAATAAAAAAACTCCCTAAACCTAAACCCTAAACCCCAACTTAAACCCACTAAAACCCTAAACCCAGAAACCCTAAACCATAAACGCTAAACCCTAAAATCCAAAAAACTTGAACCTGAACTAAGTAAAACCTAAAAATAAAATAAATAAAAAAAACCTAAACCTAAATAAAATGAAATAAAAAATTAAAATAAAAATGTAAACTAAAACATCAACCTAAACCTAAAAATAAAATAAAACAAACTAATAGAAATAAACTAAATTAAAATTAATAATAACCTAAACTAAACAAATAAAATAAAATAAACCTAAGAACAAAATACCTAAATATAATAAAAAATGTAAAATAAACATAAAATAAAATAAAAACTAAATAAAAACCTGAACCTAAAACTAACCCTAAACTTACAACACTAAACCTACAGCCCTAAACACTAAACCCAAAATAATCCTAAACCCTAAAGCTTAAACTAAAACATGAACATTAAACCTAAAACCTAAACCGTAAACCCTAAACCCTAAACCTACAACCCTATACTTTAAAAAAAACACATTGGACAGAATCAATTATCAATTATACTGAAATCATTTAATACTTCCTAAATAGGTAAGTGCTTCAAATTATAAACCCTAAACCCTAAAAGCCCTATGCCATAAAGCCTAAACCCTAAATCCATGAACTCTAAAACCCTAAACCCTAAACCCAAACCCTAAAAACCTAAAAAATTAAATAGAAATAAAACTCAACTAAAAATTAAACCTAAACCTAAAAATAAACTAAAATAAAAAACTTAAACTAAAATAAATAAACCTAAAATAATTAAACTAAACTAAGTAAAAAAATAAACCTAAATAAAAAATAAAGTAAACTAAAATAAATAATAAATAAAATAAATAAACTAAATAATCTTAAACCTACTTACTTAAATTTAAGAAAAACCCTTAAATCCTTAACCCTAAATCCTAAACCCTAAACCCTAAACCCTAAACCCTAAAACCCTAAACCCTAAACCCTAAAAATAAAATCAAAAAATAAATAAAAAATAAAACCTAAACCCTAAAGTATAAAAAAAAACCTAAAACTAAAATAAACAAAATAAAATAAACCTAAACCTAAACTAAAAGAAACTAAACTAAAATAAATAAAACCTAAACCTAAAATAAACTAAACCTAAACCCAAAATATATAAAATAAAATAAATTAAAAATAAACCTAAACCTAAACTAAAAAATAAAACCTAATAATAAACCAAATATAAAAACATAAAACCTAAACCTAAAAAATAAAATAAAATCCTAAACATAAATCTAAAATTTAAAAAATAAATCTTAAACCCAAGAAATAAAATAAAAATAAAACTCAACCAAAAAATAAACCTAAACCTAAAATAAATAAACTAAACCAAATAAAATAAATAAATATAAATAAAAATAAAAAATAAAATAAACTAAAATAAATAAAAAATAAACTAAATAAATAAAATAAGAAATGTTAAATTTGAATTTGTTCTCTGTTTAAAAGAAAACCAAAAACCAAAAACCCTAAACTAAAACCTAAACCATAAACCTAAGACCTAAATCTTAAAACCTAAACTCTAACCCTAAACCTAAACCCTAAAAACTTTAAACTCTAAAGGCTAAACCCAAAATGCTAAACCCTAAAGCCTTAAACTCTAAAACTAAAACCCTAAACCCTAAATCGTAAAACCTAAACCCTAAACCCTAAACCCTAAACCCTAAACCCAAAAAAATAAAACCTATACCCCAAACCCTAAAATGCTAAAAACATAAACATAAACTAAATAAAACCTAAAAATAAAATAAAAAAATCTAAACAAAAATAAAATAAAATAAATTAAATTAAATAAAAGCATAAACTAAAACCTAAAGCTAAACCAAAACCTGAAAAGAAAATAAAATAAAAAATAAAAACTAAACTAAAATAATATAAATAAAAACCTGCACTAAAATAAAAAACTAAAAACTTAAATAAAATAAAAAGTAAACCTAAAATAAAATTAAATAAACTTAAATTAAAATAAAAAAACTAAATAAAAACATAAACCTAAAAATAAATAAAAAATAAAACCTAAACCCTAAACTTAAAATAAAAATAAAATAAATCTAAACCTAAAGCAAAAATAAACTAAACAAAAATAAATAAAACCTAAACCTAAACTAAATAAATTAAAATAAATTAAAAATAAACCTAAACCTAAACTAAAAAATAAAACCTAAAAATAAACCTAAAAGAAAATTTAAAACATAAACCTATGAAAATAATATAAAAACTTAAACCTAAACCTAAAAATAAAAAATAAAATCGAAACCTAAAAAGCAAATATAAAATTTAAATTAAATTAAAAAATAAACATAAACCTAAAAAAAAGCTAAAATAAAAAACATAAACTAAAATAAATAAACCTAAAATGAGTAAACTAAATTAAATAAAAATAAAATAAACCTAAATCAAAACAAAAATGAAAAAACTATAATAAAAAAACTAAATAAACCTAGACCTACTACTTTAATTAAATTTAAAAAAATTAAAATACCTAACCTTAAACCATAAATCCTAAAACTAACCATAAATCCTAAACACTAAACTCAAAACCTACAACTCTAAACCCTAAACCTTAAACCCTAAACCCTAAACCCTAAACCCTAAACCGTAAAATGCTAAACCCTAAACACTAATCCCTAAAACTTACAACACCAAACCTTAAACCCTAAACCCAAAACCCAATGCCCTATACCCTAAATTCTTAAAACCTAAAAACCTAAATCTAAACTAAATAAGACCTAAAAATAAAATAAATAAAAACACCTAAACCTAAATAAAATAAAATAAAATAAAAACCAAATCCAAAACCTAAACCTAAACCTAAATCGAAACTGAAACCTAAAAATAAAATGAAAACTAAACTAAAATAAAATAAATAAAAACCTAAACTAAACTAAAAATAAACCTAAAAATAAAAACCTAAACAAAATAAAAATTAAATTTAAAATAAAAATAAAATAAATGCAAAATAAAATAAAATAAAAAGTAATTAAAAACCTAAACCTAAAAAATAAACCTAAAAATAAAACATAAAAATAAATTAAAAAAACATAATCCCTAAACCTAAAATAAACAAAATAAAATAAACCTAAACCTAAACTAAAATAAACTAAACTAGATAAAATAGAATGTAAACATAAACCTAAACCCTAAACTAAATAAAATAAAATAAACTTCAATTAAAAAATATAAACTAAAATAAAAACTTAAACCTAAACCATTAAAAAATAAAATAAAAACCTAAATCGATACCTAAAAATAAAAAATTAAACATAAAAATAAAAAATAAAAATAAAAATAAGACTAAACTAAATAAATAAATATAAACATAAACCTAAACCTAAAAAATAAACTACAATAAAAAATCTAAAATAAAATAAATAAACCTAAAATAAATAAACTAAATTAAGTAAAATAAAAAATAAAATAAACTAAAATAAATAAACAAAATAAACTAAATAAACCTAAACCTACCAGTTTACTTATTTAAAAAAAAAAACTAACCCCTAAACTCTAAATCCTAAACCCTAAACCCTAAAACTAACCCCAAATCCTAAAAACCCCTAAACCATAAACCCTAAACCCTAAGCAAACCCTAAACCCTAAACCCCAAAATGCTAAACCCTAAATCCTAAACACTAAACCCTAAACCCTAAACTAAATAAATAAAATAAACTAAAAATAAATTGAAAATAAAAACATAAAATAGAAACCTAAAAAAAATAAAATAAAAGCATAGACCTAAATCTAAAAATAACAAATAAAATCAAAACCTAAAAAATAAAATAAAGTTAAAAGTAAAACCCTAACCCTAAACAATAAACACTAAAACTAACCCTAAACCCTAAACTCTAAACCCTAAACTTTAAACCCTAAACCCTAAACTGGTAACTCTAAACTCTAAACCATAAAACCCTAAACCATAAACCCTAAACACTAAACAGTAAACCCTAAAATGTAAAACATTAAACCCTAAACCCTAAACCCTAAACCCTAAAAACCTAAAAACCTAAACTTAAACTAAATAAAATCTAAAAATAAAATAAATAAAAAAACTTAAACCTAAATAAAATAAAATAAAATAAAATCCCAAACTAAAACCTAAACCTAAACCTAAAAAAATAAAATAAAAAATAAAAACTAAATTTAACTAAAAATTAAAATAAACCTAAAAATAGAAAACCTAAGGAATATTAATACTAAACATAAAATAAAAATAAAATATAACTAAAATGAAATAAAATAATAACTAAATAACCTAAACTAACAAAAAAACCTAAACCTAAAATAAAAAAATAAAAGAAACCTAAACTTCAACTAAAATAAATAGAATCTAAATCAAAACTTAAAATAGAGTAACCCTAAACCCTAAACTAAATAAAATAAATAAACCAAAAATAAACCTAAACTAAAAAATAAATCCTAAAAATAAATGTAAGATAAAAACCTAAAATCTAAACCTAAAAAAAATCTAAACCTAAAAATAAAAATAAAAAAATACTAAACTAAAAAAATGAACATAAACTTAAACCTAAACCTAAAAAATAAACTAAAATAAAAAACCTAAAATAAAATAAATAAATTAAACTAAATTAAAATAAAAAATAAATATAAATATAAATAAAAAATAAATAAACTAAAATAAGTAAAAAATAAACTAAATAAACCTAAACTTATGGATTTACTTAATTAAAAAAACCATAAATCCTAAACCCTAAACGTTAAACCTTAAAAACCTAAAATCTTACACCTAAACTAAGTAAAACCTAAAAATAACATAAATAAAAAACCTATACCTAAATAAAAAAATGTAAACAAAAACCTAAACCTAAACCTACAAATAAAATAAAATAAATTAACAAAATAAAACTAAAATAAAATAAATAATACCTAAACTAAACTAAAAAATAAAATAAACCTAAGAATAAACAAACCAAAATGAAATAAAAACTAAACATAAAATAAAAATAAAATAAACCTAAAATAAAATAAAATAAAAACTAAATAAAAACCTAAACCTATAATATTAAACCTAAACCC
This sequence comes from Cymbidium sinense, assembly GCA_021442155.1. Lineage (NCBI taxonomy): Eukaryota > Viridiplantae > Streptophyta > Magnoliopsida > Asparagales > Orchidaceae > Cymbidium > Cymbidium sinense. Next base: position 4,766,313 of record CM038215.1, on the reverse strand, counting down.
CAAACCCTAAAAAGTCATAAACCCTAAACCCCAACTAAAACCTAAGCCCTAAACCTAAAACCTAAACCCTAAACCATAAACCCTAAATTCTAAACCCTAAACCCTAAACCCTAAACCATAAACCCTAAGCCCTAAACCATAAACCTACAACACTATACTTAAAAAATAAAAATACATTGGACAGTATCAATTATCAATTATATTGAAATTATATAATACTTCCAAAATAGTTAAGTGCTTCAAAACCTAAGCCCTAAATCCTAAACCCTAACAACCGTAAACCTTAAAGCCTAAACACTAAACCCTAAACCATAAACCCTAGCCCTAAACCCAAAAACCCTAAACCCTAAACTCAAAACCCTAAAAACCTAAAAACTTATGCCTAAACTAAGTAAAACATAAAAATAAAATAAATAAGAAAACCTAAACCTAAATAAAATAAAATAAAAATAAAACTAAAATGTAAACTAAAACCTAAACGAACATAAAAGTAACACAAAATAAACAAAAATAAATAAATTAAAAAAATTAAAAATAAACTAAATAAACCCAAAAATTAAAATAAACCTAAGAATAAAAAACCTAAATAAAATAAAAACTAAACATAAAATAAAAATTAAATAAACCTAAACTAAAATAAAATAAACATTAAATAAAATCCTAAACCTAAAATTAACCCTAAACCTACAACCCTAAACCCTAAACCCAACAAAACCTTAAACCCTAAACCCTAAAGTAAAAATTGAACCCTAAACTTAAAACATAAACCCTAAACCCTAAACCCAAAACCATAAGCCCCAAACCCTAAACCCCAAACCAAATCTAATCCAAACCCTAAACTTCTAAATACTTAAAAGAAGTACATTGGAAGGTATCAATTATCAATTATATTGAAATCATTCAATCTTTCCTACATAGGTAAGTGCTTCAAATTGTAAACCCTAATCACTAAACCCTAAACCCAAACCCTAAATCCTAAATGTTAAACCCTAAACCCCAAAACTAACCGTGAACCTTAAACCCAAAACCTACAACCCTAAACCCTAAACCCTAAGCTAACCCTAAACACTAAACCCTAAACTCTAAACCCTAAACCCAAAAAACCCTAATTCTTAAAGCCTAAACACAAAACCCTAAACCCTTAACCATAAACTGTAACTCAAAACCCTAAACCCTAAAACCCCAAGCCCTAAAACCCTAAACCCTAAACCCTAAACTCGGAACCATAAAAACATAAAAACTTAAACCTAAGCTAAGTAAAACCTTAAAATAAAATAAACAAAAAAATTCAAAACATAAATGAAATAATAAAATAAAATAAAATAAAAACATAAACCAAAACATAAACCTAAACCTAAAAGTAAAGTAAAATAAACTAATAAAAATAAACTAAAATAAAATAAATGATAACCTAAACTAAACTAATAAAATAAAATAAACCAAAGATTAAAAAACTTAAATAAAATAAAAACTAAACATAAAATAAAAATTAAATCAACCTAAAATAAAATAAAATAAAACCTAAATAAAACCTAAACGTAAAATAAACCTAAACCTACAACACTAAACCTACAACCCTAAACCTATAACCCTAAACCATAAACCCTAAAAAGCCCTAAACCCTAAACCTTAAATGAAAACCTGAACCCTAAACCCTAAACCCTAAACCTTAAAAAACCCTAAACCCTAAACCATAAACCCTAAGGTAACCCTAAATCCTGAACCCTAAACTCTAAATCTTGACCCTAAAAACCCTAAACCCTAAAGCATAAACACTAAACCTTAAACCCTAAACCCTAAATCATAACTCAAAACCATAAACCCTAAACCTCAAACCCTAAAACCATAAACCCTAAACCCTAAACCCTGAACTTGGAACCCTAAAAACCTAAGAACATAAATCTAAACTAAGTAAAACCTAAAAATAAAATAAATAAAAGAACCTAAACTGAAATAAAATATAAAATAAAATAAATAAAAATGTAAACTAAAACCTAAACCTAAACCTAAAAATAAAAAAAAGTAAACTAATAAAAATAAACTAAAGTAAAATAAATAATAACCTAAACAAAACTAAAAAGATAAAATTATCCTAAGAATAAAAAACCTAAATAAAATAAAAGTTAAACATAAAATAAAATAAAATAAACCTAAAATAACATAAAATAAAAACTAAATAAAAACCTAAACTTAAAATTAGCCCTAAACCTACAACACTAAACCTATAACCCTAAACCTACAACCCTAAGCCCTACACCTTAAACCCTAAAAAACCCTAAACCCTAAACCCTAAACTAAAACTTGAACCCTAAACCTAAAACCTAAACCCTAAACCCCAAACCCTAAACCATAAACCCTAAACCTACAATCCTATACTAAAAAAATACATTGGATAGTATCAATTATAAATTATATTAAAATCATTCAATACTTCTTAAATAAGTAAGTGCTTCAAATTATAAACCCTAAACCTTAAACCCTAAACCCTAAAAACCCTAAACTCTAAAGCCTAAACACTAAACCCTAAACCCTAAAAAGCTAAAAAATAAAATAAAAATAAAAATTAACTAAAAACTAAACCTAAACCTAAAAAATAAACTAAAATAAAAAACATAAATTAAATTAAGTAAACCTAAAATAACTAAACTAAATTAAATAAAAATAAGTAATAAACTAAGATAAAATAAAAAATAAAATAATTAAAACATAAACAATGTAAACTAAATCAACCTAAACCTATCTGTTTATTTAATTTTTTTATAAAAACCTTAAACCCTAAATCCTAAACCCTAACCCCCAAACCATAAATCCTAAAACTAACCCTAAACCCAAAACCTACAACACTAAACCTACAACCCTAAACCATAAACCCTAAACCTTAAAAAACCCTAAACCCTATTCCTTAAACCTTAAATCATTAAACTCTAAACATAAACCCTAAACCCTAAACCCTAAACACTAAACCTAAAAACCTAAAAACATAAATTTAAAAAATAAAATAAAAATAAAACTCAACTCAAAAATAAACTTAAACTAAAATAAATAAACTAAACAAAAAAATAAAAAATAAACCTAAATAAATGCTAAAATAAATTAAAACCTAAACCTACTAGTTTACTTAATTTTAAAAGTAAACTAAATAAACCTAAAAATACTGGTTTACTTAATTTATAAATAAAAAACCTAAGCCTTAAACCTTAAACCCTAAACCATAAATCCTAAACCCTAAACCCTAGAACTAACCCTAAACCATAAACCATAAACCTACAACCCTAAACCCTAAATCATAAACCCTAAAACTTAAAAAATCCTAAACCCTAAACCCTAAACCCTAAACCCTAAAGGCTATACCCACCCTAAAAACTTAAAAACCTAAACTTAAAATATAAAATAAAAATAAAAAATAAATAAAAACTAAATAAAAATCCTAAAATAAAATAAATAAACAAAACTAAATAAAAATAAAAATAAACCTTAATAAAAATAAAAAAACAAAATAAATAAAATAAATAAAAATTATCTGATTAAACTAAATAAACTTAAACCTACTAGTTGACTTAATTTAAAAAAAATCCTAAACCCTAAATTCTAAACCCTAAACTCTAAATCCTAAAACTAACCCTAAACCTTAAAACCTAAACCCCAAACCCTAACCCTAAACCCTAAACCCTAAAAGCATAAACCCTAAAACCCGAAACCCTAAACCCTAAACACTGACCCACACCCTAAACACTATCACCTAAACTAACCCTCTTAAAACTTAAAACCTAAACTCTAAAATAACAAATAAATAAATAAATAAACTAAACCTAAATAAAATAATAATATAATAAAATAAAACCCACTAAATCCACTAAACCAAAATACCCAAACCCCTACAATAAACCCTAAACCTAAACCCTAAACTCAACCCTACCTCCCACCCTAAACCCTAAAATCTAAACCCTAAACCCTAAAACCCTAAACTCTAAACCCTAAACCCTAAACCCTAAACCTAAAACCCTAAACCCTAAACCCTAAACCATAAACCCTAAACCCTAAGAGCCGAAAAACTTAAAAACCCAAAAACCTAAACTTAAACTAAATAAAAACTAAAAATAAAATAAATAAAAAACCTAAACCTAAATAAAATAAAAAACTAAAAAATTAAAAAACTAAACCTAAAAATATAATAAAATATAAAATAAAAATTAAACTAAAATAAAATAATTAAATAGCTAAACTAAAATAAAAAAATAAAATAAACCTAAAAATAAAAATATTAATTAAAATAAAAACTAAACAAAAAATAAAAATAAAATAAACCTAAAATAAAATAAAATAAAATAAAAATGTAAACTTAAAAAAATAAATAAAAAATAAAACCTAAACATTAAACTAAAAAATGAAACCTAAACCTAAAATAAACAAAATAAAATAAAACTAAATCTAAACTAAAATAAACTAAACTAAAATAAATAAAACCTAAACCTAAACCTAAAATAAACTTAACTTGAACCCTAAACTAAAAAAAATAAACTAAAATAAAAATAAACCTAAATCTAAACTAAAAAAAAAACCTAAAAATTAACCTAAAATATAAACCTAAAACCAAAACCTAAAAAATAAAATAAAATCCTAAACATAAACCTAAAAATAAAAAATAAAACCTAAACCTAAAAAATAAAGAAAAATAAAACTAAACTAAAAAATAAACATAGACCTAAACTTAAACTTAAAATGTAAACTAAAATAAAAAACCTAAACTAAAATAAATAAATAAAAAATAAACTAAACAAAAATAAAAAATAAATAAAAATATAAATAAAAGATAAAATAAACTAAAATAAATAAAAAATAAACTATAAAAACTAAAGAAAACCTAAACCTACTAGTTTACCTAATTTTAAAAGACTCAAAACCTTAAATCGTAAACCCTAAATCCTAAATCCTAAGCACTAAATGCTAAGCTCTAAACCCTGAAATTAACACTAAATCTTGAACCTTAGACATACAACCCTAAACCTACAACCCTAAACCTATAACACTAAACCCTACACCCTAAACCCTAAACCCTAAACCCTAAACTAACCATAAACCCTAAACCCTGAAAACTTTAAACCCTAAATCCTATAAATTAAATCCCAAACCCTAAACCACCCAAAACCTAAAACTAAATTTAACCCTGGACCTAAAACCTAAATCCAAAACATAAACCACCTTAAACTTAAACTACCATACCCACCTAAAACCTAAATTAAACCACACCCTCCATCTACACTTCTCTTAAACTCTAAACTCTTTATCCTAAAACCCTAAACCTAAACCTAAACCAAAATTCTTAACTAAAAACCTAAACTCCTAAACTAACCCACCTTAACTTACCCTAAATCCTAAAACCTAAAAAAACTAAACTAAATTTAAACCTGACTAAAATCTAAATCCTACCTAAACTAAAACCCTAAAAACTAAACCCTAAAAACCTTAAACTCCTTAAAAAACCATAAAACTTAAATCTTAAATCCTAAACCCTAAACCCTAAACTAAAACCTGAACCCTATACCTAAAACTTAAGCCCTAAACCCTAAAAACCCTAAACCCTAAATTGTAAACCCTAAAACCCTAAACCCTAAACCCTAAACACTGACCCCTACACCCTAAAAACCTAAATCCTAAGACCTAAACCCTAACCTTAAACTCTAAACCCTAAAATTGTAAACTCTAAAACACTAAACCCTAAAAACCCTAAGCCCTAAACCCTAAATAATATTCTTTAGCTCATTTAACATTGAGGAATGATTAATAAACTTAATTAACTAATTTATTACTATTCATGGGATTAATTAGTCAATAATTAACTTAAAAGAGTAATTAGATTTCATTTAGTCAATTTTGTTAATTAAGTGAGCAATAAATATCAAGAAAATCATGGGTTGTAGAGGTCATCCCATTAAATAAACCCATAAAATTTGGGATTAATTACTCTCTTAATCTGAACCCTAAACTAAAACAATCCTAAACCTAAACTAAAACCTAAACCCTCCTACCCACTTAAACTCCATACCACAACCTAAACCCTAAGCCTTAAACCCTAAACCCTAAACCCTAAAACCTAAACCAAAACCCTTTAATCCTAAACCCTAAACTAGAAACCTAAACCATAAATTAAAAATTGAATCCTAGACTTATAACTTAAACCCTAAACCCTAAAAACCATAAACCCTAAACCCTAAACCCCAAAACCCTAAACCCTAAACCCTAAACCCTAAACCATAAAACCTAAACCTAAACCCTAACCTTAAACCCTAAACCCAAACACACCTCCCATACCACCATAAACCCTAACTCTAAACCATAAACCCTAAATTTAAACCTAAAGTAACTAAATAAAATAAAAAATAAACTTAAACCCTAAACCCAAATCCCAAAACACTAACACTAAATCCTAAGCTCTAAACCTCAAACTGTAAACCTAATTTTAAAGTAACTAAATAAATTAAAAAATAAACCTAAACCTTAAAACCTAATAAACCTAAACCTAAACCTAAACTCTAAGAATTGACAGAACCTTGATGACTAGAACATTACAATCTACTTGGCTCAGCCTAGATCTACAGGTGAAGGCAAAGGCGATGGTTATTGTAGTGGTGGTGGGGGATCTATGGAGGTATTGGTGGATATGGAGGTGGTGGTCAGAGTTATGGTGGTTTTGAAGGTGGGAGGAGCGACGGAGGTTACAGTCATGGTGGTGATGGAGGGAGAGATCGGGGTTATGATGGTGGATCCTGACACTTGAGAGGCTGAGGTGGTTCTGATGGAAATTGGAGAAACTGAAGAACGATCGATCCGATCTCTGGATAGAAGTGTGTCTTCTGAAGAACTAGTTATCTAAAGTTTTTGATTTGCTCGATGCGTGGTCATTTTTGATCTATGTCATCGCTTGTTTCTTAGAAAACTTGGTGTGTTACTACCTGGTTGATGAAATCGAAAAGAACAAATGTTGAATCTGAATTTATTCTTTGTTAAAAAAATTTAAAAACCCTAAACTTTAAACTAAAACTAGAACCTTGAACCTAAAATCTAAATCCTAAATTATAAACCCAAAACCCAAAACCCTAAAAATAAAAATAATAAAAATAAAATTTAAAAACCCTAAACCCTAAAACTAACCCTAAACATTAAACCTTAAATCTACAACCCTAAACCCCAAACCCTAAAACCTTAAACCCTAAACCCTAAACCCTAAAATGTAAACCCTAAACCCTAAAACCCTAAGCCCTAAATCCTAAACCCCAAAACCAGAAATCAGTTGCAAAAAACTCTCCCTCTCGGCTGCGCTCCCTCTCTAGCGATTTTGAGTTCCCCTCGGTGGATTGGTCATTCTCATTCTTCTGCGTGCTTCTCGACTGGCGCATTTCTCCCGTGACATCCTTGGATTAGAGCAATGGCGAGGCTCAGTCTCTGCGAATCCACTGCGTCTCTGAGCGGCACCGACTTTCTCGACTCTATAGGTTTTAGATTCAATTGCACTGATGCACTGTTAAATCATTCAAAGATGCTTTATCGGTAAGATCCCCTATTTCGAATGCGGTTAATCTCATTTGACATCTTATCATGGATTCTGGCGGTAATGTGTTGGTCAACTTGCTAAGCCCTTGAGTTCGCTTTGGTGGGTAAATTCTCCCTTAGATGCCTGACTCTTGATAATATTCACTCTTTCTTTCATAGTTTAAAATTATCGGGCACTTTTTCTATCGGGCTGATCGATCCTCGTCACATTCTTATTCAACTTTCAAATGATTTAGATTATTCGTGGGTTTTCACTCGTCATTCTTATTTTGTGCATAATTGTCATATTGAAAAATGGTCGCCTCTTTGATGTCAAAGAGGAATCTCCCATTGTCCCTCTTTGGCTTACTTTTCCTAACATGCGATACATTATGTCACTCATCAAGTTTTGTTTCTTTGTTGGCCTTTTTTGGTAGGCCTCTCCAAATAGACCAAGCAACGCCACTAGATCTAGGCCATCATTCTCATTGAGATAGACATCACAAAAAAATATCCCAAAGAGGTTTGGATTGGCTCCAAAAATTTGGATATAGTCAAAAGTCGATTTCAAAATTTTCTGTCTTTTGCACTCCTTTGCAAGATTCACGCACGATCACTTTCGAATGCTTTGTGCTTCATCCTAATCTCAGAAAAAATTTACCACAGAATATGAATACCATTAATGGAATTGGGAAAACCACTACTCTAGCATATGTACCTAAAGATACTCAAAAAGAACCTCTCCTCCCTACACCTCCTACTGATCTGTCTAGTGGAAAACACTCGACCTTGGTACTAAAATAGCCATTGAGGGTGTGACAATACCAATAGCAATTTACCTACCTCACCCACTTTTGTAATCTGGTTTCCCACGATAGCTCTTTGCTTCATTTAAATCCTACGAAAATCAGATGGTAGCCTTATATTGGACACCCAATTAAACAATTTGAATGGGAATCATATAATGGACCAAAACAATGATGACCCTATGGCTTCAGAACATATTGAGAAAGATATTTGTATTACGAATGGTGCCAGAACTTCCCCATCTATTTCTCTTCAGAGTGATAATCAATTGAACCCAATTTCTCACACTCTATCCGATACGAAAGAAGGTGAAATCCCCTCTTCTAAAACATTGATAGATTCTTCTACTATTAGGAACCCAAAATCAATCCCTTTTCGATGGAGATAATTTGGATTACGATAGACCCTTTCAAATTGTTAAAACAAAAAAACCCTACAAAGCAAAATTTTCTAATAATAACTTCACTAGAACCACTGTTCTTCTTCCACCCCACAAGTAATGTGTCATCATTCTCTCCTCTCTTTCCTTTCTTTTTTCTTTTTCCCTTTTGGTTGTCCCCTTATGATTAATTTTCTTATTTGGAATATCCGGGGTTGTGGGTCTCTTCTCGTGTTAGGAGTCTTTATTCATAATATCAGTTACTTGTTCTTATTGAACCTTTCGTTAATACTTCTAAGATTGCTTTTGTCTAGATCCCTTGGTTTTCATAATTTTTCTACAATCTTAATAATAAAATTTGGTGCTTTTGGCACAACTCCATCACCATTTCCATCATTGATGATCTTGACCAATTGGTTAATGTCAAAATCTCCTTAGGTGACTTATCGACTTTTGGCTTTTTTATCTATGCTTCTTGTAATAGAGATGGTAGGAACATCCTTTGGAATCACTTACTCACCTTCCTCGGCTAACCTTCCACGGTTGGTTGGAGGTGATTTCAATACTATCATAGCTAGTTAGGAAAGAAGGGGAGGATGTTCTCTAACCTTCATTCCATGGAGGACTTCTCAAATATGATCCTTGATTGCAATGATCGACATTATTGGTTTCACTTCTAACGTGGCACAACTCTAGACTTTGGCAGCATCTTGATAGGACCCTCTTTAATTATCTTTGGATCAATCAGTGGCCTACTACCATTGTTGAGCATTTGAGCAGAACTTTGTTTGACCATGCTCCGCTTTTGATTTCCTTCAAAAATTCCCCCCCCCCTCTAACCCGTCCACTCCCTCTCCTTTGATTTCAAAATATGTGGACCCAACATAGTGACTTCACCAATGTCGCTCTCACTAATTGGATGGCCTCCGGATAATTACATTAAAGGAATGACTGGCTTAAGCTCAAAAGACTTAAACAAAATCTCAATTGGTGGAACAAACACATTTTCAAAAACCTTTTCACAAATCTTAAAGCTATGGAACAAGAGGTTTGTTCTCTTGAAGAGGTTGTCTCAACTGATTCCAGTAAACTAGAGGAGTTGAACATTGCCAAGAATAACTTGGTTAATTATCAAAACATGGAAGAAACCTATTGGCGTCAAAAAGCTTCAAGAAAGCATATATGCGATGTGACAAACACCATTTTCATGCCATTTGTAATAAGCGAGCCTTAAACTCGATTAAGAAAATTAAGAACTCTAATGGTGAATGGATAACCGATAATAATGATATTAAGGATTATGTCATACATCATTTCCAAACTTTATTAAATTCTAATCTATTGTTGGGAACTTTATCAAACACTCATCTTATCCCTTCTATGATTAACAGTGAGGATAATCATTTACTCACTATGTGTCCTTCCGAAGAAGAGATTAGTAATACTCTTAAGAACATGAACACTGACTCTGTTCGGCCCGGCTATCGACCCACTTCTTTTCATTGTTAGCCATTTATTAAAAACTTAGTTGATCTTTGTTATTGATTTCTTTGATGGCAATCCTATTCCCAAATACTTTTCTAGCACTTCTATTGTCCTTATTTCCAAAACTAACAATCACAATCTTGAGGAGATTTTAGATTAGTCTTTGCACCTTTTTCAAAACTCATTACTAAATTAATAGACTTAGCCCTTTGCTTCCTAAAATCATCTCCCCAAATCAAACTGGTTTTGTTAAACACAGAGCAATATTGGATAATATTCTTCTTGCTCAAGAGCTATTTCATGACATTGATGTCCCTTCTAGAGGAGGCAACATCTTATTCAAATTGGACATTGCTAAAGCCTTTGACAAACTCTCATGGGATTTTCTCTTTCATATCCTAAATTTGTTTGGTTTTTCTGATAGTTTTATCGGGATTATAAAAAGGTGTATCTCGAATGTCTGGTTTTGGTTATCATGGTGAGTCCATGAGTCCATAGGTTTCTTTCCTTCTAGCCATGGTTTGAGGCAAGGTGACTATCACCTTCCCTTTTTTATCGCTATTGAATACACACAAGGAGCCTTAATGATTATTTTAATAATCCTAATATGTCTTTTAAAACTCATGGAGGTTTCCCTATTTCTCATCTTAGCTTTGCAGATGATTTCATTATCTTCTGCAACGGCTCCCTTCAACATGTTAAAATCATTAAGAACCTTCTAAATGATTTTGGTAAAGTTAGTTTTTCTTAATGAAGGAAAATGCGGTTTATTCCTTCCACTAAGATTCCTCCTAATAGACTTAACCAAATATCCAGAATTACTGATTTCAAGCAAAATCAACTCCCTCTTACTTACCTGGGGGCTCCGCTTTTTAAAGGCCAAAAAAGATCACACCTTTTTGACTATCTAATTCAGAAAATTTCAAACAAAATTTCAATTTGGGAATTTCATTTACTCTCCTTCGGTGGTAGGCTTACCTTGATCAAGAGCACTCTAAATTCTATGCCTATATACCTTCTTCAAACCATTGTGCCTAACAACTCTACCATCAATAGAATTGAGCGTCTCTTAAACAAATTCTTCTGGGGAACCAATACCTCCTCTAAAAGAATGCACTGGTCATCTTGGTCTAAAAGTTGTGGTACTCTTGAAGAGGGAGGTCTGGGATGTAAATCCATCAAAGAAGTTATCAATGCTTTCTCCTACAAACTTTGGTGGAATTTTAGGAGCAAAAATAGTCTTTGGTAATTTCATGACTTCTAAATATTGCGGTAAACATCCTCTCATTTGTCCCTTTAAATCGGGTGACTCTCCTGTGTGGAAGACTTTGTTCTGTCAAATGGGATGCAGAATCCTTAATTTTTTGGGGCATAAACTCTGGCAATTCCTTCTTTTGGCAAGACAATTGGAGTGGTTGTGGATCCATTGATGACTTACTCTACACTCACTCCACTTTCGCTAGTTAATTCATTCTGGCAAAACCACAAGTGGAACACTAGTAAGATTCTTGATTCTATTCCTTCCACTTTCTTAAATATGATTACTAATATTCCTATCACTCCTAACAATCATGATCAGATTATCTTTAAGCTATCTCATAATGGGGATTTCAACCTTAAAAATGTGTGGCTTCACACTAAAGACACTCAGATTCTTCTATTGTGTTCTCCAAAATTTGGAATAATAATATCCCCTTCTTACTCTGTTCTAACAGTATCCTTAAAAACTTTATTCCTGTTGACTCTTTGTTGTGGGGTAAAGGGTTTTACTTACCCTCTAAATGTCAATGTTGTTCCCATATTGAGAATGTTAACCATGTTTTTGTTAATGGGGCTATTGCCTCTAAAATTTGGATTTGGTATGACGATCTATTCAACACTATCAATTTTAATTGTTCTTTTACTTTATATCAACTTCTTGAAGTTTACTTTGACAATGCAATTAAAGGTCATATTAAAATCATAATTATTACTCTTATTTGGTTCATATGGATGGACCGAAATGAAGCTAAACATCATGGGATTTGTATGAATCACATGAGGATTATTGCTAGAACTAAAAACAAAATTTGTGACTTGTTTAAAGCTAATTTAATTCATCACAAACATTTTAAAGGCTGTAAATCTGTAGCCAATAAACTAGGCCTAAACCTTCCAGACCAACCTTACTATCGAAATGATAGAATGGTTTTTTGGAAAAAACCTCTTGATCATATTATTAAAATTAATACTGTCACTCATAATGGCTCTGGTTGTGGAGGCATTTTCAGGGATTCTAAGGGTATAGTCCTATGTCCATTTGCTTATCCCCTTATTTCCAGCAATGTCCCTTATACTGAGCTTATGGCAGTCCACAAAGCTCAAGAAATTTGTCTTCAAAATGGCTAGCTCAATATTTGGATAGAGGTGGACGCTCTTCTACTAATTGATCTTTTGACTTCTACCAATATGAGCAACGCTTGTTTGTACTACCTCCTCAAGCAAACTAGGGCTCTTCTCTCTCAACTAAATTCTACCATCACTCATGTTTGGCGTGAAGGTAGCTGTCTTGATTACCTTACAAATCAGGTCAGATTAGATAGTATCATCTTCTTTGATCAATTTTCATTACCCAAATACTTGCGTGGTCTGGTTAACTTGGACAATTTTGGGCTTCCTTACCACAGAATCTAATTCTCCTCTTCACCTCCCTTTTTTCTAGATTTCTATTTCCTTGTGTTCTTTATGGATACTCCTCATAGATATCATTGCTGTCTTGTGCTCTTTGCCATGACTTGCTGCCTTTACCCCTTCTCCTTTAGTTGGAAGATTTTCTGTTTTGGCATTTACAATATTATGGGGATGTTGAACTATATGCACAATAATCTCTTGAATTGGAACCCAGTTGAGCCTTGTGTTATTCTTGGTTTTATAACCAATCCCACTTGGGACTTTAATTTCATTAATACAATTATTTCTAAACCTGAGAGAATTAACCATTGCTGGAGGAAGTTATCTATTTTGATGGGCTTAGATTTTAGTACTAACTTCTTTAACCAGTTTTTTCTCACGGACAATATGGCTTGGAGCATTGCTACTACCTATGTTGCTTCTAGGCAACGGATTAGTGCATTATTATGTTGCGTTTTATTTTGATGATTATAGTAATTCTTTGGTGCTTACATTCCTTGGGATTCTTTCCTCCTTAAAGGCCTAATTCATAAAGGTTTCAACACTTATGCTGAAAGGATTTTGGTTGGCTGTTGGGCTTCAGACTTTTCATGACGGCTGTCCTTGCTTATATAATGCCTAACCTCAAGCTTTCTTGCAAGGGAAGAAATTGTAATACCCTGGTCTTTTTTAATGGTTATTTTGGTCAAATCCTTGTCTTGGAATGGATTGGGTTAAATTACTTTTGGGTTTTGGAGGTTTCGCCATGGTTGTTTGTTGATTTGTTTGTTGATTTGGCTTTTAATCCCTTTGGGTTGGCCGATTTTTTCTCTGCTTCTCCCAATTTTTCCTGCTATTTTTTTCCATCTTGCACGTCTTAGCAAGTTTTGTTTTGGACCTTTATTGTCTTAAAATTCACCTTGGTAATGATGTCTCTTCTTGGAATCATCTTCTTATTTTATATACTAGTGGCTTACAATGTTGCATTAGTTGCTCGATGGGAGTGACTTTCGATTGCGGATTATTTCGGTGGGTTCTTTGCTCATTTGGTGGTGTGAATCATATTTACGCATTGTTTATATTGTAATCCGCATCTATTGGGTTTGTCTTTGTTACCTTCTTGGATTGGAGTGTCATTTCTATTTAAGAGGTACTATAGTCGATGTTACATTTCGGTTTAAGACTTTGGATGTTTGTGAATTTGGTTTATCGATTAGTTGTCTCAGCTCTTGTCTTAACTGCTATAGTATCCCTTTTAGTGCTGCTATTGTGCAGATCGTACTAATCAACTGTTCTACTTGATCTTAACCTATGGTTTGTATACTCTCAATGATTGTTATTATGGCAAGCCTGTGGGGTATTTCTTCAAGGATTGTGGGCTGAATTGGGATATTGTTGCTGCTGTTATGAATGTTCCTTATGTGGTAGCTTTTCTGATTTTCACTGATCGGATTTATCTCTGTTGGGGTGCTGACATTATCTTTTATCTCTTAATCTGCTATAATTTTTATGGTAACTTAGGCTGGGACTTTGCTGATTTACCTTTCACTGGCTGGTTTCTTAATCCTGAATGCATGAGGTTGCTTTGTTTGGCTTGGTTCCAGCAGAAGTTTTATGGCCAATTTGCTGTATCTTCCTATCTTGGATGTTGTCGTCTTAACTGTTGCTATTTTCTGGATTTTAATGTTGAGACTCATTTCAATTCACTTGTTGATTTTTTTTATGGCGGGTTCCAATGTTGTATTAGTTGTTTTCTGTTGGGGTTGGCTTTTCGTGCAATTTATCTTATCTTTTTTTGATGCATCACCTGCTCATTTCTGGTTGGTGCGATGGTTTATTCGAAAGAATGGTATTATGGCCGTTACTCCCTTCCTATGTTGGATGTTGTTGCCTTTGCTCTTGTTCTCGGATTAATTATTGATGATTATCCGAATGGACGAATCTTTAGAGCTTTTCTCTACTTTTTTTTGGTGCTAATTTTGGTTGGTTCATTCCTGTTGAGCTATCTTGTCTTCCTTTACTATTATTTTTCTCCAAGACATTAATATGGGGATTGTTTCCTGGGTTGTTTTCTGCACTGAAAGATTCATTTACATATCATGTGATTGGGATGGTGTTAATTATAGGCTCATTGACTTATTTAGAGCTTTCACAAGTTGTTCCTTTCATTTTCTATGGAGGGATTATATGTTGAACTAATTTCTTCCCGAATATGTCTATTCATGAGATTCTGATGGACTCACTTATGTTTATGTATTCTCATGTCAAGATGACTATATTGATGATATTTTTCTTGAATGAGACTCTCCTTCTCTTAGCAATTACTATATATTTTATGATTTTGCTTAGGTTTGCGGTAATAAAGCTCACAAGAATATCAACAAGCGGTGTACCTTCTCACAGTTTGTTGGCTATGATGGTGTGATGATCTCACTCCCTATTTGGTTAGTAGCTCATGTGATGTAACCCTTCAAGTTTGGATGCTCATGCTTGCCCCACAGATGTGATTGAGCCTGAGCCTTCTCTAGCACAATTCCTTACTAACATACTCAATATATGTGGTTTTCCTCTAACTTTTTGTCTGTATTACCTTAACTGTTCTAATCTCCCTCTTATTATAACTTTGCAGGTGATTCTCTCTCCTTCTTTTGCAGGTCTGCTCCAGATTATCATGCATTCCAACATCCTCAAGAGCATTGGCTTTAATCTTACTTTAGCTTATTATGTTAATCATCTTGTATCTTTTGATTATTTTTATGCTTTCTTTTACTCTTGGATGTACTTAGATGATTTACTCCTTAGGCTAATTGTACCTCTTTGAGCAGTAGTTTACCCCCTTTTAAGGACCTTGTAACCCTCTTTTTGTGGCAATAAAATACCCCTACATGGGGCTTCCCCTAAAAAAAAAAAAACCCTAAAATAACCCTAAACCCTAAGCTAACCTTAAACCCTAAACCCTATATTGTAAACCCTAAAACCCTAAACCCTAAACTAACCCTAAACCCTAAACCCTAAACCCTAAATCTACCTAAACCAACCCTAAACCCTAAACTAACCCTAAACCCTAAGCTAACCTTAAACCCTAAACCTTAAACCCTAAACCCTAAAAACCTAAAACCTGAAAGCTAAACCTTAAACTAAAATTTGAACCCTTGACCTAAAACCTAAATCCTAAACCCTAAACCCTAAATCCTAAACCCTAAACCTTAAAGCCTAAACCTTAAACCCTAAAACCTTAAACCCTAAAACCTAAATTGTAAACCCTAAACCCTAAACTAAAACCTGAACTCTATACCTAAAACTTAAGCCCTAAACCCTAAAACCCTAAAATAAGGAGATCCCCTTTCACCCTCTCTTTTTATTGTTACTATTGAACATCTTTCGAGGAGCCTGGATGATCTTTTCAATAAAAATCCTACCATGTTTTTTAAAACTCATGGTGGTCTCCTGCTTTCTCATCTTTCGATGATTTTATAATCTTTTGCAATACCTCTATTCAGCACATTAAAACTATTAAGAACCTTTGAAATGAATTTGGCAAAGAAATTTCTCTCTTTCTCAATGAAGGAAAATGTTGTTTCATTCCTCCACTAAAATCCCTACCAATAGGCTCAACCAAATCTCCAGAATTACTAATTTTCAGCAACATCAACTTCCTATTAATTATCTCGGGGCTCTGCTTTTTAAAGGTTAGAAAAGATCTCATCTTTTTGATAATCTTATCCAAAAAATCTCTATTAAAATTTCTATTTGGGAATTTCATTTACTCTCTTTCGGTGGTAGGCTCACCTTGATTAAGAGCACTCTTAATTCCATGCCTTTATATCTCATCCAAACCATTGAATTCTATCATTAATAATTGAGTGTCTCCTTAACAAATTTTTTCTGGTTCTCTAATAACTCCTCTAAAAGAATGCACTGGACCTCTTGGTTTAAAAGTTGTGGCACTCGTTGAAGGTGGTCTTGGATGTAAGCCAATCAAAGAAGCTATCACTGCCTTTTCCTATAAACTCTGGTGGAATTTTAGGAGTAATAATAGTCTTTGGGATAATTTTATGACTGTTAAATATTATCAGGGTAAGCACCGCCTCTTTTGTCCCTATAAAGCGGGAGACTCTCCTATTTGGAAAAGACTTTATTCCATCAAATGGGATGCAAAATCCTTAATTTTTTGGGGGATTAACTCTGGCTCCTCCATCTTTTGGCAAGATAACTGGAGTGGATGTGGGTCCATTGATGACTATTCCTATCATTCCTACCAATCAAGATCAGATCCTTTTTAAGCTCTCACAGAATGGTGATTTCAACTTTAAAAATGTTTGGCTTCACATTAAAGTAACTCATGATTCTTCCAATGTGTTTCTCAAACTTTGGAATAACACTATCCCTACTTCTTATTCTGCTCTCACTTGGCATATTTTGAAAAACTTCATCCCTGTTGACTCCTTGTTGTGGGGTAAAGGTTTTCAATTACCTTCAAAATGTCAATGTTGCTTTCACATTGAGAATGTGAATCATGTCTTTGTTAATGGTGCCATTGCTTCTAAACTTTGGATTTGGTATGATGATCTCTTTAACATTGTCATTTTCAATGGCTCCCTAACTTTATATCAACTTCTTGAAGTTTATTTTTACGACACTATTAAAGGTCACATTAAAGTCATAACCGCTATCACACTCTTATTTGGTTCATATGGTTGGACAAAATGATGTAAAACATCGAGATCCCCATGAACCACATGGATAATTGCTAGAAAAAACAAAATTCATGACTTGTTAATGCCAATCTCATTCACTACAAACAATTCAAAGGTTGTAAATTTATGGCCAATAAATTGGGTCTTAACTTACCGGATCAACCCCATCAGAAATGACAAGATTGCTTATTGGGTAAAACCTCATGATCATACTATTAAAATTAACACTGATGGCTCTGTCTCTCATAAAGGTTCAGGTTGTGGTGATATTTTCAAAAATCTTAATGGTAAAGTCCTATGTGCCTTTGCTTACCCCCTTAATTCTTGCTATATTCCTTTTGCTGAGCTTATGGCAATGTACAAAGCTCTTGAGATTTTCCTTCAAAATGGTTGGCTCAATATTTGGATTGAGGTGGATGCCCTTCACGATTGATCTTTGACTTCCACCAAAATGAGCAACACAATTGTACTACCTTCTCAAGCAAACTAGAGCTCTTCTTACCCAATTTTAACATCACTCATGTATGGTGAGGGTAATGCATGTTGACCTTGCCAACTGGGAGCTAGATTGATGGTATAATCTTCTTTGATCAACTCACCCTACCCAAACATTTGTTTTGCTTAATTTGGACAATATGGCCTCCCTTATCTCAAAATTAATCTAACCTATGGGATTGATTTGGTTCAATATCTATTTAATCAATGCCCATTTTATAGTGTTGTTGTTCTCTTAGTTTTGCCGATGTTTCACCCAGATACTACTTGCTATTTTGATTTCTGTGACATGTGTTGTTGGTTTAATTGCATTTCCTTTAATTGGGGAGTCCTGCTTTTGTTACTTACACTGATAAAGTGTTGATTTACCTCTTGAATTTGCTGATGCATCATCCTAATACTCCCACTTGGTCAATTGCTGAGCTGTGTACCATCTATTGTTGGTTTACTATCCCCAATCTTGATTGGGGTCTTACTGTCAATGCTGCCTCCATTATTAATGATAAGGGGTTTACTCATTGCTGGAGGGAGATATACTACTTAATGCTCTATTTGTTGATGTTATATTTTTTGATCAACAGGGACATATTTCTTTCCTTTTTCTGGAATTATAATCTGGGATCCTTGCATCAATGCTTAACAGATATCCCTCTATTCAACTTTACAGCTGATCCTAACTTATCTGATATTCTTCTCCTTATTATGGATTGGAATTACCTCCGGATTTCCAATTTTAGTGATGTTGTGGGATTAGCTGCTGGCATTAAATTTTGTGTCTTGCTGGTTATCAAAGATGAAACTGCTTGGAACCACTTAGTAACCTATGTTGTATCAATGTTACTTCCTAGTGTTTATTATGTAGGATGCAATATTTATTCTGATGTTTTAATGTTTGGTTGTTAAATTTTTGGGCCTTTTGTCATGCACTACTCTTAGGTTGGTTGGTTTATGGTAATTGCTAATCCCCTCTTCCCATCCTTTATGGGCAGAATCAACACTTCCTTTGTTGCAATTAATATCTATTTGTAGGCTAACCTTGTGGTTTTTGGCTGTTTGTTGCCTGTTTTTATCTTGACTAACTTTGATGCTTGCTTCTGGGCTACAGCTGATCACCTAATCTGTTGTCTTCTCCCCTTTAGCTCTATTAAAATTGTGCACAGCATTGTGATTACCCAACTACATAATTGGATTTTATCTTATGCTTCTGGGGTTTTGGATTGTCTAGATCAGCTGGACCTTTTTGAGGTTATTGAATTATTGCTAGCTTTTGCTTTGTTGCTTGTCTCTTTTATTAGCTTTGGCTCATCATCACATTTCAGCTTTTGGCCGATCCTTTCCCTATCCTTCTGGGACTTTACTTTTGTTTTGTATATTTACATTGGGGGGTTTTTTTGGCCAATTTGTTGTTAATTTTCATCTTGGTTGTTGGTTGATCTGAGGACTCCACTATTCACAGTTATTGGGGTTATCCTTCTTGTCCACAGGTGCCTTCGAGTTGCTTTCATTTCTTTGGGTAACCTCTTTCTTCCAACCTACTTGAGAGTGTCTGTTATCTCCTGTTTATCCTTATCTCCTTACAGGTTTGGACTTTCTTAATGGTTTTTCTATTTGATTTCTATCAGGGTTTTCTTGTTGGTTCTTTCTAGGTTTTTTCTAAAGCATTGCCTATTTGTATTAGGTGGTTCTTTGGCCAACTTGTTGTTCTTTTTTATCTTGTTTGTTGGCTTCTCTGGATCTTTGATTCCTTTGTTCGTAGCTACTCTGGGGTTGTCTTTCTTTCTCTGGTGTCTGTTTTGTTTGATTGCTTTGGCTTATTTATTTTCCCCTTTCTACCAGGAATGTGTTTTCCTATTTATTCTTATCTCCTTGTAATCGGTTTTCTTCATGGCTTCTGCTTGCACCTGGTTGTGGGTTTAGTCAAGCCTATTTTCCATTTGAAGGGATTTTCTGGGCCTACTGATTTCACTTGTCGTGATTTTCTACTCTTGCCTTAGCCGTGCCTTTTCCCTCTCTATTTGGAAAGCATCTTCCATTTTGATGGGGTTGCCAACTTGTTGTTCTATTCTATCTTGGTGGTTGGTCGTTATGGATCATTGAATCTTATGTTCACCTCCTACCATTGTGGTTGTCTATCCAATTTTGACTAATTTTGATGTTATTTTGCTTAGGTAATAATTGCATTATTGCTTACACCGATGGCCTTTGGATTTTGGGTCCTTTATCAAGCAGATGTCTTTATGGTTCTCGATTGTCGCCCATTCTAGTTATGGGCTTTTGGGTTTTTGCTGTTATCATATCCCTTTACCTTCTTCTTATCTACTGTTGTCCTCCCATTTCCTGTGGTCATTTGGGCTTGGGGTATGCTATTTCCTTATCCAGTTGGTTGTGGTTGTTGGTTATTTCACAATTTGATTATTGGTTTTTGGGTTTTTCTAGCATTTGACCGGTTGACTTCATATGCTACTATTTTTCCCTCTAGCTTATGCTACATTTGTGCAGATCATTGTGACTATACTTTTGCCTCTCTTGATTTTAATCTTTGCATTGTTTAATCTCATTGGGTGGATTTATGGCCACCTTGCTGGCTATTACTCTTAGGATTGTTGGCTAAACTGGATTAATGAGTTTGATCATAAGGAAACTATTTCTGTGGTGTTATCTTTGATTATCTCTTACTGAATTTGTATGTGGTGGGGAGCAGCCCTTTACCTATTTCTTCTTATCTGCTGTTGTACTTCCATTTCCTATGGTAATTTGGGCTTGGGGTATGCTGTTTCCCTTTATAATTGTTCTTCTCAATTTTCTGAAACAAGGAGGTTGTTAAGAGCTGCATTACTTACATTCTTTGCTTATCTTTTGATGGGAAATAACCCTCAGCTGCTTACTGGACTGTTTACCAAGAATGTATATTTATTAATGTCCTATAGGTTTGGAATGGGGTTAATTCCTTGCTCTTGTCTTTGTCTAGTTGGTTTGTAGCAGATTTCAAAATTTGCTATTTATTATCCTTTATATCTAGTTTCCAGTATAGATGACCTAACATTGATGGCTCTCTTACATTTGAGTTGGGATTATCATGCCATGGAGCCTAATATGATGACATATATTTGGCATGGGATCCCCTTACCCACTTTTCTCCTTGCTGTTCTATCCACTTCTATGTATACGGCTTTGCCTATTCTTGTAGGTATTTTGGCTCAAAAGATCTTCATCAAATGGCTGCTATACAGGTTTGTTGGCTATGATGGCTGTGATGCTTTCACTCCATTTTGGTTTGGTAGCTTGTGATGTAACCCTTAAAGTTTGGATGCTCATTTTTGCATGCCCCAACTTGGTGTGACTGAGCCTGAGCCTCCTCTATCCCACTTCTTTATTATTACCATTTTCAGATTTTGCTGGTCTCACTTATCATTTTCTCTGTACTACTTTAACTGCTCTAACTTCTTCCTATTTACAATCTTGCAGGTGCTTTTCTCTTTTTCTCTTGTAGGTTGCTCCATAGTGTCATGCATTCTCGCTTCCTGTAGAACATTGGCCCTCATCCTACATTTCCTTACTTTTGTTAATCACTTTGTATCTTTTGCTTGCTTTACTCTTTTCTTTTGCTTATGGATGTACTTAGATAGAGGATTTACTCCCTAGGCTGATTGTAGCTCTTTGAGCAGTAGTTCTAGAGTTTATCCCCTTTAAGGACCTTGTAACCCCTTTTTTGTGGCAATAAAATTCCCCCTATACGGGGTTTCCCCAAAAAAAATGCTAACCCTAACTCTAAACCATAAACCCTAAATCTAAACCTAAAGTAACTAAATAAAATAAAAAATAAACTTAAACCCTAAACCCAAAACCCAAAACTGTAACCCTAAATCCTATGCCCTAAACCCCGAACTGTAAACCTAATTTTAAAGTAACTAAATAAATTAAAAAAATAAACCTAAACCCTAAAACCTAATAAACCTAAACCTAAACCTAAACTCTAAGAATTGACAGAACTTTGATGACTGGAACATTACCATCTACCAGGCTCATCCTAGATCTGCAGGTGGAGGCGAAGGTGACGGTTATTACAGTGGTGGTGGGGGATCTGGAGGTGTTGGTGGATATGGAGGTGGTGGTCGGAGTAGTGGTGGTTTTGAAGGTGGGAGGAGCGACGGAGGTTACAGTCTTGGTGGTGATGGAGGGAGGGATCAGGGTTATGATGGTGGATCCTGACACTTGAGAGGCTGAGGTGGTTCTGATGGAAACTGGATAAACTGAAGAATGATCGATCCGATCTACTGCTTATAGAAGTATGTCTTTACAGAAGAGAACGTTCTAGTTATATAAAGTTTTTGATTTGCTTGATGTGTGGTCATTTTTTATCTATGTTGTCGCTTGTGTCTTAGAAAACTTGGTGTGTTACTACCTGGTTGATGAAATCAAAAAGAACAAACGTTGAATCTGAATTTGTTCTTTGTTATAAAAAAATTTAAAACCCTAAACTTTAAACTAAAACCAGAACCTCGATCCTAAAACATTAATCTTAAACTATAAACCCAAAACCCTAAACCCTAAAAATAAAAAATATAAAAACCATAAACCCTAAAACTAACCCTAAACACTAAACCTTAAATCTACAACCCTAAACCCTAAACCCTAAAAACTTAAACCCTAAACCCTAACCCTAAAACCAAAACCCTAAACACCTAAACCCTAAACCCTAAATCCTAAAGCCTAAAACCTTAACCTTAAACCCTAAACCCTAACATAACCCTAAACCCTTAAACTAAAGCTAACTAAACCCTAAACCCTAAATTCTAACCTAAAACTAAACCCTAAACCTAAACTAAAACTCAACCTATACCTAAAACCTAAACCCTAAACCTTAAACCCTAAACTTAAAACGCTAAATCTTAAACCCTAAACCCTAAACCTCTAAACCTAAACCCTAAACCCTAAAACCCTAAACACTAAATCTAAAACCCAAACCCTAAACCCTAAACTTTAAAAAGCATAAACCCTAAACCCTAAACCCTAAACCTTAATCCCTAAAACTCTAAACCCTAAATGCTAAACCCTAAACCCTAACCATAAATCCTAACCCTAAACCCAAAACCCTAAACCATAAACCCTAAATCCTAAACCTTGTTCCTTAGTTCATTTACTATTAAGCAATGATTAAGAAAATTGATCAACTAATTTTTTACATTCATGTGATTAATTAATCATTAATTAACTTAAAAGAGTAATTAGGATTCAATTATTCAATTTTCCTAATTAAGTGACCAATAAATTCTAAGAAAATCATGGAAGACAGAGGTCATCCCATTAAATTAACCTATAAAATTTGGGATTAATTGCTCACTTAATCTTAACCCTAAACTAAAACCTCAACCCTAGACGTAAAACATAAACCTAAACCCTAAACTAAAACCTAAATCCTTGACCTAAAACCTAAAACCTAAACACTAAACCCCTAAAAATCCTAAACCCTAAACCCTAAACCCTAAACCAAAAACCCTAAACCCTAAACTAAAACTTGAACCCTTGACATAAAACATAAACCCTAAACCCTAATTCATATACCCTAAAAACTCTAAACACTAAACCTTAAACCCTAAACACTAAACCCTAAACTGTAAAACCCTAAACCCTAAACCCTAAATCATAAACCCTAAACCGTAAACCCTAAACCTTAAACCCTAAGCCTAAACCCTAATCCTTAAAAGAATAAACTCTAAAACCCTAAACCTAAACCTTAAACCCTAAACCTTAAGCCCTAAACCCTAACCCTAACCTTAAACCCTAAAACCTAATCTTGAAATCTTAAAACTAAACCAAAAGTAACTAAATAAATTAAAAAATAAACCTAAACCAAAAACCATAAACCCTAACCCTAAAACCTAAACCCTAAACCATAAACCCCAAATCCTAAATCTAATCTTAAAGTAACTAAATAAATTAAAAAACAAACCTAAATCCTAAAACCTAATAAACCTAAACCTAAACCAAAACTCAAAGAATGGATAGAACCTTGACAGCTGGAACATCACTGTAAACTTAGCTCAGCCTATATCTAGTGGTGGAGGCGAAGGCGACAGTTATTGTAGTAGTGGTGGGGGATCTGGAGGTGCTGGTGGATAAGGAGTTGGTGATCAGAGTAGTGGTGGTTATGGAGGAGGGAGGACCGATGGAGGTTACAATCGTGGAGGTGACGGAGGGAGTGATCGCAGTTATGATGGTGGATCCCGCTATTCGAGATGCCAGGGTGGTTGTGAAGGGAACAAGAGAAACTGAAGAACGACCGATCTGATATGTTGCTTATAGAACTGTGTCTTTATAGTAGAAATGGTTCTAGTTATCTTGGGTTTTTCATTTGCTCTAGGCGTCCTCATTTTTGATCTATCTCATCGCTTGTGTCTTAGAAAACTTAGTGTATTACTACTTGGTTGATGAAATCAAAAAGAAGAAATGTTGAATCTGAATTTATTCTCTATTAAAAAAGAAACGAAAACCCTAAACCCTAAACCTTAAATAGAAAACCATAACCCTAAAAAATAAAAAAAATAAAAAAATAAAAAAACCCTAACCATGAACCATAAACCCTAAAACTAACCCTAAACCCTAAACCCTAAACCATAAACCCTAAATCTAAAACCCTAAAACCTAAACCCTAAACCCTAAACCCTAAACCCTAAAACCCTAAACCTTAAACCCTAAACCTTAAACCCTAAAACCTAAACCCTAAATCATAAAACCCTAAAACCCTAAAACCCTAAACCCTGAACCCTTAACCATAATCCCTAAACCCTAAAACTTACAACCCTAAATAGCAAACCCTAAACCCTAATGCCTAAACTTTAAAAACCTAAAAATATAAACTTAAACTAAATAAAACCTATAAATAAAATAAATAAAAATACCTAAACCTAAATAAAATATAAAAATAAAATAAAATAAAAACTTAAACTAAAACTTAAACCTAAACCTAAACCTAAACCAAAAATAAAATAAAATAAAATAAAATATAAAAATTAAACTAAAATAAAATAATTAAAAACTTAAATAAAACTAAAAAAATAAAATAAACTTAAAAAAATCCTAAATAAAATAAAAACTAAACTAAAATTAAAACTAAAATAAACTTAGAATAAAATAAAATAAAAACTAAATAAAAACCTAAACCTAAAAAATAAACAAAAAATAAATAAAAAATAATATAAAAAATAAAATAAAATAAACCTAAATAAAACCAAAACCGAAAAAATAAACCTAAAATAAATAAAAAAATAAAATCTAAATATTAAACTAAAAAAAACCTAAACCTAAAATAAAAAAATAAAACAAAACTAAACCTAAACTATTATAAACTAAACTAAAATAAATAAAACCTAAACCTAAACCTAAATAAATTTATCCTAAACCCTACACTAAATCAAATAAAATAAACTTAAATAAACCTAAACTTAAACTAAAAAAAACCTAAAAATAACCTAAAAATAAACCTAAAATTAAAACCTCAAACCTAAACCTAATAAAATAAAGTAAAATCCTAAACCAAAACCAAAAAATAAAAATTAAAACCTAAACTTAAAAAAAATAAAAATAAAATGAAACTAAAAAATAAACAAAATCCTCTACCTAAACCTAAAAAAGAAACTAAAATAAAAAATTAAATTAAAATAAAAAACATAAAATAAACATAAATAAAAAAAAATAAACATAAATAAAAGTAAAAAATTAAAATAAAATAAAATACATAAAAATAATCTAAATAAACTAAAAAAACCTAAACCTACTAGTTTACTTAATTAAAAAAAACCCCTAAATCTTAAACTCTAAACCCAAAACCTAAAATCTTAAACCCTAAACCCTAACCCTAAACCCTAAAAACTAAACCCTAAACCCTAAACCCTAAACCCTAAAGCCTAAAGCCTAAAGCCTAAACTAACCATAAACCCTAAGCTAACCCTAAACCTTAAACCCCAAAATATAAAAAGCCCTAAACCCTAATGCCTAAACACTATACCCTAAACCCTAAATCTTAAACCCTAAAACCTAAATCCTAAACCCTAAACCCTAAACCCTAAAACCAAAACAAAAACTTAAACCTAATTAAAACCTTAAAAAACATTAAAAAATACATAAACTTGAATAAAATAAAAAAAGTAATATAATGAAAACTTAAATTAAAACCTAAACCTAAACCTAAATATAAAATAAAACTAAAATTAAAATACACTAAAATAAAATAAATAAAAACCTAAACTAAACTAAAAAAATAAAATAAACCTAAGAATAAAAAACCTAAATAAATTAAAAAGTAAACATAAAAAAAAATAAAATAAAATAAAAACTAAATAAAAACTTAAACCAAAAAATAAACCTAAAAATAAATAAAAAATAAAAACTTAACCTAAAATAAAAATAAAATAAACAAAATAAACCTAACCGTAAGCCTAAACTAAAATAAACTAAACTGAAATAAATAAAACCTAAACTTAAATCTAATATAAACTAAATAAAGTAAAATAAATTAAAAATAAACTTAAACTTAAACTATAAAATAAAACCTAAAAATAAACCTAAAATAAAAAGCTAAACCTAGAAAAATAAAATTAAACCTAAAGCTAAACAAAAAAATAAAAAATAAAACCTAAACCAAAAAATAAAATAAAAATAAAACTCAACTAAAAAATAAACCTAAACCAAAACCTAAAATAAACAAAAATAAATAAACCATAAATAAATAAACTAAACTAAATAATAATAAAAATTCAAAAAAAAATACTAAAATAAATAAAAAACTAAATAAAGCTAAAACTTACCAGCTCACTTAATTTTAAAAAAATAAAAAAAATAAAAACAAATAAAAAAACATTAAACCCTAAACCCTAAACCATAAACCATAACCCTAACCCTAAACCCTAAACCCTAAATCCTAAATCTTAAACCATAAATTGTAACCCTAACCCTAAACCCTAAACCCTAAACCCTAAACCCTAAAACCCTAAACCCAAAAACCCTAAACCCTAAACCCTAAACTAACCCTAAACCATAAACTCTAAACCCTAAAAACCATAAACCCTAAACTAATAATAAACCCTAAGCTAACCCTAAACCCTAAACTAATAATAAACCCTAAGCTAACCCTAAACCCTAAAAACCCTAAACCCAAAAGCATTAACCATAAACCCTAAACCCTAAACCTTAAACCCTAAAAACTAAACCCTAAACCCTAAACCCAAAAAGAAAACTTAAACCTAAAAAAAAAAAAAAAACCTAAATAAAATAAAAGCCTAAACAAAACTATAAACTACCTAAAAAATAAAATAAAATAAAAATACACTAAAATAAAATAAATAAAAACCTAAACTAAACTGAAAAATAAAATAAACCTAAGAACAAAAAACCTAAATAAAATAAAAAGAAAACATAAAATAATAATAAAATAAACCTGAAAGAAAATAAAATAAAAACTAAATAAAAACCTAAAACTAAAAAATAAACCTAAAAATAAATAAAAAATAAACATAAACCCTAAACTAAAAATAAGAACTTAAATTAAAATAATAATAAAATAAACCTAAACCTAAACTAAAATAAAATAAACTGAAATAAATAAAATCTAAACCTAAACCTAAAATAAACTAAGCTTAAAGCTGAACCCAAACTAAATATAATAAAATAGAATGAAAATAAACCTAAACTTAAACTAAAAAATAAAACCTAAAAATAAACTTAAAATAAAAACTTGAAACCTAAACCTAAAAAAAAATAAAATAAAAAACCTAAACCTAAAAAATAAAAAAATAAAACTAAACCAAAAAAATAAAATTAAAATAAAACTAAAATAAATAAACCTCAAACAAATAAATTAAACTAAATAAAAATAAAAATAAAAAAATAAACTAAATAAACATATACCCTATAAAAATAATAAAAAAACCCTAAACCTTAAACCCTAAACCTTAAGCCCTAAACCCTAAAACCCTAAAACCTAAACCCTAAATCCTAAACCCTAAAACCCTAAACCCTAAACCCTAAACCCTACACCCCAAACCGTAAACCCTAAAAACCTAAAAACTTAAACCTAAACTAAATGAAACCTAAAAATAAAATAAATACAAAATAAAAAGCTAAATAAAATAAAAAAACAAAAAAAACAAAAAAACCTAAACTAAAACTTTAACCTTAACAAAAACCTAAACCTGAACCTAAATGTAAAAATAAAAGAAAATAAAAAAACTATACTAAAATAAAATAAATAAAAGCCTAACAAAACTAAAAAAATAAATGAAACCTAAAAATAAAAATCCTAAATATAATAAAACTAAATGTAAAATAAAAATAAAATAAACCTAAAATAAAATAAAATGAAAACTAAACAAAAACGAAATCTAAAAAATAATCCTATAAATATAACCTAAAAATAAATAAAAAATAAAACCTAAAAATAAATAAAAAAAAAACCTAAACTAAAAATAAACAAAATAAAACAAACCTAAACCTAAACTAAAATAAAATAAACTAAAATAAATAAAACCTGAACCTAAACATAAAATAAACTAAACCTAAACCTTAAACTAAATAAAATTAAATAAACTAAAAATAAAATTATACCTAAACTAAAAAAATAAAATCCTAAAAATAAACCTAAAATAAAAACCTAGAACCAAAACCTAAAAAACAAAATAAAAACCTAAACCTAAACCTAAAAATAAAAAAATAAAACCTAAACCTAAAAAATAAAATTAAAATAAAACTAAACTAAAAAATAAGCATAAACCTAAACCTAAACCTAAAAAATAAATTAAAAAAAAAACCTAAACTAAAATAAATAGACTAAAGTAAATAAAAATAAAAAATAAACCTAAATAAAAAAAAAATATTAAAATTTTAAAAATAAACTATAAAAACTAAATAAACCTAAACCTATTAGTTTACTTTTTTTTTATTATTTATTTTTTAAACTAAATTTAATAAAACTCTAAACCCTAAACCCTAAACCGTAAACCCTAAAGCCTGAATCCTAAATCCTAAACCCTAAAACTAACCCTAAACACTAAACCCTAAACTAACCCTAATCCTTATACCCTATACCCTATACCCTATACCCTATACCCTATACCCTCAAAACTCTAAACCCTAAAGCCTAAACACTACACCCTAAATCTTAAACCCTAAAACCTAAACCCTAACACTAAACCTTATTCCTTAAGAGCATAAACCCTAAAACCCTAAATCCTAAACTCTAAACTCTTAACCCTAAACCCTAAACCCTAACCCTAAACATAAAACCCTAAGAATGGAGGAGAAGGCGAAGGTGGTAGTTATCGTAGTGGTGGTGGGGGATCTGGTGGTGCCAGTAGATATGGAGGTGGTGGTCGGAGTAGTGGTGGTTATGGAGGCTAAAAGAGAGATGAAGATTATAGCTGTGGTGGTGGCGGAGGGAGAGAGCTGGGATATGATGGTGGATCACGCTACTCGAGAGGCCGGGGTGGGTCTTATGGGAACTAGAGAAACTGAAGAATAGCTAATCCGATCTGTTACATATTCTCTAGGGTTCTTATATATCTTTACAGTAGAGATAATTCTAATTATCTAGGGTTTTTTATTTGCTCTATACATGCTCATTTTTTATCTATGTCATCGCTTTTGTCTTAGAAAACTTGGTGTGTTATTTGGTTGATGAAGTTGAAAAGAAGAAATATTGAATTTGAATTTGTTCTTTATTAATAAAGAAAATAAAAACACTAAACCCTAGACCTAAAACCTAAATCTTAAACCCTAAACCCTAAAACCTAAACCATAAACCCTAAACCATAAACCATAAACCCTAAACCCCAAACCATAAACCCTAAGCCCTAAATTTTAAACCCAAAAAAGCTAAAAACCTAAACCTAAACTAAATTAAACCTAAAAGTAAAATAAATAAAAAACCCTAAACCAAAATAAAATAAAATAAAAACCTAAACCTAAACTTAAAAAGAAAATAAAATAAAATAAAAACTAAACTAAAATAAAATACATAAAAAACCTAAACTAAACTAAAAAATAATACATAAAATAAAAACCTAAAACCTAAACCCAAAAAAAATAAAATAAAAACCAAAACCTAAACCTAAAAAAAAATAAAACCTAAACCTAAAACTAAAATAAAAATAAAACTAAATAAAACCTAAACCTTAAACTTAAAACCCTAAACCCTAAACCCTAAATCCTAAACCCTGAAACCCTAAAACCAAAACCCTAAACCCTAAACCCTAAAGCCTAAACCCTAAACCCTAAGCCATAAAACCTAAAAGTTAAAAACTAAATAAACCTAAATCATAAAAACCTAAACCTAAATAAAATAAAATAATAAAATAAAATAAAATAAAAACCTAAACTAAAACTTAAACCTAAACCTAAACTTAAACCTAAACATAAAAATAAAATAAAATAAAAAATAAAAAGTAAACTAAATTATAATAAATAAAAACCTAAACTAAACTAAAAAATAAAATAAACCTAAAATAAAACACCTAAATAAAAAAAATAAACGTAAAATAAAAATAAAATAAACATAAAATAAACTAAAATAAAATTAAATAAAATACTAAAACTAAAAAATAAACTTAAAAATAACTAGAAAATAAAACCTAAACCCTAAACTAAAAAAAAACTAAACCTAACATAAACAAAATAAAATAAACATAAACCTAAACTAAAATAAATAAAACCTAATCCAAAACCTAAAATAAACTACACCAAAATCCTAAGCTAAATAAAATAAAATAAACTAAAAATAAACCTATACCTAAACTTGTAATAAAACTAAAATAAAAACCTAAACCTAAACCTAAAAATAAATAATAAAAATGAAATCTAAAAAATAAAATAAAAATAAAACTAAACTAAAAAATAAGCATAAACCTAAACCTAAACTTAAGAAAATAAACTAAAATAAAAAATATAAACTAAAATAAATAAACATAAAATAAATAAAATAAACCAAACAAAAATAAAAAATCTAATAAACTAAAATAAAAAAATAAATTAAATTAACCTTAACCCACTGGTTTACTTAATTTAAAAAAATTCAAAACCCTAAACCCTAAACCCTAAATCCTAACCCTTAAACCCTAAACCCTAAACTAAGCTCTAAACCCTAAAACTAACCCTAAACCCTAATCCATAAACCCTAAAAAACCTTAAACCCTAACCCCTAAACCCTAAACCTTAAACCCTAAAAACCCTAAACCCTAGAGCCTAAACACTAAACCCTAAAACCAAAACCCTAAACCTAAACCATAAACCCTATATACTAAACACAAAAAAAAAACCTAAATTAAAAAAAAAACATAAATAAAAAACATAAACCTAAATAAAATAAAAAATAAAATAAAATAAAAACTTAAACTAAAACCTAAACCTAAACCTAAAAATAAAATAAAATAAATAAAAT
The DNA here is from genome assembly GCA_021442155.1 of Cymbidium sinense. Taxonomy (NCBI): domain Eukaryota; kingdom Viridiplantae; phylum Streptophyta; class Magnoliopsida; order Asparagales; family Orchidaceae; genus Cymbidium; species Cymbidium sinense. Next base: position 4,734,848 of record CM038215.1, on the reverse strand, counting down.
AAAAATACACTAAAATAAAATAAATAAAACCTTAAACTAAACTTAAAATAAAAAAACTTAAGGATAAAAAACATAAAGAAAATAAAAACTAAACATAAAATAAAAATAAAATAAACTTGAAATTAAATTAAATAAAAATTAAATAAAAACATAAACCTAAAAAGAAAAAAATGAAAACCAAAATCCTAAACTAAAAATAAAAACTAAACCTAAAATAAAATATAAATAAACTTAATCCTAAATCTAAACTAAAATAAACTAAACTGAAATAAATAAAACCTAGACCTAAACCTAAAAAATAAAATAAAATAAAATAAACTAAAAATAAACCTAAACCTAAACTAAAGAAATAAAACCTAAAAATAAACCTAAAATAAAAACCTAAAACCTTTACCTAAAAAATAAAATAAATAATAAAACCTAAAACTAAAAAATAAAATAAAAATAAAGCTCAACTAAAAAATAAATCTAAACCTAAATATAAATCTAAAACATAAACTAAAATAAATAAACCTCAAATAAATAAAATAAACTAAATAAAAATAAAAAAATTAAAAATTAAATAAAATAAATAAAGCGTAAAAGAAATAAACGAAATAAACCTAAACTACCTATTTCTAAATTTTTAAAAATAATAATAAAATAATAATAAAAACAAATTAAAAAAACCCTAAACCTTAAACCCTTAACCCTAAACCTAAAACCATAATACTCTAAAACTTAAACCCTAAATCCTAAACCATAAACCATAAAACCCTAAACTCTAAACCCTAAAACCTACAACCCTAAACCTTAAACCCTAAACCCGAAACTCTAAACCTTAAACCCTAAACCCTAAAAACCTAAAAACTTAAACCTAAACTAAATAAAACCTTAAAATAAAATAAATAAATAAACCTAAAACTAAATAAAATAAAAAATAAAATTAAATAAAAACCTAAACTAAAACCATAACCTAAACCTAAACATAAACCTAAACTTAAAAATAAAATAAAATAAAAAAGAAAAACTAAACTAAAATAAAACAAATAAAAATGTAAACTAAACTAAAAAAAATAAACCTAAAAATAAAAAAACCTAAATAAAATAAATATAAAATAAACCTAAAATAAAATAAAATTAAAACTAAACAAAACCTAAACCTAAAAAATATACCTAAAAATAATACTTAAAAATAAATAGAAAATAAAACCTAAAACATAAACTAAAAAAAAATTAAACCTAAAATAAAGAAAATAAAATAAACCTAAACCTAAACTATAATAAACTAAACTAAAATAAATAAAACCTAAACCTAAACCTTAAATAAACTAAATGTAAGCCATAAAATAAAAAAATGAAATAAATTAAAAATAAACCTAAACCTAAACTAAAAAAATAAAACCTAAAAATAAACTTAAAATAAAAACCTAAACCTAAAAATATAAAATAAAAACCTAAATCTAAACCTAAAAATAAAAAATAAAACCAAAACTTAAAAATTAAAATAAAACTAAAACTAAACTAAATAATAAGCATAAACCAAAACCTAAACCTAAAAAATAAATTTAATTAAAAACCTAAACTAAAATAAATAAACCTAAAATAAATAAAATAAACTAAATAAAAATAAATATAAATAAATAAAATAAACTAAAATAAATAAAAAATAAACAATATAAACTAAACAAACCTAAACCTACCTATTTACTTAATTTACAAAAAAAAAGTCTAAACCCTAAATCCTAAACCCTAAATCCTAAACCCTAAACCATAAACCCTAAACCCTAAACCCTAAACCCTAAACCATAAACTAACCCTAAACCCTAATCCCTATACCCTCAAAACCCTAAACCCTAAAGCCTAAACACTACGCCATAAACCCTAAACCATTAACCCTAAACCCTAGTCCATAAAAGCATAAACCCTAAAAACCTAAACCCTAAACCCTAAACCCTAAACCGTAACCCTAAACCCCAAACCCTAAACCTAAATCTAAAGTAACTAAATAAATTAAAAAATAAACCTAAACCCTAAAACCTAATAAATCTAAACCATAATAATGGGCAGAACCTTAACGACGGGAACATCTCCGTCAACCAAGCTCAGTCTAGATCTGGCACTGGAGGTGATGGCGGAGGTGGCAAATATCATTGTGGTGGTGGGGTATCTGGAGGTGTTAGTAGATATGGAGGAGGTGGTCTGAGAAGTGGTGGTTATGGAGGCAGGAGGAGCGATGAAGATTACAGCCGTGGTGGTGGCAGAGGGAGAGATCTGCAATACGATGGTGGATCCTGCTACTCGAGTGGCTTGGGTGGTTCTAATTGGAATTAGAGATACTGAAGAATGGCTAATCTAATCTGCTACTTATGGAACTGTGTCTTTATAATAGAGACAGTTCTAGTTATCTAGGGTTTTTAATTTGCTCTATGCATGCTCATTTTTTATCTATGTCATCACTAATATCATAGAAAACTTGGTGTGTTATTTGGTTGATGAAATAGAAAAGAAGAAATGTTGAATTTGAATTTCTTCTCTATTAAAAAAAAACTAGAAACCCTAAACCCTAAACTAAATCCTAAACACTAGACCTAAAACCTAAACCTTAAACCCTAAAAACTCTAAACCGTAAACCCTAAAACCTAAACCCTAAAAACTTAAACTCTAAACCCTAAAACCAAAACCATAAACCCTAACCCCTAAACCTTAAACCCTACACCCTAAACCCTAAACCTTAAACCTAAACCCTAAACCCTAAACCCTAAAAAGCTAAAATCATAACCCTAAACTAAATAAAACCTAAAAATAAAATAAATAAAAAAACTTAAACCAAAATAAAATAAAATAAAAACTTAAATTAAAACCTAAACCTAAACCTACAAAGAAAATAAAAGAAAATAAAAAGTAAATGAAAATAAAATACATAAGAACCTAAACTAAACTAAAAAAATAAAATGTAAAAATAAACCTAAAATAAAAACCTAAAACTTAAGCTTAAAAGAATAAAATAAAAACCTAAACTTAAATGTAAAAATAAAAAATAAAACTTAAACCTAAAAAAAACCAAACTAAAAAATATACCTAAACCAAAACCTAGAAAATAAACTAAAATAAAAAACCTAAACTAAAAAAATAAACCCAAACTAATTAAACTAAACTAAATAAAAAATAAACCTAAATAAAAATAAAAATAAAATAAGCTAAAATAAATAAAAAAATAAACTAAATAAACATAAACCTACGGGTTTACTTAATTTTTTTTAAAAAAACCTATCCCTAAACCCTAAACCCTAAAACTAAACATAAACCCTAAACTCTAAACCCTAAACCCTAGACCTTCAAAACCCTAAACCCTAAACCCCTAAACCATAAATCCTAAACCCTAAAACCCAAAACCCAAAACCCAAAAGCCAAAATCATAAAACCTATAACCTTAAACCCTAAACCCTAAACTATAAACCCTAAATCTTAAACCTTAAACCCTAAAAACCTAAACCTAAACTAAATAAAACCTAAAAATAAATAAATCATAAAAATGTAAACCTAAACAAAAAAAATAAAATAAAATAAAAACCTAAACTAAAAGCTAAACCTAAAGCTAAACTTAAACCTAAACGTAAAAATAAAATATAATAAAAACCTAAACTTAACTAGAAAATAAAATAAACATTAAAATAACAAACTTAAATAAAAAAAAGTAAATGCAAAATAAAAATAAAATAAACTTAAAATAAAATAAAATAAAAACTAAATAAAAAGCTAAACATTAAAAATAAAAATAAAACATATACCTTAAAAATAAAATAAAAATAAAGCTAAACTAAAAAATAAACATAAATCTAAACCTAAACATAAAAAATAAACTTAAATAAATTAAATTAAATAAAAAAATTAACCTAAATTAAAATAAAATGTAATACACTAGATAAACCTAAACCTACTAGTTTACGTAATTTAAAAAAAAATAAAGAATAAAACTAAAATAAAAAATAAAATAAAAAATAAACTAAAAAATAAGCATAAACCTAAACCTAAACCCAAAAAATAAACTAAAATAAAAACCTAAACTGAAATAAGTAAACTAAACTAAATAAAAAAAATAAACCTAAATAAAAATTAAAATAAAATCTAATAAACTAAAATAAATATAAAATAAACTAAATAAACCCTAAACATACTAGTTTACTTTTAAAAAAAAAAATGTTAAACCTTAATCCCTAAACCCTTAATCTTAAACCCTAAACCCAAAATCCTAAATCTTAAACCCTAAACCCTAAACTCTAAACCCTAAAACTAACTTTGAACCCTAAACCCTAAACCTACAACCCTATACCTAAAAAACCCTAAACCCTAAACTAACCTTAAACCCTAAACTATAAACTCTAAACCATAACCCTAACCCCAAACCCTAAACCCTAAACCCCAAACCCTAAACCATTAAACCCTAAACTCAAAACCTTAAACTAACCCTAAAAACTAAACCCTAAAGCCTAAACCTTAAACCCTAAACTAACCCTAAACCATAAATCCTAAACCCTAAATCTTAAAAACCCTAAACCCTAAATCCTAAACACTAAATTCGAAACCCTAAACCCTAAAACCCTAAACTCAAAATCCCTAAGCCCTAAACCATAAACCCTAAAAACCTAAAAACTGAAATATAAACTAAGTAAAACCTAAAAATAAAATAAATAAAAAACCTACACCTAAATAAAATATAAAAAATAAATAAAATAAAATAAAAACATAAATAAAAACCTAAACCTAAACCTAAACTTAAATGTAAAAATATAATATAATAAAAAAGAAAAACAAAACTAAAAGAAAATAAATAAAAACCTAAATTAAAATCAAAAATAAAATAAACCCAAATAAAATAAAAATTAAACGTAAAATAAAAATAAAATAAACCTAAAAGAAAATCAAATAAAAGCTAAATAAATACCTAAACCCAAAAAATAAACTAAAACTAAAACCTAAAAAGAAAAAAAAAACTAAACTCAAAACTTAAAAAAAAAACCTAAACATAAAATAAATAAAATAAAATAAACTCAAACTTAAACTAAAATAAACTAAACTAAAATAAATAAAACCTAAACTTAAACCTAAATCCTAAACTAAATAAAATAAAATAAACTAAAATTAAACCTAAACCTAAATTGAAAATAAAACCTAAAAATAAACCTAAAATAAAACCTAAAACCTAAACCTAAAGAAATAAAATTTAAACCTAAACCTAAAAATTAAAACCAAAACCTACAAAATAAACTAAAAAAAAAAACTAAACTAAAAAAATAAACATAAACCTAAACCTAAACCTAAAAAAAAAACTAAAATAAAAAACCTAAATTAAAATAAATAAACCTAAAATAAAAAAAACTAAACTCAATGAAAATAAAAATAAACCTAAATAAAAATAAAGTAAAATAAATAATAAATAAACTAAATAAACCGAAACCTACCTATTTACTTAAATTTAAAAAAAAACCCTAAAACTAACCTTAAACCCTAAACCCAAATCTTACAACCCTAAACCTACAACTCTAAACCCCAAACCCTAAACCCTAAATCCTAACCAACCTAAACCCTAAGGCCCTAAACCTAAACCATAAACCCTAAACCATAAACTAAAACCATAAACCAAACCACCTAAACTTAAACTAAGCCTTAAACCCTAAACATTAAACCCTAAACTAACCCTAAACCATAAGCCTTAAAAACCCTAAACCTTAAATTAACCCTAAACACTAAGTTATCCCTATACCCTAAACCCTAAACCATAAACGCTCAAAACTCTAAACCCTAAGGCATATACCCTAAACCCTAACCCAAAACCATAAACCCTAACACCTTAAACCATAAAACCCTAAACCCTAAAACCTAAACCTAAACCTAAAACCAAACCTAAACTAAATAAAACCTAAAAAATAAAATAAATAAATAAAACCTAAACCTAAACAAATTAAAAAATAAAATAAAATAAAATCCTAAACTAAAACCTAAACTTAAACCTAAAAATAAAATAAAATAAAAATCAAAATAAAATAAAATAAAATAAATAAAAACCTAAACTAAACTAAAAAATAATATAAACCTAAGAATAAAATAGCTAAATAAAATAAAAACTAAAAATAAGATAAACCTAAATTAAAATAAAATAAAACCAAATAAAACCTAAACCAAAAAATAAACCTAAAAATAAAATTGAATAATAAATAAAAAATAAAACCTAAACTATAAGCTAAAAAAAACTAAAACCTAAAATAAATATAAAATAAACCTAAACCTAATCTAAAATAAGCTAAACTAAAATAAATAAAACCTAAACTTAAACCTAAATAAACTAAACATGAACCTAAACCTAAACTAAATAAAATAAAATAAACTAAAAATAAACCTAAACCTAAAATAAAAAATAAAACCTAAAAATAAACCTAAAATAAAAACCTAAAACCTAAACAAAAAAATAAAATAAAAACCTAATCTTATTCCTAAAATAAAAAATAAAACCATAACGAAAAAAATAAAATAAAAAATAAACTAAAAAATAAGCATAAACCTAAACCTAAACCCAAAAAATAAACTAAAATAAACAAACTTAAACTAAAATAAGTAAATTAAACTAAATAAAAATAAAAAATAAACCAAAATAAAAAAAATAAAATCTAATAAACTAAAATAAATATAAAAATAATAAATAAACCTAAACATACCAGCTTACTTATTTTTTTAAAAAAAATGTTAAACACTAATCCTTAAACCCTAAATCTTAAACCCTAAACCCTAAACTCTAAACCCTAAAACTAACCCTTAACCCTAAACCCTAAACCTTAAAGTAGCCCTAAACCCTGAACCTTAAACTCTAAACTATAACCCTAACCCCAAACCCTAAACCCTAAACCCTATACCCTAAACCCTAAAACCCTAAACTAACCCTAAACCCTAAACCCTAAAGCCAAAACCTTAAACCCTAAACTAACCCTAAATCTTAAGCTAATCCTAAACCGTAAACCCTAAACCCTAAATCCTAAAAACCCTAAACCCTAAATCCTAAACACAAAATCCTAAACCCTAATACCTAAAATTGTAAACCCAAAAACCCTAAACCCTAAACTCTAAACTCCAAACCCTAAACCCTAAAAACCTAAAAACCTTAAATATAAACTAAATAAAACCTAAAAATAAAATAAATAAAAAACCTAAACCTAAATAAAATATAATAAAAACATAAACTAAAACATAAACCTAAACCTAAACTTAAACCTAAACTTAAATGTAAAAATATAATAAAATAAAAAAGAAAAACAAAACTAAAATAAAATAAATAAATACTTAAATTAAAATTAAAAATAAAATAAACCTAAAAATAAAAAACCTAAATAAAATAAAAACTAAACCTAAAATAAAAATAAAATAAACCTAAAAGAAAATCAAATAAAAATTAAATAAATACCTAAATTCAAAAAATAAACCTAAAACTAAAACCTAAAAAGAAATAAACAAAAACCTAAACCCAAAACTAAAAAAAACCCTAAACATAAAATAAATAAAATAAAATAAACTCAAACCTAAACTAAAATAAACTAAACTAAAATAAATGAAACCTAAACCTAAACTAAATAAAATAAAATAAACTAAAATTAAATCTAAACCTAAATTGACAAATAAAACCTAAAATAAAAACCAAAAACCTAAACCTAAAAAAATAAAATAAAAACACAAACCTAAACCTAAAAATAAAAAATAAAACCAAAACCTAAAAAAGTAAACTAAAAATAAAACTAAACTAAAAAATAAACATAAACCTAAACCTAACCCAATTAAATAAACTAAAATAAAAAACCTAAATTAAAATAAATAAATTTAAAATAAATAAACTAAACTAAATGAAAATAAAAAATAAACATAAATAAAAATAAAATAAAGTAAAATAAATAATAGATAAGCCAAATAAACCTAAACCTACTTGTTTACTCAATTTAAAAAAAAACCCTAAAACTAACCTTAAACCCTAAACCCTAATCTTACAACCCTAAACTTATAATTCTAAACCCCAAACCCTGAACCCTAAAAAACCCTAAACTAACCCTAAACATTTAACCCTAAACCTTAAGCCCTAAACTATAAACCCTAAACTCTAAAATCTAAACCATAAACCCCAACCCTAACCCTAAACCCTAAACCTTAAAACCCTAAACACTAAACCCTAAACTAACTTTAAACCATAAGCCTTAAAAACCCTAAACCTTAAATTAACCATAAACACTAAGTTATCCCTATACCCTAAACCCTCAAAACTCTAAACACTAAAGCATAAACCCTAAACCCTAAACCCTAAACCTTAAACCCTAACCCTAAACCATAAACCCTAACATCTTAAACCCTAAAACCTAGACCCTAAACCCTAAAAATCTAAAAACCTAAACCTAAACTAAATAAAACCTAAAAATAAAATAAATAAAAAAACTTAAACCTAAAAAAATAAAACTAATAAAATAAAATAAAATCCTAAGCTTAAACCTAAAAATAAAATAAAATCAAAATCAAAATAAAATAAAATAAAATAAAATAAATTAAAACCTAAACTAAACTAAAAAATAATATAAACCTAAGAATAAAAAACCTAAATAAAATAAAAACTAAAAATAAAATAAAGCTAAAATAAAATAAAATAAAAACTAAATAAAACCTAAACCAAAAAAATAAACCTAAAAATAAAATTGAAATATAAATAAAAAATAAAACCTAAACCCTAAGCAAAATAAATTGAAACCTAAAATAAAAAATAAAATAAACCTAAACCTAAACTAAAATAAGCTAAACTAAAATAAATAAAACCTAAACCTAAACCTAAATAAACTAAACCTGAACCCAAACCTAAACTAAATAAAATAAAATAAACTAAAAATAAACCTAAACTTAAAAATAAACCTAAAAAAAAACCAAAAACCTAAACCTAAAAAAATAAAATAAAAACCTAAACATAAACCTAAAATTAAAAAAATATAACATAAACCTAAAAAATAAAATAAAAATAAAACTCAACTAAAAAATAAACCTAAACCTAAAAAATGAACTAAGATAAAAAAACCTAAACTAAAATAAATAAACTAAACTAAATAAAAATAAAAAAATAAACTTAAATAATAAATAAAATAAAATAAACTCAATTAAATAAAAAATAAACTTAATAAACTAAATAAACTAAGTAAACTTAAACCTATCGGTTTATATAATTTAAAAAAAATAACCTTAAACCTTAAATCCTAAACCCTAAACCCTAAACCTACAACCCTAAAACTTAGACCCTCTACCCTAAAGCCCTAAACTCTAAGCCCTAAACTTTAAGCCCTATATCTAAACCTTAAACCCCTAAACCCTAAAACCCTAAACCTTAAAACGTATATCATAAACCCTAAACCCTAAAACCTATAACAGTAAACCCTAAACCCCAAATAGTAAACCCTAAACTAACCCTAAACCCTAAACCCTATGAATGGAGAGAAGCTTGATGACAGGAACATCACCGTCCACTAGGCTCAATCTGGATCTGGTGGTGGAGGTGAAGGCCAAGGCAGCGGTTATCGTAGTGGTGGTGGGGGATCTAGAGGTGCTGGTGGATATGGAGGTGGTGCTCAGAACAGTGATGGTTATGGATGCAGGAGGAGCAATGGAGGTTATAGGTGTGGTTGTGGTAGAGGGAGAGATCAGGGATATGATGGCAGATCCCACTACTCGAGAGGCAGGGGTGGTTTTGTGGGCACTGGAGAAATTGAAGAACAGTTGATCCGATATACTTCTTACAAAATTGTGTCTTTATAGTAGAGATAGTTCTACTTATCTAGGGTTTTTTATTTTCTCTATGGGTGCTCATTTTTTATCTATGTCTTTGCTTGTGTCTTAGAAAACTTGTGCTGCTACTTGGTTGATGAAATCAAAATGAAAAAATGTCAAATCTGAATTTGTTCTCTATTAAAAATTTAAAAAAAAAACATTAAACACTAAACCCAAAACCCTAAACCATAAACTAAACCTTAAACCCTATACCTAAAACCTAAATCCTAAATCCTAAACTCTAAACCTTAAAAACCCTAAACCCTAAACATTAAACCCTAAACCATAAACCATAAACCTAAACCCTAAACCTTAAACCTTAAATCCTAAACTCTAAACCTTAAACCTAAAATCCTAAACCCTAAACCCTAAATTAATAAACCCTAAACCTTAAAACACAAATCCTAAAACCCCAAACCCTAATCCCTAAAACCTACAACCCTAAACCCTAAATCTAAAACCCAAAACTAGCCCTAAACCCTAAACCCTAAACTAACCCTAAACTTTAACCCTAAACCCTAAACCCTAAGCCTTGAATAAAGATGTCATTAGGAGTAGATCTAAAGAATGACCTAATCCTAATATAGTTATGGTAGCTAAAAAAAATATCTTGAAGAAACTTTCCCTTGACTATTAGAGAATTGAATACCCTAAACCCTAACCTTAAATCATATTATAATACCATATATTATAGTATAATGTAGCATCATGTATTTGAGCATGAAGTGATGTGTTTTTGAATGTATAAGATGTTTTAAAATGTTTTAGTATGTTATGGTATTGTCCCCTATAGTCTATTTTATTATAAATAATAAAAATATTAATTTAATAAATAAGCTAAGGAAATTTATTAAATTTGAAGTGGGAATTAGGTTGTAGTACCAAAGGTGTGCTATGCCACTTGTTGTTTAAAAAGTAAGATTTTATGTTCAAAATTAATATTATATATTGTAACATTGTATTGCATCATATATCATAATATATTATTCTATGAATTTTAAATTATTTTAGTATTTTACAATCATGTAGTCGAACCTACACTAGCATTATTTATAAAAATGTTGATTTAGACTTTAAAATGATGGAATTTGACCAAATTCATAATTGGTAGATCATGACATCATAATTTATTATTTCAATTTAAAATATGTAAGTGATACGACTAAAATATATAGTTTTTTATTCTTTAGACTAATTTTATGATTTTTATTTTAAGCAATCCCTTGTGATGTGATATGCAATATAATATAATATAATTTGTTATAGTGTATTATAATATAGAATGCAATAATATAGTTTAGTATCATGCATTAGTTTAACGTATTTTAGTTTGTTATAGTATGATGTAGTAGAGTTTGTACTAGTACAATTCATAAAAATATTGATTTATAGGCTGAGATGATGGGATTTGGCCAAATTTAAGGTAAGATTTAGGAAACATCATTGGGGTGTGTATGGTGTGTCATTTAATCAAAAAAAATAATTTTGCATCCAAAATAAATGTTCATTTTTCAACCAAATTTTATAAATTTTTTGCTTAAAGTGATTCATTTTAAGGTGTAATGTAAGATAATATATTATATGAAAGCATATTAAAATATAATGTACATAACAATATAACTTCACATATATATGAATGTGGTGGTGTGTTACTAAAAGTTATTATACATTTTAGTATGTTTTACTTTTGTTATAATACATTTGTTCAAAACTAACAAAAATGTTAATTTGAAGGTTGAGATGGAAGAGTTTAGCCAAATTAATGGCACACACTAAGAAGCAACATCAAAATTATGTTATTTTGTGCCATTTCTAATAGAAAAACAACAATTTTACATCCAAAATGAATATTATTCATATTTTTTGAAATTTTGTTATTTGTTCATTTTAAGTGATTCTAATGAGGTGTAATGTTAGACAATATATTATGTTAATACAAATTATAATATAACATCATATATTTTAATATAATATAGTGTGTTAATTCACACTATAATATGTTTAGCATAATATTGTATAGTTAGTTTGAGCTTGCACCATCATAAATCATAAAATCTTGATTACAATGTTAAGATGATGTAATTTGAACAAACAAATTGTTAGGCTTTTGGTTGAAGTATTAAATGTGTGCATAAGAGAAGAAATAAGATTTTATGAGAATTCCATGTGATGGACATGGAGGGAGATCCACTAGGGGATCATACATGCATTGGACATGACATGTGAGGGGTCTTTGTCAAGGCCATACAAGAAGAAAATATGCTGAGGATAAGGTTTGAATTTGATTTGATTATATGATTTATGGAAAGAAGATCCACTGGGGATAAGAATCTATAATCCACCAAGGATTAAGATCGAATTGACTTTAATTTGTTTTATTTTAATTGATGTGGAGGCATATCTACTAGAGATATGGGCTCGAGTCTGCTAGGGATCGGGTATATGAACCTTCCACTAAGAAAGTAGGTTCGAGCTATCTACTAGGGATTGAGATTTGAGTTTGATTTCATATATTTATTTGGGGATGTATCTGCTTGGGATAAGAGTTTGGTTGGATTTTTTTGATTTAGACTCTACTGGGAGAGTTAGTTTAATTTGGTTCCACTAGAGAGGTTGGTTTTGAATTTGATTTATTTGCTTGAATTGTTTATATTTGATTTGGGGCTCCACTAGGGAGAAGGGTGTAACTTAACTCCACTAGGGAAAATCAGATTGGGTTTAAATTAATCTGAGTTAATGTATGGACCCTATCAGTGTGTGATGGACCCATTGAGAAGGGGTTATATCAACCTTGACCTACCTTAAGTTTACAAATCCAAACGGATAGTCTATCGACTGTGGGGTAGAGCTAGCCAACCTAAGTGGTTGCCTTTCGGTGTGCAACAGCTGTGCCAAGAAAAAGGTGTAGTAGACTTACATATTCTAAAGCGAGGAATAACTGCTGGGGTGACATGTTGGATGCACAACAAATCGAACCTAACCTATAGTGACTACTGAGTGAATGTCACTGGGGACTTATGCCAACATAAAAGTAGTCAGGATTAATTTTATCTTAATTTCATGTGATTTAATATTATTTATTTAGTTTAGTTTGATTTTGAATTGAGGGCATATCCACTGGGGATGTGAGCTCGATCAAATTTAATAATTTAATTTATGGACCATGCTTGTGTGTGATAGACCCCCTGAGAAGGGGCTATATTGGACTTGTCCTATCTCAGATTTACAAATCCAAAGGGATGGTCTACTAGTCGTGGGGTAGAGCTAGCCAACATAAGGGGTTGCCTTCCAGTGTGCAATGGCTATGCTAGGAAAAAGGCATAGCAGACTTACATCTTCTAAAGCAAGGAACAATCATTGGGGTGACCTATTGGTAGCACAACAAATTGAACCCAACTTAGAGGTGACTACTGAGTGAATGTCACTAGGGACTTATATCAACTCAATAGTAGTCAAAAAATTCCTATAGGGAGTTTTGCTGACACTGCCCTAAAGATAGGATACCTACTTGGGAAAAGGTGCCGCTAAGGCAGGGGGGGTCCTCCTAATCCTGAAGTGAATATATATTTTATTTATATGTTTGCGTGGACCTTGTTGGTGTGCTAGGGACCATGCGAAGAAAGGGCTATGTCAGCCTCTACCAATCTCAGTTTTAGTGGACCAAGGGAGAATATGCAAATCTATAGGATGGACTCTCCAACCACAGGGGTGGTTGCTAGGAATGGGGAACTGTCCAATCTGATAGTAACCAGGGTAGTGTCTAAATGGGGTCGCAAAGGATGTGATCCAAATATAGTGCCCATATGTGAGGTGCTGCTAGGAGCCTTACCCTGAGCCATGGAAAAGAAAGCCTATAGGTGTACGATGGCCAACTCAAGGAGAAAGCATAGCAGAGTGGTGTATCCTAAGGTGCAAGAACCAATAAACCTAAGGTGTATCCATCAACATAAGTGGTGTATCAATCAGCATAGTGACAACCAACCAACCTAAGGTTCCCATCAGTCTGCAATGATTAATCTAGAAAGAAAGAATGTAGGCTTACAACTTTTCAAGCAGAACTGATCATCAGGATAGTCTGTCATTGACAGGTTAGATGCTATCTAATCTAGAGTGACTACTAAGTGGGGAGCCCCGAGGAAGGACTGGACCCAGACTTGAAGTAGTCAAGAGGGAAGGAGCCGCTAGGGGGCTTATCCTAAACCTCAAATATACTCGACCCAGTTAGTGTATAAAGGTTAATCCAAGATGAAAGTGCAGCAGACTCACATCCTCTTAAATGAAACCAACATGAGGTACCTTTCTGGCCATGTAGTAAGGCTTACCAATTGTACAATGAGCTCGTCGATGTGCAGCGGCCAGGTAAGGAAGGAAACTGTAGTAGACTTACATCCTCCAAAGTAAGAAGACCACTAGAGTAACACACTAGCAGGGTAGCATGTCAGCCTGACCTAGAGTAGCTACTGAGTGAGTGCCACTGGGAGCATTATCTCAACTTAGAGTAGCCCAAGATAAAAAAAAATATGTGTTTGTTTTATATGTTTGTGTTGTGTCGATGAAGGATAGGATGTTGCTTGGGTTCCTTACACCTACCCTAAACACATCATGGAGGATTTGCAAATAAGAATACCTTCAACATAGAAGAGATTGAATTTGAAATGAAATTTTCATTGATAATGATTATTTTTAAACATGACTTATAATATTTCTTTAAGTAGAGCTCATTGATTGGAAGCATTGTGCGCTCTCCCTTATGATTAATAAGCTGATAAAATCCTTCTTGGTAGGCCTTCCCTATGGAAAAACCTCAAGTTGTAGAAAGCTAAAATGATTCAACCTCAACTTTAGGTTTTGGTATGCCTACAGGCTAATCGTAACTTGGTGTTCTGCTCTATTATGATCTTGCTAGCCATAGCTATCATTAGTGATGGGAGTTGGACTTCTAAGGGAAGAATGACTTCAGACCCATACACTATGGAGAAAGAAGTAGACTGAGTTGGAATTCTATATGTGGTGCGGTAGGCCCACAATGCTTCAACTAACTACTCATGCCACTATCAGTTATCATTGTCGAGTGTCTTCTTTAGTATTTGTATGAGAGATTTGTTGAAGGCTTCTGCTAAGCCATTTTCCATCTAGTAGTTGTTGATAGAATATCTCTAATCTATGTTGTGTCTCTGAGAAAATTTGTTGATCTCTGTGCTCTTGAATGTAATACCATTATCAGATATAATTTTTTGAGGCACTATGAACCTATGTATAATATGATTCCTAAAAAATTATAGCACAAGCAGAGTTGTGACCTCTCTAAGCAGAATCTCCTTCACCCATTTGGAAAAGTAATCAGTAGCAACTAAGATGAACTGATGAACCTCAAAAGAAAGAGGATCAATCAGACCCACTATGTTGGTACCCCCAACATTCGAATGGCCATAAGGACAATATAAGATGTAGAATGTTGGGTGGTTGGAGGAGGACCATACCATGTAATTGACATTAGTGGCATTGCCTAGCCATATCCATGCAATCTTTGATCATCGATAGCCAATAGTATCATAGTCTCTTGATCTTGGCTTTCATCTTCATACAATATTGGTTAGCTCCACATAATCCTCAGTGTACCTCGGTCACCATCTTACGAGTTTCATGCTTGTCTAAACAAAATAATCACATATGATCGAAAGATTGCAAATACAAGACAACATTCACAAGAGTGTAGGAAAGTGCTCTCTGGCTCATCTCATAGGCTTGGGACTTCTCTTGAGATAGTTTACCTTTATTTATGTAATTCATGAATGGTTGCCTCCAATCTAACTCCTCGTCCTTCTTGGCAATGGCAACCTCCCCTTCAAGAGTGTACTTTTTGATGAGTTCAATTTAAATAAGGGATAAGACTTATCTATTTTGGGCCTTTATTGATTTGAACTCATCCTCCGGGTATGCCAACTCCTTGGCAAGCTTATTTAAAGCATACGCTACAGCATTCTCTCCTTGTGGAATCTTATAAATGGTAACCTCTAGGATTTAGGCCAACTACTCTATGGTGTACTTGTCATAGTGATGCAGCTTGGGCTTTAAAACTGAATAGGACCCAATGATTTGGTTGATAACTAGCTGAGAATCCCTGAAGATATTGATGTTCTAGATGCTTAGAGTAATGGCTAACTCCAGACTGACAATCAGAGCATCATATTCGGCTTCATTATTGGTGCAAGAATTGGACAGATGATATGAGAATCACATCACATCACAGTCTAGAGTTAAGAGAACTATTCCTACCCCTACCTTTCCTGGAGTAGTAGATTATGGTTCTTCTCCTCTTTGAGGGGAAGTTGTACCATCAAAGTATATTACCTAGTGATGAATGCTAGTATCCTCTAAATTCATGATTTATTCATCAGGGAGATAATCATTAAGCAGAGAGTCAATAAGAAGTGTGTGTACTGCTAAGAAATCTGCTAGTGATTGTCCTTTCATGCATAGAGGGGTACGAAGGTATTATCAAACTGTGAGAGAATCATGGACCATCATGCCAATCGTCAAGATAGTGTCGGTCAGGTCATGAGATACTATAGTGGATTGATCCTAAAGATTAAGTTTACCTTATGAGGAAGCATGTAGTGCTATAGCTTTTGGGATGTAAAGATTAAAGCTAAGCTATGCCTCTCAATGGGTAGATAATTAGCCTCAGTAGGGATTAGATGACGGATAAGATAGTAGACTGCATTTTTCTTCCCTTTGTCATTGGCTTGGGCCAATAAAGCACCAAGGGAGTCATCTATTACAGTAGTGTAAAGTATGAGTGGTATGACCGTGATAAGGACTACTAGAACTGGCGGGGTCATCAGGTAATGCTTGATGTCTTCGAATGCATGCTCACACTTATCATCCCACTTAAACTTTGCATCCTTTTTGACAAGTGCTTAGAATGCCGGACATCTTCCCGATATATTGGATATAATGCATCTTAAATATGCCAACCACCCTTGGAATGATCAAAGTTGAGTTAAACATTTAGGGGGTGGCACTTGGAATATCGCCTTGATCTTCTCCAGATCGATTTTGCTTCCTTGGTCTTGGACAACAAACTCAAGGAATTTCCCTGAAGCTACTCTGAATGCACACATAATGAGGTTCATTTTGAGGTTAAATTATCTTAACTATTTGAAAACTACTTCAAGTCAAAGAGATGGTCTTCCTTTTCTCTACTTTTGACCATGAGATCATCGACATAGCACTCAACTTGATGATGAATAAGTTTGTCAAAGATTCGAGTCATAGCTCACTGGTATGTAGCACCATTTTAAAGGCATGACCTTATAGCAATAGATTTCGATCGAGGTTCCAAAAGTAGTATTTCTTTTATATTTAGGGGACATCTTTATTTGGTTATATCAAAATGAGCCATCCAAGAAAGAGAAGACTACATGAGATGAGGCAATGTCCACCATCAACTTCAGAATTTGTAGTGAAAATTCATCTTTTGGACAAGCCTTATTTAAATCCCTAAAATTGACGCATATGTGAATTTATCCATTTTTATATTAATTGGGACAACATTGGCTTACCATATAGGGTATTTTTCCTCCCAGATGAAGCTAGGATCGATCAATTTCTTGACTTCATAAATGACATGTTGTTCTATGTCTACTCACATACATCTAGGAGCTTGCTTGATAGGATTAGAAGTAGGCTCTATTATTATTTTATGGATGGCTATGTCAGGAGCCAATCCAAGAATCTCTTCATAACTCGATGCAAAGAAGTCCTTAAGCTCAATCAATAACCTAACTAAGTCATTGGTTTCAATTTCATTCATCAAAGAACTGATGTATGTCGGGTGTGGATCTTCTTTACTTCCTAAGTTGATTTCCTTAAGCTCATCGATGGTTGATCTCTTCTTCAAACTCTAGCAGTGCATATTTAACTTCAAAATCATATGGATCATCTGAAGTTTCTAAGCATAGCTCCTCATATGAGTTAATGTGATTTAAAAAGAACCTATCATATTCCAAATGATTGGTGATGACTAAGCAATAATCATCATCATCGACTAGACCCACTGTACCGAATCCTAGTTCTCATCTTGATTGAGAGCATTTACATTTATTCTTCCATATTATTTCAAAGTAGTCTTAACCTATGCTTTGATCTAGTATGTGGGATTTACCCTTTCTTTATGAAATTATGAACAGAAGGCAAGTACCAATCAAAAGGTAATTATATTAAATCTTTATATGAATCATCCTCAAGTTCTACATCAACTTCTTGACTTGAGGATGATGCCCCCATAAAGAACCTTTGAGTCTTCACACCTATGGTTAACTTAAGGGCTTCCTTAACTAAGTGGTTGAATTAATTAGCCATATGATTTAGAGCTTACTTCCTATGTTCATGTATATGAATTTACATATGTTTGAATGCAAATAGGTATATAGTCTAGAAATCTCAAGAATACGAGGCCATGATCCCTAGATTTACATTAGGTCATGCTTTAGCTCATACTAAAGATCCTTAGATTTAGGATCCAATGTAGCTAGTTCTTTTAGGCCATGATGATAAATCATCACCTCTTAAGCATTCCCATAACTTTGTGTTGGTGAATAATAAGTTATAGTAATCTCATTAAATTTTAACTCAAAACATATAAATAGATTGTAATGCTCACTAGGCTTCCTAGTATCTTGAGAATTTCTTACTTATTTCATTTGGATTCCAAGAATAAGTCTTCTCTTTGAACTTTCTCAATTGAGTTTCCAAATACAACCAATCCTTTAATAGTTTAACCTTGAAATCTTTGAAGATGATAATTGTCTACTTTAATTGAGTGTTTTCTTAGAAAATTTCATTTCCTAAAATGTAATGAACTATGAAGGCTTGTCTCGATAGAGAACTTAAGAACCTAGTTTAATATAAACCCTACTTTATTTATCCATGTAAAGTAAGAGAAAAATCTCTGGTACTTTTGAAGACCTATCATGCCTTAAGAGTCCTTATTACATGATTAGCTCTAATTTACGGTGATGCCTCTATCTTTCGAGATAGTACATCATACCTCAATGTTATACCCGATCACCTCAAAAAGTACCCCCTACTATATATGTGGTGTCCCCTCCCCTACCCTAACATACATCTAAAAATAAACACCTTAAATCCCCCTCGCCTTATTCATTGAATCCTCTCAACATCATCCTTTCATTTTGGAGTTTTGAGATGTCCATCCTGGGCAATGGACTCATAATGTTGACCGATACACTGGATTAACCGTAACTCTAGATAGTCAGATTGCGCCAACATCCACTATAATGTAAAGAGGCGGTTGTGCTCGGTCATCCCTAGGAGTAAGTCTTAATCACTGAATGTAACTTCTAAGATGTCCTTTGAGTGGCATGCCTCCTCTTTTATAGCGGTCAGCTGAGCTAAGCATATCTCTAGATCAAGAAGGCTTTGAGTAGAGATTCCCTCATCTCTTTGGATAAGATAAGGGCATCATATATGCTTATCTTAGTTGGAAACTTTCTAAGGTGAGCTAGGACATTATAATCGACTCTAGCTTGGTCCTCCACAAGCATATCCATGGGTGGAGCATCCTATGGAGGGGCTATCTGCTCACTGGAGTCAAATGACTTACTTACCCTTATCTTGAGGTGCTACCCTAGGAGGTAGAACTTTGCCACTACATAGGTTGACTTCAGTGACTTCTTGGAATAATGAGCTTGTTCAAAATTCTACCTTCTAATCGGGCATACCTATAGCTTCTTCTATGGGATCCTCAGAGTCAGTTGACTCCATGTCAATATCAAAAGGTAAACCTGATTGATTCAGAGAAGGATAGTCTGACTCTGAATTAGAAAAGAAAGCATCAAAACTATTAAAGGTTTTAGTTTTATTTAGGTACGGAGAGCTTTCAATAGAAATAAAATCAAGAGCATCAGAAGTAGACAATATATAAGTAGAATCAGTTTTCTTCATTAATTTCTTTTTTGGTGGAGGTACATGATAGAAATCAAGTAAAGTGAGTGGAGTAAGGGATTTAGTGCCCTTACCCACATATACAATTCTTTTACTGATAGAAGAGGATCTAGCAAAAGATGGGCTAGCTGATGGTGGAGGGAGTATTGGACTCAAACTGTGGTTGTGTTATTGGACTATCTCGGGCTAGTATGATGAGCTGCTACTGCTGTTGGGCTGTCACCCTCCCTGAGTTGTCCTTTGCAACTAGCAAACCTTCCTTGGTATTGGAAGTTTGAGCTACTTCAGACACCTACAAGCAAAGCTTCTTGATCTTAGAAATGACCTTTTCAGAGGTTCTGGATAGGGAGATATCCTAACCTTCTTTGGTCGTAAGAGGATCGCAAGTATCCCCAAGGATTACTCTAACAGAACTGGATGGTTATTCTACTAAGTATTCCTTTGGATAACTATGGCTCCCAACTTGTAGATGTGCTCAAGCTAGTCTTTAAAAGTGATACAATCCTCTAAGACATGGCCTAACAAGCGGTGGTAGAGACAATAGCTAGGATCGTTGCTTTGCAACACTTCCTCTAGCCTCTTAGGCTTTGGTAACTGAAAGTAAGGTTTCTTTAAGAGATTCTTAATGATTTTCATAACTACCTCTCTCTTGAATGAATATGGCTTATTCAATCTATCAGCATGATTAGGTGGAAAGTAGCTACCTAGTGATGGATATGAATACCACTATTGAGTAGGTTTCTGAGGTGGTGGAAATGGTCATTTTGATGACTATGGTGGCCAGTATGATGGCCGAGGTGGTGGAAGAGGAGGTGGCAAAGGAGGCTGCTGAGCTTGTAGTCTCTCATACTGAACTCTGACTTGCTACTTCCCTCTATCCAATGACCCAACTATCCCTGGATTCTCCTCAAACACCTTCTATGGCTTGGGCCTAGATGATTAGTAGGGAAAGGGCAAACTGTTTGGCTTCCTCTTTTAGGCTAGCTGCCTTGTTGATTAATTTCTTGAATGTTTTGATGGTAAAGCCCTTAAGCATGAAGGCGACCAAGCCATGGATATTCTTGAGAAGAATCTCAATGGCATGCTATTCAGACAGCTGTGGAACTCATTTCATCCTCAGGTTGCGCCACCTGAGAATGTAATCAATAAGGAACTCGTTGAGTTTCTGTTTCTTTATAATGAGGTTGCCTACAGTCACCCTCTACTGAGCTCCAACAAACCTCTTGATGAAGAGGTGCTCCAACTCAGAAAAAGTCTTCACCAATCCATTGGTCGGGTTACAATCAAATGCAACACTAGCTACTAACAAAAAGAGAAGGGCGCCATGCAATGTGTTATTATGAAGTTCCCATCGCCATCAAAGATCTTGAAAGATGGTGGCACAAAATCTTAAATAAAATAAAAACTAAATAAAAACCTAAACCTAAAAAATAAACTTAAAAATAAATAAAAAATAAAACCTAAACCCTAAACCTAAAATAAATAAAATAAACATAAACATAAACCAAAACTAAAATAAACTAAACTAAAATAAATAAAAACTAATCTTAAACCTAAAATAAATTAAACCTAAACCTTAAACTAAATAAAATAAAATTAACTAAAACTAAACCTAAACTTAGACTATAAAAAAACTTAAAAATAAACTTAAAATCTAAACCTAAAAAATAAAATAAAAACCTAAACCTAAAAATAAAAAATAAAACCTAAACCTAAAAAATAAAATAAAATGAAAACTAAATTAAATAATAAACATAAACCTAAACCTAAACCTAAAAATAAATTAGAATAAAAAAACCTAAACTAAAATAAATAAACTAAAATAAATAAAAATAAAAAATAAACCTAAATGAAAATAAAATAAAATAAACTAAAATAAAGAAAAAATAAACTAAATAAACTAAATAAACCTAAACATACCGGTTTACTTAATTTAAAAAAAAAAACCCTAAGCCCTAAACCCTAAATAATAAAACTAACCCTAAACCCTCAACCCTAAACTAACCCTAAATCCTAAACTAACCCTAAACCCCTAACACCAAACACTAAACCTTAACTTAAAGTTACTAAATAAATTAAAAAATAAACATAATCCCTAAAACCTAATTAACCTAAAACTAAACCTAAACCCAAAGAATGGGCAGAACCTATAATGGCAGGAACATCACCATCAAACAGGCATAGTCTAGATCTAATGGTGGAGGCGAAGGAGGAGGCGGTGGTTATCGCAGTGGTGGTGGGGGATATAGAGGTGTTGGTGGATATTGAGGTGGTGGTCGGAGCAGTGATAGTTATGGAGGCTGGAGGTCTGATAGAGGTTACAGCCGTGGGGGTGGCGGAGGGAAAAATCGGGGATATGATTTGGATCCCGCTGCTCGAGAGGCCTAGGTTGTTCTGATGGGAATTGGGAAAACTGAAGAACAACCGATCTGATCTATTGCTTATGAAACCGTGTCCTTATAGTAGAGGCAGTTCTAATTATCTAGGGTTTTTGATTTTCTCTATGCATGCTCATTTTTTATCTATGTTGTCGCTTGTGTCTTAGAAAACTTGGTGTTACTTGATTGATAAAATCAAAAGAAGAAAGGTTGGATCTGAATTTGTTTCCTGTTAAGAAAAATGAAAAAACCCTAAACCATAAAGTAAAACTTGAACCCTAAACCTAAAACTTAAACCCTAAACCCTAAACCTTAAACCCTAAAAACCATAAATGTTAAAACCTAAAAACCATAAACCCTAAACCTCAAACACTAGACCCTAAACCATAAACCCTAAATCCTAAACTCTAAAAAGCGAGAACTTAAACTTAAACTAAATAAAACCTAAAAATAAGATAAATAAAAAAAATCTAAACCAAGATAAAATATAATAAAAATACAAACTAAAACCTAAACATAAACTTAAAAAAATAAAATAAAAAGTAAAAACTAAACTAAAATAAAATAATTAAAAGCCTAAACTAAACTAAAAAAATAAAAAACTAAACCAAAAATAAAAATAAAATAAACCTAAAATAAAATAAAATAAAAACTAAATAAAAACCTAAACTAAACAATAAACCTAAAAAATAAATAAAAAATAAAACCTAAACCCTAAACTAAAAAAAAAAACTAAACCTAAAATGAAAAGAAAATATACCCAAACCTAAACTAAAATAAATAAAACCCAAGCCCAAACCTAAAATAAGCTAAACCTAAACCTAAACCTAAACTAAATAAAATAAAACAAACTAAAAATAAATCTAAACCTAAACTAAAAACCTAAAACCTAACCCTAAAAAAATTAAATAAAAACTTAAACTTAAACCTAAAAATAAAAAATAAAACCTAAACCTAAAAAATAAAATAAAAATAAAACTAAACTAAAAATTAAACCTAAACCTATACCTAAACCTAAAAAATGAACTAAAATAAAAACCTTATACTAAAATAAATAAACCTAGAATAAATAAACTAAATTAAATAATATAAAAAATCAACCTAAATCAAAATAAAAAATAAAATAAATGAAAATAAATAAAAAATAAACTAAATAAACCTAAACCTACCAGTTTACTTAATTTAAAAAAATAAAAAATAAAAAAAATCCTAACCCTAAAACTAATCCTAAACCCGAAACTACAAACGATAAACCCACAACCCTAAACCATAAACCCTAAACCCTAAAACCTAAACCCTAAATCCTAAACCCTAAACCCTAAATATTAAACCATAAAACCTGAAACCCTAAACTTGAAATCTTATACCCTAAACCCTAAAAAACCTTAAACCCTAAACCTGACTAAACCTCAGCAAACCTTAACCCTAAACCTTAAACCCTAAACCCTAAACCCTATAACCTTAAACCCTAAACCCTAAAGCCTAAACCCTAAAAACCTTAAACCCTAAAGCCTATACCTTAAACCTTAAACCTTAGACCCTAAACTAACCCTAAACCCTAAGCGAACCCTAAACAATAAAAACCCTAAATGCAAAAGCCTAAACACTAAACACTAAACCCTAAACCCTAAACCCTAATCCTAAACCCTAAAACCCTAAACCCTAAAACCCTAAACACTAAACCCTAAACCCTAAAACCCTAAACACCTAAACCTAAACTAAATTAAACCTAATAATAAAATAAATGAAAAAACCTAAACCTAAATAAAATAAAAACCTAAACTTAAACCTAAACCAAAACCTAAAAATAAAATAAAGTAAACTAATAAAAATAAACTAAAATAAAATATATAAAAACTTAAACTAAACTAAAAAAATAGATAAGACTAAGAATAAAACCTATAAAATAAAAACTAAATGTAAAATAAAAAAAATAAATCAAAAATAAAATAAATTAAAAATTAAATAAAAACCTAAACCTAAAAGATAAACCCAAAAATAAAAGCTAAAAATAAATAAAAAATAAAAACTAAACCATAAACTAAAAAACCCTAAACCTAAAATAAATGTAAATAAACAAAATAAAATAATCCCAAACCTAATGCAAAATAAACTAAAATAAAAAAAATAAAACCTAAAATAAACTAAACTTAAACCCTAAACTAAATAAAATAAAACTTAAAATAAATCTAAAATAAAAACCCAAAACCTAAACCTAAAAAATAAAATAAAAAATTAAGCCTAATCTTAAAAAAAACATAAACCTACAAAATAAAATAAAAGTAAAACTCAACTAAAAAATAAACCTAAACTTAAAAAATAAACTAAAAATAAAAAACCTAAACTAAAATAAATAAATCTAAAATAAATAAACTAAAATAAAAAAATCAAAAATAAACCTCAATGAAAACAAAAAATAAAATAAACTCAAATAAATAAAATATAAACTAAATAAACCTAAACCTACTGGTTTACTTAATTTAAAAAAGCTAAGCCCTTTAACCTAAACCCTAAACCTAAACCTACAACCCTAAACCCTAAACCATAAAACCTTAAACCCTAAACCCTAAATACTAAACCCTAAACCCTAAACCCTAAACCCTAAGCTAAGCCTAAACCCTAAATGCTAAAAACCCTAAGCCCTAAAGCCTATGCACTCAACCCTAAACCCAAAATCCTAAACCCTAATGCTAAACATTAAACCCTAAACCATAAACCTTAAAGCTTGCTTGATAGGATTAGAAGTAGGCTCTATTATCATTTTATGGATGGCTATGTCAAGACCCAATCCAAGAATCTCTTCATAACTCGATGCAAAGAAGTCCTAAGCTTAATCAATAACCTAACTAAGTCATTAGTTTCAATTTCATTCATCAAAGAACTGATGTATGTCGGGTGTGGATCTTCTTTACTTCCTAAGTTGATTTCCTTGAGCTCGTCGATGGTTGACTTGATCTCTTCTTTGAACTCTAGCAGTGCATCTTTAACTTCAAAATCATATGGATCATCTGAAGTTTCTAAGCACATCTCCTCATATGAGTTAATGTGATTTGAAAAGAACCTATCAGATTCCAAAAGATTGGTGATGACTAAGCAATAATCTTCATCATCGACTAGACCCACTGTACTGAATCCTAGTTCTGATCTTGATTGAGAGCTTTTACATTTATTCCTCCATATTATTTCAAAGTAGTCTTAACCTGTGCTTTGATCTAGTATGTAGGATTTACCCTTTCTTTGTGAAATTATGAACAGAAGGCAAGTACCAATCAAAAGGTAATTATATTAAATCTTTATATGAATCATCCTCAAGTTCTACATCAACTTCTTGACTTGAGGATGATGCCCCCATAAAGAACCTTTGAGTCTTCACACCTATGGTTGACTTAAGGGCTTCCTTAACTAAGTGGTTGAATTAATTAGCCATATGATTTAGAGCTTAATTCTTATGTTCATGTATATGAATTTACATATGTTTGAATGCAAATGGGTATATAGTCTAGAAATCTCAAGAATACGAGGCTTTAGCTAGCTCCAAGGAGGTCATTTGATTACCTCACTTCCCTAGTTTAACAATGACACATGCCTATTTAATTTCATACTTATGTCACTAGTATAAAAAATTGGAAAACGTTTTAAATTAATATGTTTAAATCATTCAATCAAATAAAATATAAATTCTAAACATACACATAGATTCATCATTTAAGTGTACTAAAATATGTTACATACTTAGGATTAAATCAGATGCATGTTACATGTGATGGAAAGGAATGATTTAATATATGTCATGTGGTAGTCATTCAATTAAATTAATCTTAAGATGCCTTCCATTTTGAATTGGATTATTTAAGGTGAACCTAAACTTATGATTAATTAAATCATTTAATAAGCCATTCACTAAAGGGAAATAAATCAAATTAATATACTTTAGAAAGTGACTTAAGGTAAGGATGAAAGATGGAAATTCTCTTTTCCTCTCTTTATAACACTTAGTTGCAAAGTGTAATCAAATGAAACAAAAGAAAATACAAATTATAATTCTCAAATCAATTAAGCTACTTCAAGTGAAATCAACCTTTCATGTTAAATTGAATCCTTCTATGCTTAGAAAATACAACACTAATGCCTAACAAGACTTACCACACAAGCCTTAATACATACATTAGAATTAAGTCACCACTTCAAGCTCTAAGTTAGGACGGTGTATGATGTGATGTATATTTCTATTTTATGATGTAATATTTTTGATTAGATGTTGGGGTGTATGCTTCATAGATTGGATGATAGACCAATATTATCCTAATCATGTTTTTTGTAGTGAATTATGCTTAAGGGATGCTTAAAAATAAATCTAAATGCTCTTTTTACATGTTGCTTAAATCTTTAAGCATAATCCAAGTTAGGACAGGTGGGCTTAGTTACCCATGTATAGGGTGCTAAGTCTAAATAATAAATACAATTGCTTGGGATTATATGTATATTTAGCTAACCTCTATTTTTCAGGTGTAGTTAGATTTACTTTTCCTACAAAAATGTAATTTTTGCAATAGGAATTAGGATTAGTGCTATGAGGGATTAGGATAAGCAGTGGCCAGAAGGCTTGGTCCTGGGGTGCCGTGTGATGCCTTTGAAGCAAGCACTATCTAAATCAAAGAAGGAACCAAATCAGAAATAGAGATATGAAGATAGAAGACCCCCATCATATTTAATACAATTATAATTATTCTATCATATTCCAAGTTGTATAAGGATAGAGCTCGACTACCTATCTTTTATCTCTTCAGGTTGTGTGGCGGTTACCGACTGCATCAGCCTTTTATTTTTTTACAATAGTTTATATAATTGTTTGATGTTATGTTTACATTGTGCATTAGGATGGCATGCTTTTCATAGTTTTTTAAATGATTGATGCATTAATGTGTGGCTTGGATACGATTAGGCTCTTAGGATAAAAATAACTTTTCTTCCCTATTAATCACTCATAACTAAATTTTAAACAACTCATAACCTCATCATAAAGTCTAAGACAAATAAGATAATTAAAAGATTTTATAACCCCATAGTAGTATGGTTGTATGTTTCACATCATACATGCATATTCTTTCTCTTAAACATGAAGGATCTCCATCCTTGCATGATAAAGGAATGCTTAACCTATGAGGGCATCCCTTATGGTGGAGAACACTTTCTTCTAGCTGATTTGACCCATAACCTATTTTATCATGCATTTAGGCATAAGAAATCCTAAAGCCCCTATCAAAATGATGTTTCTAAAATGAAATAAAATTTGAAAAGATTTTTCATCTATTAATTAAGTCATATGCTCATACCACTCATACTCTAGTCTCTTAGGGAGTGTGCTTAGGACTTTAGTCACTTTCTAATTAAATAACTGCCCTAACTATCTTGTAATTTAAAAGACCAGACTACATAGTTTTAAAATCATAGGAGGAGTTACCACCACCCGATAAGCAGTAAGTCGATAATTTATTCTCTCTTGTGGAGGTAAACCCTTATGTCCAACTATCGCTTAGATTTAGGTCATGCTTTAGCTCATACTAAAGATCCCTAGATTTAGGATCCAAGGTAGCTATTTCTTTCAGGCCATGATGATAAACCATCACCTCTTAAGCCTTCCCACAACTTTGTGTTGGTGGATAATAAGTTATAGTAATCTCATTAAATTTCAAGTCAAAACATATAAATAGGTTGTAATGCTCACTAGGCTTCCAAGTACCTTGAGAATTTCTTACTTATTTCATTTGGATTCCAAGAATAAGTCTTCTCTTTGAACTTTCCAATTGAGTTTCCAAATACAACCAATCCTTTAATAGTTTAACCTTGAAATCTTTGAAGATGGTAATTGTCTACTTTAATTGAGTGTTTTCTTAGAAAATTTCATTTCCTAAGATGTAATGAACTATGAAGGCTTGTCTCTATAGGGAACTTAAGAACTTGGTTTAATATAAACCCTACTTTATTTATCCATGTAAAGTAAGAGAAAAATCTCTGGTACTTTTGAAGACCTATCATGCCTTAAGAGTCTTTATTACGTGATTAGGTCTAATTTAGGGTGATGCCTCTTTCTTTGAGATAGTACATCATACCTCAATGTTGTACCCGATCACCTCAAAAGTACCTCTTATGATATATGTGGTGTCCCCCATCCCCCCCCCCCAACATACATCTAAAAATAAACACCATAAATCCCACTCGCCTTATTCGTTGAATCCTCTCAACATCATCCTTTCTTTTTGGAGTTTTGAGATGTAGATCCTCAAGTAGACAAGGGTTCTTAGACTCATAATGTTGACTGATACACCTGGATCAACCAGAACTCTAGATAGTCTGTATCTGCCAACATCCACT
The DNA here is from genome assembly GCA_021442155.1 of Cymbidium sinense. NCBI lineage: Eukaryota > Viridiplantae > Streptophyta > Magnoliopsida > Asparagales > Orchidaceae > Cymbidium > Cymbidium sinense. The sequence continues at coordinate 4,706,316 of CM038215.1, read as the reverse complement.
CTAATGTAAAGAGGCGGTTGTGCTAGGTCATCCCTAGGAGTAAGTCTTAAACACTGAATGTAACTTCTAAGATGTCCTCAGTGGGTCACCAGCCAAGCATATCTCTAGATCAAGTAAGGGTGCCATATATGCTTATCTTAGTTGGAAACTTTCTAAGGTGAGCTAGGACATTATAATCAACTCTAGCTTGGTCCTCCACAAGCATATCCATGGGTGGAGCATCCTATGGAGGTGCTATCTGCTCACTGAAATCAATGACTTTCTTACCCTTATCTTGAGGTGCTACCCTAGGAGGTAGAACTTTGCCACTACATAAGTTGACTTCAGTGACTTCTTGGAATGATGAGCATGTTCAAAATTCTACCTTCTAATTAGGCATGACTATAGCTTCTCCTATGGGATCCTCAGAGTTAGTTGACTCCATGCCAATCTCAAGAGGTGAAACTGATTGATTCAGAGTATGATAGTCTGACTCTGAATTAGAAAAGAAAGCATCAAAACTATTAAAGTTTTATTTTTATTTAGACATGGAGAGCTTTCAATAGAAATAAAATCAAGAGCATCAGAAGTAGACAATGTATAAGTAGAATCAATTTTCTTCATTAATTTCTTTTTTTGGTGGAGGTACATGATAGAAATCAAGTAAAGTAAGTGGAGTAAGGGATTTAGTGCCCTTACCCACATATACAATGCTTTTGTCGATAGAAGAGGATCTAGCAAAAGATGGGTTAGCTGCAATGGTGGAGGGAGCACTGGACTCGAACGGTGGCTGCGTTACTGGACTATCTCGGGCTAGTATGATGAGCTACTATTGCTGTTGGGCTGGCACCCTCCCCGAGTTGTCCTTTGCAACTAGCAAACCTTCCTTGGTATTGGAAGTTTGTACTACATCAGACACCTACAAGGAAAGCTTCTTGATCTTAGAAATGACCTTTTCAGAGGTTTAGGATAGGGAGATATCCTAACCTTCTTTGGTCGTAAGAGGATCACAAGTATCCCCAAGGATTACTCTAATGTAACCGGATGGTTATTCTAATATGTATTCCTTAGGGATAACTATCCCCAACTAGCTAAAGCTAGTCCTTAAAAGTGATACAATCCTCTAAGACATGGCCTAACAAGCGGTGGTAGAGACAATAGCTAGGATCATCGCTCTTGCCCCTTCCTCTGGCCACTTAGGCTTTGGTTACTGAAAGTCAGGTTTCTTTAAGAGATTCTTAAGAAGAATCTTAATGGCATGCTATTCAGACAGCTATGGAACTCATTTCATCCTTAGGTTGCGCCACCTAAGAATGTAATCAATAAGGAACTCATTGAGTTTCTGTTTCTCTATAATGAGGTCGCCTACAGTCACCCTCTACTGAGCTCCAACAAACCTCTTGATGAAGAGGTGCTCCAACTCAGCAAAAGTCTTCACCAATCCATTGCTGATGTACCAATCAAATGCAACACGACAGACACTACTAACAAAGGCAAAGGATCATAGCCACCAGGTTGCAACAACCCTCTAAAGTATGCAATGTGTGAGTTCCCACTGCCATCAAAGATCTTGAAAGATGGTGGCACAAAACCCTAAATAAAATAAAAACTAAATAAAAACCTAAACCTAAAAAATAAACCCAAAAATAAATAAAAATGAAACCTAAACCCTAAACCTAAAATAAATAAAATAAACATAAACATAAACCAAAACTAAAATAAATAAAACCTAATCTTAAACCTAAAATAAATTAAACCTAAACCTTAAACTAAATAAAATAAAATTAACTAAAACTAAACCTAAACCTAAACTAAAAAAAACTTAAAAATAAACCTAAAATCTAAACCTAAAGAAATAAAATAAAAACCTAAACCTAAAAATAAAAAATAAAACCTAAACCTAAAAAATAAAATAAAATGAAAACTAAATTAAAAAATAAACATAAACCTAAACCTAAACCTAAAAAATAAATTAGAATAAAAAAACCTAAACTAAAATAAATAAACAAAAATAAATAAAATAAAAAATAAACATAAATGAAAATATAATAAAATAAACTAATATAAAGAAAAAATAAACTAAATAAAATAAATAAACCTAAACATATCGGTTTACATAATTTTAAAAAAACCCTAACCCCTAAACCCTAAACCCTAAACAATAAAACTAACCCTAAACCCTCAACCCTAAACTAACCTTAAACCTTAAACTAACCCTAAACCCTAAACCCTAAACCCTTAACACCAAACACTAAACCTTAACTTAAAGTAACTAAATAAATTAAAAAATAAACATAATCCTTAAAACCTAATTAACCTAAAACTAAACCAAAACCCTAATGGGCAGAACCTTAATGGCAGGAACATCACCATCAAACAGGCATAATCTAGATCTAGTGGTGGAGGCGAAGGCAGAGGCGGTGGTTATCACAGTGGTGGTGGGGGATATAGAGGTGCTGGTGAATATGGAGGTGGTGAGCGATTATGGGAAGTGTGATAGAGGTTACAGCCGTGGGGGTGGCGGAGGGAGAGATCGGGGATATGATTATGGATCCCGCTTCTCGAGAGGCCTAGTTGGTTTTGATGGGAATTGGGAAAACTAAAGAACGACCGATCTGATCTACTGCTTATGAAACTATGTCCTTATAGTAGAGGCAGTTCTAATTATCTAGGGTTTTTGATTTTCTCTATGCATGCTCATTTTTTATCTATGCTGTCGCTTGTGTCTTAGAAAACTTGGTGTTACTTGGTTGATAAAATTGAAAGAAGAAAGGTTGGATCTGAATTTGTTTCCTATTAAAAAAAATGAAAAAACCCTAAACCATAAATTAAAACTTGAACCCTAAACCTAAAACTTAAACCCTAAACCCTAAACCTTAAACCCTAAAAACCATAAACATTAAAACCTAAAAACCATAAACCCTAAACCTCAAACCCTAGACCCTAAATCATAAACCCTAAATCAAAACTCTAAAAAGTGAAAAACCTAAACCTGAACTAAATAAAACCTAAAAATAAGATAAATAAAAAAATCTAAACCAAGAAAAAATATAATAAAAAGATAAACTAAAACCTAAACATAAGCTTAAAAAAATAAAATAAAAAGTAAAAACTAAACTAAAATAAAATAACTAGAAACCTAAACTAAACTAAATAAAATAAAAACCTAAATAAAATAAAAACTAAACCAAAAATAAAAATAAAATAAACCTAAAATAAAATAAAATAAAAACTAAATAAAAACCTAAACCTAAACAATAAACCTAAAAAATAAATAAAAAATAAAACCTAAACCCTAAACTAAAAAAAACTAAACCTAAAATGAAAAGAAAATAAACCCAAACCTAAACTAAGATAAATAAAACCTAAACTAAACCTAAAATAAGCTAAACCTAAACCTAAACCTAAAATAAATAAAATAAAATAAACTAAAAATAAATCTAAACCTAAACTAAAACCTAAATAAACCTAAATAAATAAAAATAAACTTAAACCTAAAATAAAAAATAAAACCTAAACCTAAAAATAAAATAAAATAAAACTAAACTATAAATTAAACCTAAACCTATACCAAACCTAAAATAAAAAAATAAAACCAAACTCTAAAAAATAAAATAAACCTAAAAATAAAAAAATCAACCTAAAATAAAATAAATAAACTTAAAAATCTAAACTAAATCAACCTATTTAAAAATTAAAAATCTAAACTTAAACCTATAAACTCCTAAACTAAACTTAACCTAAACTCCTAAACTAAACCTTAAACTTAAAATTAAACCTTAACCTAAACCCCCTAAACTTAAACTTAAACCCTAATTTTAAAAAACTAAAAAACTAAACCTAAACCTAAACTAAAACCCTAAACTAAAACCCTAAACCCTAAACCCTAAACCCTAAACCCTAAAAACCTAAAAACCTAAACCTAAACCTAAATGAAATAAAAACCTTAACTTAAACCTAAACCAAAACTTAAAAATAAAATAAAGTAAATTAATAAAAATAAATTAAATGTAAAATAAAAGAAAAACAAATCAAAAATAAAATAAATTAAAAATTAAATAAAAACTTAAACCTGAAAGATAAACCCAAAAATAAAAGCTAAAAATAATAAAAAATAAAAACTAAACCATAAACTAAAAAAACCTAAACATAAAATAAATGTAAATAAACAAAATAAAATAATCCCAATCCTAATGAAAAATAAACTAAAATAAAAAAATAAAACCAAAAATAAACTAAACTTAAACCCTAAAATAAATAAAATAAAACTTAAAAATAAATCTAAAATAAAAATGCAAAACCTAAACCTAAAAAATAAAATAAAAAACTAAGCCTAAACTTAAAAAAAAACCTAAACCTACAAAATAAAATAAAAGTAAAACTCAACTAATAAATAAACCTATACTTAAAAAATAAACTAAAAATAAAAAACCTAAACTAAAATAAATAAATCTAAAATAAATAAACTAAAATAAAAAAATCAAAAATAAACCTCAATGAAAATAAAAAATAAAATATAAAATAAAATATAAACTAAATAAACCTAAACCTACCAGTTTACTTAATTTAAAAAAGCTAAGCCCTTTAACCTAAACCCTAAACCCTAAACCTACAACCCTAAACCCTAAACCATAAAACCTTAAACCCTAAACCCTAAACCTAAACCTAAACCCTAAACCCTAAACCCTAAACCTACAACCTATAATCTTAAACTCTAAATCCTAAACCCTAAACCCTAAGCTAAGCCTAAACCCTAAATGCTAAAAACCCTAAGCCCTAAAGCCTATGCACTCAACCCTAAACCCAAAATCCTAAACCCTAACCTTAAACACTAAACCCTAAACCATAAACCTTGAAGCCCTAAACCTTAAACCCTGTGCCCTAAACTCTAAACCATAAACCCCAAAAACTTAAAAACCTAAAAATAAACAAAATAAATCTTAAAAATAAAATAAATAAATAAAGTAAATCTAAAAAAAATGTAAAATACTATAAAATAAAAACCTATACTAAAACCTAAACCTAAACCTAAAAATAAAACAAAATTAATTAATAAAAATAAACTAAAATAAAATAATTAATACCCTAAACTAGACTAAAAAAAAATCAAACAAACCTAAGAATAAAAACATAAATAAAATAAAAACAAAATAAAAACTTAAACCTAAAAATAAGTAAAAAATTAAACCTAAAATCGAAACTAAAAATAAATATAAACCTAAAATATAAATAAATTAAATAAAATAGAATAAACCAAAATCTAAACCAAAATAAACAAAAGTAAAATAAATAAAACCTAAGCTTAAACCTAAAATAAATTAAACCTAATCCTAGACCTAAACTAAATAAAATAAAATAAACTAAGATTAACCCCAAACCTAAACTAAAAAATAAAACCTAAAAATAAACCTAAAATAAAATCCTAAAACATAAACCTTAAAAAATAAAATAAAAACCTAAACCTAATCCTAAATATAAAAAATAAAACATATACCTAAAATAACATAAAAATAAAACTAAACTAAAAAATAAACCTAAACCTAAACCTAAACCTAAAAAATAAACTAAAATAAAAAATCTAACCTAAAATTAATAAACCTAAAATAAATAAATTAAACTAAATAAAAAAATAAACATAAATAAAAATAAAGAATAAAATAAACAAAAATAAATAAAATTAAACTAAATTAGCTAAATAAACCAAAACTTATCGATTTACTTAATTTTTTTAAAAAAATTAAACCATAAGCTAACCCTAAACCCCAAACCTTAAAAATAAAGTAAAAAAAAAAAAACTAAACCTTCCAGTTTATTTAATTTAAACATAAACCTAAACTAAAGCGAACCCTTTAAACCCTGAACTAACTCCTAAACCCTAAACCCTAAACCCCTAAAACCTAAACCCTATACCCTAAACCTTAAGCCATGAACCCTAAACCCTAAAAAACCTAAATCCTAAAGCCTAAACACTAAACCTTAAACCCTAGACCCTAAAACCTAAGCCCTAAACCCTAAACCCTAAACCCTAAACCCTTCTGAAGTGGTCTCCTCTTTTTGATATAAAAGCGGAATCCCCAATTGTTCCAATCTGGCTAGCTCTTCCTAATATGAGAATACATTAAGTTACACATCAAGTTCTCTTTGGTTGGGGTTCTCTTTGCCTCTTCAAATTGATCGTGCCACCACAGAGAGATTATTTTGGTTGAGATTGATATTACTAAAAAGCATCCTAAAGAAGTTTGGATCGGCTCTGAGAAATTTGGTTATAATAAAAAAGTATAATTTGAGAATTTCCTTATTTTTTGCCCACATTGTAAGATACATCGCCATGATCAATTTGAATATTTTGTGTTGCATCATCATCTTAAAAAGAATAAATTGCCGGATCCTAATCCTACTCTATCAAATGAAAAAATCAATAAATTTGCTTATTTTCCTAAAGTCACTCAAAATGGGAATCATCCCCCTACCCCTACTCCATTTTTATCCACTGATTTGCCTATTGGGGAGCAATTTGAGCATGTTACAAATAATGCTTCTGAGGTTCATGAGGAGGCTAATGATAACTTACTTAACATTGCTTCTAATACTAATAATTTATCTCCTCAAGATAATACCTTGCTCATTCTAACCTACCCCTTTTGGCTAGTGAACCCGAGGAGACAAATTCTGAAATTGATCCTTTGATGAAAGAGCAAAATCTGAAAACTATTGATCCTTTGATGATGGAACAAAATATGAAAAGTAATTCTAAAAATGAGCATGAAATATGTGCTATTAATGGCATCACAACCTCTCCTTCTACTACCCTTCAGAGTGATACACATGCTAACCCTCTTTCTCAGCTTAATTTTGACACTAAAGAAGTGGAAATTACCATTAGGAATGCTTTGACTAATACATGTTCTATTCTGAATATCACAAATCACTCTCTCTTGGATGGGGATACTTTGGACAAAGATAGACCTTTTCAAACTATTTTTAAAAAAAATCCCTTAAAGCTAGAATGTTCACTAATAGCTCCACTATAACTACTAGATCTCCTCTAACTTCCCTTAAATAATTGCATCTACTTTTCTTTTTTTAATGCTTTTATTTCTTTAGTTATCTCTTTTCCTTTCCTTCTTTTTTTATTATGATCAATTTACTTATTTGGAATGTTAGGGGTATTGGGACTCTCATTGTCCGTAATTGTATTAGAAGTCTTTGTCATACTCATAACATAGCCTTACTTATTATTATTGAACAATTCATACACTCTTCTAAGATCAGCCATATTGCTAGAATGCTTGGCTTTCAAAATTTCTTTTATAATATTAGCAATAAAATTTGGTGTTTTTGGAATAATTTAGTCAACAACTCTATCCTTGATGATTTTCAACAATTGGTTAATGTCCACATCTCATTGGGTGAATTTTTTATTCTTGGTTCCATTATTTATGCTTCTTATAATAGAGCTGGTAGGAACATCCTTTGGGATAACTTAAGAACCTTTGCCTCCTCGGTCAACAAACCCTGGTTGGTTGGGGGTGATTTCAACACTATTCTCTTTTCCTTGGAAAGAAGGGGAGGTTGCTCTCTTAACATTCATTCCATGGAAGAATTTTCTAATATGATTCTTGATTGAAATCTGATTGATAGGCTTTACAGGCTCTGACTATACATGGCATAACTCTAGACTCTAGCAGTGGGTTGAAAGGACTCTTTTTAATTCTCTTTGGATCAATCAATGGTCCATTACTTCTTTGAATATTTGAGCAGAACTTTGTCTGATCATGCTCCACTTTTGATTTCTGTCCAAAATCCCTCCAGTAGATTATCCTCCTCCACTTCTTTTAGATTTCAAACTATGTGGATCCAACACATTGATTTCATAAATGTTGTGTCCATTAACTTGATGGTCCCTCTTCATCCGGATACTTTCATTAAGGGAATGATTCACCTCTGGCTTAAGCTTATGAGGCTTAAATAAAACCTAAATTGGTGGAACAAGCATCATTTTAAAAATCTTTTTGCCTATCTCAAAAATATGGAATAATTAGTTTGTTATCTTAAAGATGCTATTTTGACTGACTCTACTAAACTTGAGGATTTGAATGTAGCTAAAGATAACTTGGTTAAATATCAAAATATGGAAGAAACCTACTAGCGGTAAAAGGCTGCTAGCAAACATATTGCTGATGGTGATAGAAATACCAGGTACTTTCTTGCTCTTTTCAAAAAAAAAGAAAGCCTTAAACTCTATTAAAAATTAAAATGATAATAAATGGATCAATTGATAATAATGATATTAAAGATTCTTTCATACATCATTTTTAAAATTTATTAAATAAGAACCCTTCCTTAGAAGCTCTTTCCAACTCACACCTGATTCCCTCAACGATTACTAATGATGACAACCAGTTGCTTAGTTTGCGTCCTGTAGAAGCTAAGATTGGTAATATTCTCAATAGCTTGAACACTGATTCTGTTACTAGCCCTGAAGGCTACACGACTCAATTTTTTCAGCATTATTGGCCTATTATCAAGTCTGACCTTGCTGATGCTGTCGTTGATTTTTTTGATGGCAATCCTTTACCTAGATATTTTTCTAACACTTTCATTGTTCTCATTCCCAAAATTAATAATCCTGAATCTTGGGGTGATTTTACACCTATCAGCCTTTGCACCTTCTTTCATAAACTCATTACTAAATTAATTACCAATAAAATTAGTGTCATTCATCTAAAATTATTTCAATTAGCCGTTAAAAGAGCTATATGTCGATAACATTCTTCTTGAGGATTCATGACATTAATGATTCTACCATAGGTGGTAACATCCTTTTCAAACTGGACATCTCTAAAGCTTTTGACAACCTCTCTTGGAATTTCCTCTTCCAAATTCTTCATTTATTTGGTTTTTCTCACTATTTTATCCGCCTCATTAAAAATTGTATTACCAATGTTTGGTTCTCCATTATCATGAATGGTGAGTCCCTTGGTTTTTTCCCTTCGATGCATGGTTTGAGTCAAGGAGATCCCTTATCACCCTCTCTTTTTATTATTGATGTTGAATATATTTTGAGGAGCCTTAATGATCTTTTCAACAATAATCCCAGCATGTTTTTTAGAACTCAAGGTGGTCTTCCTATCTCTCATCTTAGTTTTGCTGATGACATCATAATCTTTTGCAATGGCTCTATTCATCACATTAAAACTATTAAGAATCTTTTAAATAAATTTAGTAACGAAAGTGGTCTTTTTCTTAACAAAGGTAAAAGTTTTTTCATTCCTTCCTCTAAAATACCTAGTAATATGATCAACCAAATCTTAAGAATTACTAACTTTTAGCAACAACAACATCCTATTAAATATATTGGTGCTCCACTTTTTAAAGGTCAGAAAAGATCACATCTCTTTGATGAGCTAATCCAAAAAATCTCTAATAAAATTTTTGTTTGGGAATTTCATTTACTCTCTTTTGGCAGTAGGCTCACTTTGATTAAGAGCACCCTTAACTCCATGCCACTATATCTCATTCAAACCATTGTGTCAACCAATTCTACCTTTAACAGAATTGAGCGCTTCCTTAACAAATTCTTCTGGGGTTCTAACAATTATTCTAAAAGAATGCATTGGACCTCTTGGTATAAAAGCTGTAGCACTCTTCCTGAAGGTGGTCTTGGATGTAAGCTAATCAAGGAAGCTATCAATGCCTTTTCCTATAAACTTTGGTGAAATTTTAGGAGCAACAATAGTCTTTGGGCTAATTTCATGCCAATACTACTACCGGGTAAGCACCCTCTCATTTGCCCTTATATGGAGACTCTCTGTTTGGAAAAAGACTTTGTTCCATCAAATGGGAAGCTGAATCATTAATATCTTGGGGGATTAACTCCGGTACCTCTTTCTTTTGGCAAGATAACTAGACTGGAGGTGGGTCCATTGATGACTTACTTTCTACCCATTCCACTATTGCTATTAAAGTGAACTCTTTTGGAAGAATAATATGTGGAACAATAGTAAGCTTACTGATTATATTCCTTTCTCTCTTTTAAATAAACTTACTACTATTCCTATCATTCCTAGCAATCATGATCGGATCCTTTTAAGCTTTCTCAAAATGGTGACTTCAACCTTAAAATGTTTGGATTCATATTAAAGAAGCTCATGACTTTTCCAATGTGTTTTCAAAATTTGGAATAACACTATTCCTATTTCTTATTTTGTTCTAACTTGGAATCTGAAAAACTTCATCCCTGTTGACTCCTTGATGTGGGGTAAAGGTTTTACTTACCTTCAAAATCTTGTTGCTTTCACATTGAGAATGTGAATCATGTTTTTTATGAGCCATTGCTTCCAAACTTTGGATTTGGTATGATGATCTCTTTAACATGGACAAATTCAATGGCTCCTTAACTTTATACCAACTTCTTAAAGTTTATTTTGAAAAAACTATTAAAGGCCACATTAAAGTCATTTCTTATTTGGTTCATATGGATGGATAGAAATGATGCAAAACATCGTGGGACACCTATGAACCACATGAGGATAATTGCTAGAATAAAAATAAAATCTGTGACTTATTTAATGCCAATTTAATTAACTACAATCAGTTTAAAAGTTATAAATTTGTGACCAATAAACTGGGTTTTAACAAGCTGGATCCACCAAACCATAAGGATGACAAGATTGTTTATTGGGTAAAACCTCATGCTAATACTATTAAAATTAATACTGATGGCTCTGTTTCTCAAAATGCTTTTGGCTATGGTGGTATTTTAAGAAATCTTAATGGTAAAGTCTTACTATTGGATTACTGATGGCTCTGTTTCTCAAAATACTATTAAAATTAACACTGATGGTTGATGTTTCTCTGGATTTTGCTGATGCTAATTCCTGTTACCCTTTTCTGGTTAGTTGCTGATCTCTATGGCATCTACTTTTGGATTACTTACCCTAACCTTATTTGGGGTTTTACTACTACTGCTATTTTCACTGAAATGATTGCTTTTGGTAAGGTTTCTCCTATTTGCTGAAGAGAGATGGATTATTTTATGCTTTTCTTTCTGTTTTACTGGGACAGACTTCTTGTTATCATTATTCTGTTTATGGGTCCTATTGTAATTTTCCATTATATGATTAAGGCTGTGTATTTTCCCTTTTCCTTAATCTGGAAATTTGTTCATGGCCTCATGACTTTGTTGTCTCATTATGTAATTGCTATAATTTTGTACAGCTTCATGGCAGGCTTGAATTTATCTATCTTTTCTCTCTTTAATAGGGTTATGCCCCTCCTATGCTATCTAACCTCACCTCCATTACCTGTATGGAGAGAAACTACAATAACCTTGCTATTATTACTGTTTCCTTGTAGGATAGGATTTTATTCTTGATTTCATTTCAACATGTTTTTACTGGTGATGTTGCCTTACCTACTAATCTGCTTTTCTTTGCCTTTAAGGATTTCAATGATGATTTTTTCTTGAACCCCTTTTGAGTCTATGTTGTCTCCCTCTTCCTTACTAATTTATCTTATGGTGGGTGCAATAATTGTTTTGCTATTTTAATTGTTGGCTGTTGGATTATCAGGTCTTTACTCCAGTAGACTGATTCTAGGGTTATTTCTCTGATTATCTTTGCTATTTGCAATTGAGCTACTACTTATCAGCTGATATTTGTGGACTACTTAATCTATTGCTATTTATTTCATCCTGGTTCTATTAGACTTGTGCAGATCCCTGTGTTATCTTATGCACTATCTATTCTGAATGGGTGGTTCTATGGTCAGCTAGCTGTTATTTTCTATCTTGGCTGTTTATTGTCTAGGTTATTTGTTGTCTTGGTTTTTCTGATTGTTATTGCTAATCTCATCTCCCCAACCTGTATGGAGAGACACTATTATACCCTTATTATTATTATTATTTTCTCCTTGCAGGATTGGACTTTCTTTTTGTCTTCTTTCCAGTCTGCTTTTACTAATGCTATTAGCTTAACTGCTGGTCTACTTTTCTTTATCTTGAAGGATTCCAATGTTGGCTCTCCTTTGAACCCCTTCTATGTTGTATCACTATTTTATTTTGGTTTATCTTATGGTGGGTGCAATAATGGCTTTGTTATTTTATTTGTAGCCTGTGATTATGCTACTACCTACTTGGTTACTAACTAATGCAGTGTTTATTCTAAATGGGTGGCTTTATGGCTAACTAGCTCTTATTTGTTGTCTTGGTTGTTTGTTGTCTTGGTTATCTACTATCTTGGTTTTTCAGGATTCCAATGTTGGCTCTCCTTTGAACCCCCTAAGTGTCTATGCTGTTTCTCTATTTTTTATTGGATTATCTTATGGTGGGTGTAATAATTGTTTTGTTGTTTTATCTGTTGACTATGGGACTTTAAGGTCCTATGTCCAACAAGCTGCTTATGGGGTTGGCTTACTGATTGCCTTTGTTATTGTGTGCAGGCTATATCACACGATATCATGGACTACTTAATCTCGCTATTTTTCCATCTTGGTTGAGTTAGACTTGTGTAGATCCACTGATTATGCTTATCTACTTGGTTATTATATCTTATACATTCGAATGGGTGGTTCTATGGACAGCTGCTGTATTTTTCTATCTTGTTGTCTTGGTTGTTTGCTGATCTGGATTATCGAGTTTTATGCCCAGCATGCTGTTAGTGGGGCTGTCTTTCTTACTATGTTTATTTGGTGTTATTTATAGTGGGATGCAGCCTACTTCCTATGGTTACTAGTACAACTAATTTGTTGCTACATTCTCACCTTGGTCCTGTTAGACTTTTGCAACACTTGTTGTATTTGGGTTTGGGTTCTTCTGCCTTGCTTTACATTTGCTTTTTGTTAACTTCTGCAATGGTTATTAATAAGGGGGGTTGTTAAAATCTGCATTGCTTATTATGATTGTGTTTCTTTTCTGGACTATACTCCAGGGTTGTACTCCTGGCCTGAAAGTTTCATATATGTCTCATATGTTTGGCTCATTGATTTGCTTAACTGGATTTTAGCAGGTTACTTTTTTACATTGTTCTCTTATTATGGGTTTTATCTTTAATTATACTCTTGGCTATGGTTTTAAAAGGGATTATGGCAAAGATGGCTCATTCTCATATGTATAGGGATTCTCATGCTATGGTGACTATATTGATGATAATTTTCCTGCATGGGACCCCTTATCTTTCTGCTCTTTGCTATCTCATTTCTATATTATATATGGCTTTGTTTAGGTTTCTACTAAGGCCCATAAGACTTTCAACAAATGGTCTTTCTTCTTCTCCAGTTTGTAGGCTATGATGGTTGTGATGATTTCACTCCTTCTTGGTTTGGTAGTATCTCTTGCCTTCCGCTGAAGTTTGGATGCTCATATTTGCATCTGCCCCAATTTGGTGTGATTGAGCCTGAGCCTTCTTTCACACACTTCTCTATAATTTTCCCCGCTTATGTCGCTCTCATTTTTCACTTCGCTTTACTACTTTAACAATTCTAATTTCTATCTTTCTCCATTTTGATGCACACTTCTCTTTTCTCTTGCTCTGCTTGCTCTATCTTGGCATGCATTATCCCAAGAGCTTGGGCCCGATCTATCCATTGGCTTATCTATGTTATTCACGTTGTATCTTTTGCTTTACTTTATCTTTTATTTTGCTTTTGGTTGTACTTAGATAGGGGATTTACTCTCTAGGCTGATTGTAGCTCTTTAAGTAGTAGTTTTGGAGTTTATCCCCTCTTAAGATCTTGTAACCCTCTTTTTGTGGCAATAAAATTCCCCCTATATGGGGTTTCCCAAAAAAAAAATCCTAAAACCTAAACCCTATAACCCTGAACCATAAAACCATAAACCCTAAACCCTAAATAATATCCCTAAACCCAAAAAACCTAAAAACCTAACCTTAATAAATAAATAAAAATATAACTCAACTAAAAAATAAACCTAAATCAAAACCTAAAAAATAAACTAAAATAAAAAACCTAAACTAAAATAAATAAACTAAATTAAATAAACTAAACTAAATTAAAATAAAAAAATAAACCCAAATAAAAATAAAACATAAAATAAACTAAAATAAATAAAAAAACAAACTAAGTAATCTAAATAAACCTAAACCTACGAGTTTACTTAATTTAAAAAAATCCTAAATCCTAAACCCTAAACCTACAACAGTATACCTACACCCCTAAACCCTAAACCCTGAACCCTAAAAAACCCTAAACCTTAAACCCTAAACCCTAAACCCCTAACCCTAACCCTAACCCCTAAACCCTAAACTATAAAATCATAAACCCTAAAACCTTAAACCCTAAACCTTAAACACTAAACCCTAAACCCTAACCTTAAACTCTAAACCCCAAACCCTAAACTAAATATAAAGTAACTAAATAAATTAAAAAATAAACCTAAACCCTAAGACCTAATAAACCTAAACCTAAACCTAAACGCTAAGAATGGGTAGAACCTTGACGACAGGAACATCACCGTCAACCATGTTTAGTCTAGATCTAGCGGTGGAGGCAAAGGTGGAGGCGGTGGTTATCATAGTGGTGGTGGGAGATCTGGAGGTGCTGGTGGATATGGAGGTGATGGTCGGAGTAGTGGTGGTTCTGAAGATGAGAGGAGCGACTGAGGTTATAGCCATGGTTGTGGTGAAGGGAGAGATCGGGGAAATGATGGTGGATCCCGCTACTTGAGTGGCCAGGGTGGTTATGATGGTAACTAAATAAACTGAAGAATAACCAATCAGATTGCTACTTATTAACTATGTCTTTACAGTAGAGATCGTTCTAGTTTTCTAGGGTTTTTGATTTGCTCTTTGCATGCTAATTTTTTAGCTATGTTGTTGCTTGTGTCTTAGAAAACTAGGTGGTAAATGATATAAAAAAAGAAATACTGAATATGAATTTGTTCTATGTTAATAAAACCCAAAAATCCTAAACCCTAAACCCTAAAACCCTAAACCCTAAAACCTTAAATGCTAAACCTTAAACCCTAAAGCCCTAAACACTAAACACTAAACCTACAACCCTAAACCTTAAATCCTAAATCATAAAAAACCCTAAACCCTAAAAAAATCCCTAAACACTAAACCCTAAACCCTAACCCCTAACCTTAACCCTAAACCTTATACCTTAAACCCTAAACCCTAAACCCTAAATCTTAAAAACCCTAAACCTTGAAGCTTAAATGGCAAACCTTAAACTCTAAACCTTAAACTGACCCTAAACCATAAGCTAACCATAAGCCCTAATCCTTAAACCCTAAACCCTAAACCCTAAAAACCCCAAATCCTGAAGCCTAAATGCTAAACCTTAAAGCCTAAACCCTAAACCCTAACCCTAAACCCTAAACCCTGAAACCCTAAACCCTAAACCCTAAACCCTAAAAACCTAAAAACCTAAACCTAACTAAAAAAATAATAATAATAAAATAAAACAAATAAAAACATAAACTTAAAAAAAATAAAAACATAAACTAAAACCTAAACATAAACCTAAAAATAAAATATAATAATCTAATTAAAATAAACTAAAATAAAATAAATAATAACTTAACCTAAACTAAAAAATAAAATAAACTTAATAATAAAAAGTTAAATAAAATAAAAAGTAAACATAAAATAAAAAAAATTAACCTAAAATAAAATAAAGTAAAAACTAAATAAAAACATAAATAAAAAAATTAAACCCAAAAAGAAAACCTAAAAATATATAAAAAATAAAACTTAAATCCTAAACTAAAAAAAATTAAACCTAAAATAAAAATAAGATAAACTTAAACCTTAAATTAAGTAAACTAAACTACAATAAATAAAACTTAAATCTAAACCAAAACCTAAACTAAAAAATAAAACTAAAAAATAAACCTAAAATAAAAACCTAAAACCTAAACCTAAAAAATAAAATAAAACTAAACCTAATCTTAAAAATAAAAAATAAAACTTAAATCTAAAAAATAAAATAAAAATAAAACTCAATTAAAAAATAAATCTAAACCCTAAAAACCCTAAACCATAGAGCTAAAGCATTAAGCCTAAACTAACCTTAAACCTTAAACCCTAAACCCTTAAAACCCTAAACCCTAAAGCCTAAACACTAAATCCTAAATCCTAAACCCTATACCCTAACCCTAAACCCAAAACTTTAAAGCCCTAAACCCTAAATCCCTAAACCCTAAACCCTAAACCCTAACCCTAAACACTAAATCCTAAAAGCACAAACCTTAAAACCCTATTCTCTAAACCCTAAACCCTAAACCCTAACCCTAAACACTAAATCCTAAAAGCACAAACCTTAAAACCCTATACTCTAAACCTAAACCCTAAACCCTAAACCATAAACTATAACCCTAAACTCCAAACCCTAAACATAAACCTAAAGTAACTAAATATAGAAAAAAATAAACTTAAACCCTAAAACCTAATAAACTTAAACCCTAAGAATGGGCAGAACCTTGACGGCAGGAACATCACCATCAACCAGGCTTAGTCTAGATCTAGTTATGGAAGCGAAGGCGGAGGTGATGATTATCGCAGTGGTGGTGGGGTTATAGAGGTGCTACTGGATATGGTGGTGGTGGTCAGAGCAGTGGTGGTTATGGAGGTGGATGAGCGATAAAGGTTATAGCCATGGTGGTGATAGAGGGAGAGATTGGGGATATGATGGTGGATTCTGCTAGTCGAGAGGCCAAGGTGGTTCAGATGGGAACTGGAGAAACTGAAGAATGGTCAATCCGATCAGCTGCTTATGGAATTATGTCACTGCTGGAGAGACAGTTCTAGTAATCTAGGGTTTTTATTTTTCTTTATGTGTGCTCATTTTTATCTATGTCGTCACTTATGTCTTAGAAAACTTGGTGTGTTACTTGGTTGATGAAATCCAAAAAAAAATGTTGAATCTGAATTTGTTCTCTGTTAAAAAAAACTAAAAAAACCTAAACCCTAAATGAAAACCTAAATCCTAAACCTGAAACCTAAACCCTATAGCCTAAAAACCCTAAACCCTAAACCCTAAAACCCTATTCCCTAAACCATAAACCCTAAACCCTAAACCCTAAACCTTAAACCAAAACCCTAAACCCTAAGGCCTAAACCCTAAAAAACTATAAACACTAAACCTTAAACCTTAAACCCTAAACCCTAAACCTTAACCCTAACCCTAAACCCTAAAATCCTAAATGATAAACCCTAAACTAACCCTAAACCCTAAAGCCTAAACCCCAAACCTTAAACTCTAAAGCCTAAACTAACCATAAACCCTAAGCTAACCCTAAACCCTAAACCCTACCTTAAAAACCCTAAATCTTAAAACCCTAAATCAAAAAAATCATAATCGCTAAACCCTAAACACTAAACTATAAACCCTAAACCCTAGAAACCTAAAAACCTAAACCTAAACTTCAACTAAATAAAACCCAAAAAATAAAATAAAACCTAAACCTAAATAAAATAAAATAAGTAAAATAAAATAAAAACATAAACTAAAACATAAACCTAAACCTAAAAATAAAATAAAATAAACTAATAAAAATAAATTAAAATAAAATATATAATAACCTAAACAAAACTAAAAAATATAATAAGCCTAAGAATAAATAAATAAATAAAATAAAAAAAACTTAAAATTAAAATAAAATAAACTTAAAACAAAAATAATAATAATAACTAAATAAAAACCTAAACCTAAAAAATAAACCTAAAAGTATAACCAAAAATAAATAAAAAATAAAACCTAAACCCTAAATTAAAAAAAAACCTTAACCTAAAATAAAAAATAAATAAACCTAATCCTAAACTAAAATAAAAAAAACCTAAACTAAATAAAAATAAATAAACTAAAAATAAACCTAAATCTAAAATAAAAAATGAATCTTCAAAATAAACCTAAAAAAATACCTAAAACCTAAACTAAATACAATTAAATAAAAACCTAAACTTAAATCTAAAAATAAAAAATAAAACTTAAACTTAAAAAATAAACTAAAATAAAACACCTATACTAAACTAAATAAACCTAAAATATATAAACTAAACTAAATAAAAAAAATAAACATATGTAAAAATAAAAAATAAAATAAACTAAAATAAATAATAAACAAACTAAATAAACCTAAACCTTCTAGTTAACTTAATTTTAAAAAAATCCTAAGCTAACCCTAAACCCTAAATCTTAAACCCTAAAAATTGTAAACCCTAAAGTCTAAACACTAAACCCTAAACCTTAAAGCCTAAACCATAACCCTAAACCCTAAACCCTAAAACCCTAAACCCTAAAACCTTAAACCCTATTCTCTAAACCCTAAACCCTAAGAACCTAAAAATCTAAACCTAAACTAAATAAAATCTAAAAATAAATTATATAAAAAACATAAACCAAAATATAATAAAAAATTTAAAATAAAATAAAAACCTAATCCTAAACATAAAAATAAAATAAAATAAAATAAAATAATTAAAATAAACTAAAATAAAATAAATAAAAATCTAAACAAAATTAAAAAAATAAAATAAACCTAAGATTAAAAAATCTAACTAAAATAAAAATAAAATAAACCTAAAATAAAATAAAATAAAAACTAAATAAAAACCTAAACCTAAATAAAACTTGAAATTAAAACCTAAAAATAAATAAATAAATAAAACTTAAACACTAAACTAAAAAAAACCTAAACCTAAAATAAAAAATAAATAAAATAAAATAAACCTAAACTGAAACTAAAATAAACTAAACTAAAATAAATAAAACCTAAACGTAAACGTAAAATAAACTATAACCTAAACTAAATAAAATAAAATAATCTAAAAATAAACCTAATCTAAAAATAAAATCAAAAAATAAGCTAAAAATATAAACCTAAAAACTATACCTACAAAAATAAAATAAAACCTAAACATAAACCTAAAAAATAAAATAAAACTTAAACCTAAAAAAAATTAAAAAAAACTCAACTAAAAAATAAACCTAAACTTAAAATTAAACTAAAATAAAAAATCTAAACTAAAATAAATAAAAAATAAAAAATAATCATAAATAAAAATAAAAAATAAAATAAACTAAAATAAATAAAAAATAAACTAAATAAACTAAATAAACCTAAACCTACTGGTTTACTTAATTAAAAAAAGAAACCTAAAACCCAAAATCCTAAACCTTAATCCCTAAACATTAAACCCTAAAACTAACCCTAAATCTAGAACACAAAACCTACAACCCTAAACCCTAAAAAACTCTAAACTTTAAATCCTAAACTAACCCTAAAACTTAAACCCTAAACCCTAAACCTTAAACCCTATTAACCTAACCAATACCTTAAACCCTAAACCCTAACTATTAAAACCCTAAATCCTAAACCCTAAACCCTAACCATTAAAACCTTAAACCCTAAACTAACCCTAAACCCTAAACCTTAAACACTAAACCCTAAAAACCCTGAACCATAAAGCCTAAACCCTAAACTAAACTAACCAAAACCTTAAGCTAACCCTAAACCCTAAATCCTAAACCCTAAAGCTTAAACCCTAAAGATGAAACCCTAACCCTAAACCCTAATACCCTAAACCCTATGATGGTGGATCCGCTCCAGTAGTAATTCTAATGTGAATTAGAAATCAAGAATGGCTATCGATCTGCCGCTATGGAACTATGTCTGAAAGAAATTTAATTGTCAGATTTTGATTTGCTCTATGCGTGCTCATCTATGATCTATGTCGTCACTTGTGTCTTAGAAAACTTGGTGTGTTACTTGGTTGATGAAATCAAAAAGAAGAAATATTGAATCTAAATTTGTTCTCTATTAACAAAAAAAACCAAAAATCCTAAACCCTAAACTAAAACATAAATCCAAAGCCTAAACCGTAAAAACCATGAAACCTAAACCCTAAACCCTAAATCCTAAATCCTAAACCCTAAGACCAAAAACCCTAATCCCTAAACCCTAAATCTTAAACCTACAACCCTAAACCCTAAACCCTAAACCCTCAAAAACCTTAAACCCTAAACCCTAAATCCTAAACCAAAACCTAAACCTTAAACCCTAAATCTTAAATGCTGAACCATAAAAACCTAAACATTAAACCTTAAAGCCTAAACCTTAAAACCCTAAACCCTAAGTTAAACCCTAAACCTTAAACCTAAATTCTAAATAAACAAACCTAAAACCTAACCCTAACAAGAATCACTAAACCCTAAACCTTAAACCCTAAAACCTAAAAACCCTAAATCATAAAGCCTAAATGAAAAAGAAACCCTAAACCCTAAAACCCTAAGCTAAACCCTAAAACCTAAAATAAACTTAAACTAAAAAAAACCTTAAAATAAAATAAATAAATAAACCTAAACCTAAAGAAAATAATAAATTAAAATAAACTAAAAACATAAACTAAAACCTTAACATAAACCTAAAAAAATAATAACCTAAACTAAACTAAAAAAATAAAATAAACCTAATAATAAAAAACTAAATAAAACAAAAAGTAAATGTAAAATAAAAATAAAATAAATGTTAAAATAAAATAAAATAAAAACTAAATAAAAAGCATGAACCTAAAAACTATACCTAAAAATATATAAAAAATAAAACTTAAACCCTAAACTAGAAAAAACCTAAACCTAATATAAAAATAAAATAAACAAAATAAAATAAACCTAAAGCTAAACCTAAACTAAAATAAATAAATCTTAAACCTAAACTTAAAATAAACTAAACCTGAACCATAAACTAAATAAAATAAAATAAACTAGAAATAAACCTAAACCTAAACTAAAAAAGAAAACCTAAAAATAAACCTAAAATAAAAACCTAGGACCTAAACCTAAAAACATAAAACAAAACCTTAACCGAAATCTAAAAATATAAAATAAAACCTAAACTTAAAAAATAAAACTAAACTAAAAAATAAACATAAATCTAAACCTTAAAAACAAACTAAAATAAAAACCTAAACTAAAACAAATTAACCTAAAATAAATAAACTAAACTAAATAAAAATAAAAAGAAAACATAAATCAAAAAATCAAATAAGGTAAAAAATAAAAAATAAAAATAAAGCTAAACCTATCAGTTCACTTAATTTTTTTTAAAAAACCCTAAACCCTAAATCCTAAATCCCATACCATAAACCCTAAACCCTAAAAACCTAAAAACCAAAACTTAAATTAAATAAAACTAAAAAAATAGAATAAATAAAACCAAAACCTAAATAAAATAAAAACCTAAACTAAAACCTAAACCTAAACCTAAACCAAAACTTAAACGTAAAAATAAAATAAATAAAATAAAAACTAAAATAAAATAAAATAAAATAAAACATAAACTAAACTAAATAAAATATACCTAAAATAAAATAAAATAAATACAAAATAAAAACCTAAACCTAAAAAATAAATCTAAAAATAAAACTTAAAAACAAATAAAAAATAGATCCTAAACCCTAAATTAAAAAAAAACTAAACCTAAATAAAATAAAATAAAATAAAATAAACCTAAACCTAAACAAAAATAAACTAAACTAAAATAAATATAACTTAAACCTAAACCTAAAATAATCTAAACCTAAACCTTAAACTAAATAAGATAAAATAAATTAAAAATAAACTTAAACCTAACTTAAAAAATAAAAATTAAAAATAAACATAAAATAAAAACCTAAAACCTAAACCTAAAAAAATAAATTGAAAACCTAAACCTAAACCTAAAAATAGAAAATTAAACCTACACCTAAAAAACAAAATAAAAATAATTCTCAACTAAAATAAAAAATAAAACTAAACCTAAACCTAAACCTAAAAAACAAACCAAAATAGAAAACCTAAACTAAAAAAAATAAACCTAAATTAAATAAACTAAACTAAATAAAAATAAAAATAAAGGTAAAAAAAATAAAAAATAAAATAAACAAAAATAAATAAAAAATAAACTAAATAAATTAAATAAATCGAAACCAACGAGTCTACTTAATTAAAAAAAGAACCTTAACCCTAACCCAAAACCCTAAAACTAACCATAAACCCTAAACATTGAACCCTAAACCCTAAACCCTAAACCATAAATCCTAAACCTTAAAACCATAAACTCTAAACCTATATCCCTAAAACCTATAACTCTAAACCCTAAACCCTAAATCCTAAACCATAAACCCTAAAAACTTAAAACCTAAACCTAAACTAAAGAAAAACTAAAAATAAAATAAATAAACAAATTTAAACCTAAATAAAATAGGAAAAATAAAATAAAATAAAAACTTTAACTAAAATCTAAACCTAAACCTTAACCTAAACGTAAAAATAAGTTAAAATAAAAAAAATTTAAAACTTAAACTATACTAAAAAAATAAAATAAACCTAAAAATAAAAATCCTAAAATCGAAACCTATAAAAATAAAAATAAAATAAACCTAAAATAACATAAAGTAAAAACTAAATAAAAACCTAAACTTAAAAAACAAACCTAATAACAAAACCTAAAAATAAAAAAAATAAATAAAACCTAAACCCAAACAAAAAAAGCTAACCCTAAAATAAACTAAACTAAAATAAATAAAACTTAAACCTAAACCAAAAATAAACTAAACCGAAACCCTAAACTAAAATAAAATAAACTAAAAATAAACCTATACCTAAACTAAAAAATTAAACCTAATAATAATCGTAAAACAAAAATTTAAAATTGAAACCTATAAAAATAAAATTAAAACTTCAACCTAAACCTAAACATAAAAATAATATGTAAACCTAAAAAATAAAATAAAAATAAAACTAAACTAAAAAATAAGCATAAACCTAAACTTAATAAATAAACTAAAATAAAAACCTAGACTAAAATAAAAAACCTAAAATAAATAAAATAAACTAAATAAAAATAATAAACAAACATAAATAAATAAAATAATCTAAAATAAAACTAATAAAAATAAAATAAACAAACCTAAACCTATCAATATACTTAATTTTTTTTAAAAACACACTAAACCCTAAACCCTAAACCCTAAACTCTAAATCCTAAACCCTAAACCCTAAACCCTAAAATTAACCCTAAACCCTAAACTCTAAACCTACAACCCTGAACCCTCAACCCTATACCCTAAACCTTAAAAATCCTCAAACTTTGAACCCTAAACACCCTAAACCCAAAACCCAAAACCCTAAACACTAAAACCTACAACCCTAAACCCTAAACGCTAAACCCAAATCCTAAACCCTAAACCCTAAACCCTAAACCCTAAACCCTAAAACCCTAAACCCTAAACCCTAAACCCTAAACCCTAAACATACAACCTAAAACCTAGAACCCTAAACCCTAATCCTTAAACCCTAAAACCTAAACCTTAAACCCTAAACCCTAAAAAATAAAACTAAAACCTAAGCTAAATAAAACCAAAAAATAAAATAAATAGAAAAGCCTAAACCTAAATATAATAAAATAAATACCTAAACTAAAACCAAAATTGAAATGTAATAAGAAGATTAAATAAAAAAATAAAAATTAAACTAAAATAAAATAAATAGAAACTTAACTAAACTAAAAAATAAAATTAACCTAAAAATAAAAAACTAAAAAAAATAAAAACTAAACCTAAACCCTAAAATAAAATTAACCTAAAATAAAATAAAATAAATACTTAATAAAAACTTAAACCTAAAAAATAAATATAAAAATGAAACATAAAAATAAATATAAAATAAAACCTAAACCCTAAACTCAAAAAAAAACTTAAACCTAAAATAAAAATAAAATAAACCTAAACCTAAACTAAAATAACTAAACTAAAAAAAAAAACCTAAACCTATACCTAAAATAAAATAAACCTAAACGTAAACCTAAACCCTAAATAAAATGAAATAAACTAAATATATATATAAACCTAAAAAAATAAAATAAAAATTTAAACCTAAACTTAAAAAAAAAAACTTAAACCTAAAAAATAAATAAAAATAAAACTACACTAAAAAACAAACATAAACTTAAACCTAAACCTAAAAAATAAACTAAAATACAAAACCAAAGCTAAAATAAATAAGCTAAACTAAATAAAAAATAAAATAAATCTAAATAAAATAAAAAATAAAAAAACCTAAAATAAATAAAAATAAACTAAATAAACCTAAACCTACCGATTTACTTAATTAAAAAAACCCCTAACCCCTAAACCTTAAACCCTAAATCCTAAACCCTAAACCCTAAACTAAACCCTATACCCTAAACCCTGAACCCTAAACCCTAAACCTTAAACACTAAACCCTAAACCCTAAACCCTAATCCCTTAACCCTAAATCTTAAAACCCTAAACCCTAAACTAACCCTAAACATTAAACCTTAAAAACCCTAAACCTAAAGACTAAACTATAAAGCCTAAGCTAACACTAAACCCTAAGCTAACCCTAAACCCTAAACCTTAAACCCTAAAATAAAATAAATAAAGAACCTAAACCTAAATAAAATAAAATAAAAACCTAAACTAAAACCTAAACCTAAACCTAAACTTAAAAATAAGTTAAAATAAAAAAATACAAATTAAACTATAATAAAATAAATAAAAACCTAAACTATACTAAAAATAAAATAAACCTAAAAATAAAAACCTAAATAAAATAAAAACTAAATGTAAAATAAAAATAGAATAAACCTAAAATAAAATAAAATAAAACTAAATAAAAACATAAACCTATAAAAGAAACCTATAAAAGAAAACCAAAAAATAAAAAATAAAACCTAAACCCTAAACAAAAAAAATTGAACCTAAAATAAACAAAATAAAATATACTAAACTAAAATAAATAAAACTTAAGCCTAAACCAAAGATAAACTAAGCCTAAACACTAAACTAAAATAAAATAAACTAAAAATAAACCTATACCTAAACTAAAAAATTAAACTTAATAATAATCCTAAAATAAAATCTAAAATCAAAAAACCTAAAAAAAAAATAAAATAAAAACTTCAACCTAAACGTAAACATAAAAAATAAAATTTAAACCTAAAAAATAACATAAAAATAAAACTAAACTAAAAAGTAAGCATAAACCTAAACCTAACAAATAAACTAAATTAAAAAACCTAAACTAAAATAAAAAACCTAAAATAAATAAACTAAAGTAAATAAAATTAATAAATAAACAACAACAACAACAACAACAACAACAACAACAAGCCTTAATCCCACTAGTGGGTCATACATGAATCCTTCGTCCATCCATTGTGTCCTATTATGTGTCAAATTCTCATTTAATTCGAGTATACTAAGATCATTTTTTATACATCTTAACCAAGTCCTTTTAGGTCTACCTCTACCTTTCTTAACATAAGGAAAATCTAATGCATCTACTCTCCTAATCGGGTCATCTGATGACGACGCTTATATGGCCAAACCATCTAAGGCGACTCTCCTAATCTTATCTATCACCGGAGCTACTCCAACTTTTTTCCAACATACTCATTTTGCATTCTATCTCTAAGGGTCCACTCATCCACTGAGCATCCTCATCTCGTAACTTAACTTACTCTTATGTTTCTCTTTTATTGGCCAACATTCATAAGTCATGTGTCTTACCACCATCTTATAAAATTTTCCTTAAGTTTAAGTGGAACTTTTCTATCACATAATAATAGTAGATGCATTCCTCCACTTCAACCATCCAACTTGAATTCTACTAATAATATCTCCATCTATTTCACCATCATTTTGAACAATAGAGCCTAAATATCAATTGCTCACTCTTATTAATGACTTGATCACCTAAAGTCACAACACTACCACTAAAATTTCTACAACTAAAATTACACTCCATATATTCAGTTTTAGATCTGCTTAAACTAAAACCTTTAGACTCTAAAGTTGACCTCCATAATTCAAGTTTCTTGGACTCCTCTCTAGTCTTATCAACAAGAAGAATGTCATCAAAAAAATCATACACCGTGGTACATCTTCTTGTAAATGCCTCGTAAGAACATCCATAACTAAAGTAAAAGATAAGGGCTTAATGTTGATCCTTGATGTAATCCAACTGAAATAGGAAAATAGTTTGTCAATCCTCCTTGTGTTTGGACACAAGTGATACTCTAGTATACATATCCTTAATGACTTGAATATAACCAATATTAACTTCTTTTTTGTAGAACTCTCCAAAGAACATCTCTTGAGACTTTATCATAAGCTTTCTAAATCAATAAATATCATATGTAGATCCTTTTATTTTCTCTATGCTTCTCCATCAAACCTCTTAACAAATGTATAGCATCCATAGTAGATCTACCGCATGAAACCAAAGACAGAGAAACTTCGTATCACATCGTAATCTATGCTACTCTCTCCCATAATTTTAATGTATGGCACATTAACTTAATTCCTCTATAATTTGCACAATCTTGTGCATCACCTTTATTCTTAAATATAGAACCAACAAACTCTTTCTCCACTCATCGCATCTTTTAGTCTTTAAAATAACATTAAAAGATTTGTAAGCCAAGAAATTCCTTGATCTCCTAAACATTTCCACACTTCTATTGGAATATTATCTTTTTTTCCACATTTCATTTTCTTTAAAGCTTCACTAACTTCAGATTTACTAATTGACGATAAAATGAAATTCTCTATTTTGTTTAGGGTATTAAGGTTGCTAAAATCAATCTCTTCAGATCCTTCATTGAAAAGTTTATTAAAATACCTCATCCACCTATTTTCAATATCTTTTCTAAGAAAAGCACTTTATTATTTTCATCCTTAATACTCCTCACTTGAACTATGTCTTTACTTCTCCTATCTCTTTGGTTGGCTAACTTATACATACATCTTTCACCTTCTTTGGTATCTAATCTATTGTATAAATCACTAAAAGCTAAATTTTTTGCATCATATATTGCTTTCTTAGAATCTCTGTGCCATTTTATATCTTTCCCAATTCTCGAAGTTTTACATCTAAACCAAGTTTTATAACAATGCTTCTTATTTCTTATCTTTTCTTGCACACTCGACTCCACCACCAACTATTCTTATTAAAAGAAGCTTTTCCTTTTGATTCGCCAAGCACATTTTAGCAACTTGTTTAATAGCACTTGATACTTTTCCCACATAACGTTAGCTTATGAACATCCCAAACTTTAATTTCTTGTAGCTTGCTCTTAAGAATATTTTATTTGTGTTTTTAAGTGTCCCCATCTAATCCTAGGACAATAATTAAGTTTATTTTTTCTCTTACAACCTTTCATCTTAAAATCTAAAACTAGTCGATGTTGGGTACTTAAAATTTCACTTGAATGACCTTACAATCTTTAATATAAACGATCTATTTTTCTTATCAAAAAATAATCAATCAGGTGTTTTACTAGATCCATTTTATAAGTAATAATATGTTCATCTCTTTTCTTAAATAAAGTATTAGCAACTACAAAATCATAAGCTAATGCAAAATCTAATATAGTCCTACCTTCTTCATTAGTCACTCCAAATCCATAACCACCATGAATACTTTTAAAATCTTCTACCACTCTACCAACATGTCCATTTAAATCTCCCCAATAAATACTTTTCTTCAAGAGGTATCTTTTGTATTAATCCCTCTAATTCATTCCAAAATTTTTCTTTTGAACTTACCAAAAAACCTTGAGGAGCATAAACACTTATAACATTGATAATCTTAGTATCAACAATCTTTAAAGCTATAATTCTATCTCCACATCTATTAATACTTATAACATTATCCTTCAAACTTTTATCTATAATCACACCTACACCATTTCTAGTTTGACTTTTACCTGAATACCAAAGTTTAAAACCTAAACTATCAATCTCCTTAGCCTTCTCCCCAACCCATTTAGTTTCTTGAACACATAAAATATTTATCTTTCTAAGAACCATAATATCTAATAAATAAACATAAATAAAAAATAAAATGAACTAAAATTAATAAATTAAATAAATTAAATAAGCCGAAAGCTATAAGTTTACTAAATATTTTTTTAAAATAACCCTAAACCCTAAACCCTAAATCCTAAACCCTAAACCCTAAACCCTAAAACTAACCCTAAACCAAAACTCTGAACCTACAACCATATACTCTAAACCATAAAAAACCCCAAACCCTCAACCTTGCACCCTAAACCCAAAACCCTAAACTCTAAACCCTAAAACCTACAACCTAAACCCTAAATGCTAAACCCTAAACCCTATACCCTAAACCCTAAACCTTAAAACATAAACCCTATAACCCTAAACCCTAAACCCTGAACATACAACTTAAAACCTAGAACCCTACACCCTAAACCTTAAACCCTAAAACCTAAACCCTAAACCCTAAACCTTAAATCCTACAAATTGAAAAACCTAAACCTTAACTAAATAAAACCAAAAAATAAAATAAATAGAAAAGCCTAAACATAAATAAAATAAAATAAATAAAATAAAATAAAAACCTAAACTAAAACTAAAATCAAAATGTAATAAGAAAATAAAATTAAAAATTAAACTAAAATAAAATAAATAAAAACCTAAACTAAACTAAAAAATAAAATTAACCTAAACAAAATAAAACTAAAAACATAAAATAAAAATAAAATTGACCTAAAATAAAATAAAATAAAATAAATACTTAATGAAAACCTAAACCTAAATAATAAACTTAAAAATGAAACTTAAAAATACATAATAAATAAAACCTAAACCCTAAACTCAAAAAGAAAATTTAAACCTAAAATAAAAATAAAATAAACCTAAACTTAAACTAAAATAACTAAACCAAAAAAAATAAAACCTAAACCTATACCTAAAATAAACTAAACCTAAACCTAAACCCCAAATAAAATGGAATAAACTAAAAATAAACCTAAACTTAAAAAAAATAAAATAAAAATCTACACCTAAACCTAAAAAATAAAAAAATAAAACTAAAACTTAAAAAATAAATAAAAATAAAATTACACTAGAAAATAAATATTAACATAAACCAAAACCTAAAAAATAAAGTAAAATCAAAACTAAAATAAATAAACCTTAAATAAATAAATTAAACTAAATAAAAATTAAAAATAAACCTAAATAAAAATAAAAAATAAAATAAACTAAAATAAATAAAATAAACTAGATAAACTAAATAAACCTAAACTTTATTAATTTTTAAAAAGACCCTTAAACCTTAAATCCTAAACCCTAAACCCTAAACCCTAAACCTTTAACCCTAAAACTAATCCTAAACCTACAACCCTTAGCCCTAAACCCTAAACCCTAAACCCTATACCTTAAACCTTAAAAAACCCTAAACCCTAAACCTTAAACCCTAAACACTAAACCCTAAACCCTAAACCCTAGACCCTAACCCTATCCCTAAATCCTAAACCCTAATCCCTAAACCCTAAAACCTAAAACCTTAAATCCTAAAGACTAAACCCTGAACCCTAAACTAACCCTAAACACTAAGCTAACCTAAACTAAACCTTAAACCCTAAACCCTAAACCCTAAGTCCTAAAAACCTAAAAACCTAAAATCCTAAACTAAATAAAACCTAATAATAAATAAAAAAACCTAAACCTAGATAAAATAAAATAAAAACCTAAACTAAAACCTAAACCTAAACCTTAAAATAAATAAAATAAAAAATTAAAATAAATTAAAATAAAATAATTGAAAACTAAACTAAACTAAAAATATAAAATAAACCTAAGAATAAAAACCTAAATAAAATAAAAACTAAACGTAAAATAAAAATAAAATAAAATAAAAACTAAATAAAAACCTAAACCTAAAAAATAAACCTGAAAAAAATAAAAAATAAAACCTAATCCCTAAACTAAAAGAAACCTAAACCTAAAATAAAAATAAAATAAACAAAATAAAATAAACCTAAACCTAAACCTAAACTAAAATAAACTAAACTAAAATAAATAAAACCTAAACATAAACCTAAAGTTAAACTAAATAAAATAAAATAAAATAAAATAAACCTAAACGTAAACTAAAAAATAAAACCAAAAAGTAAATCTAAAATAAAAACATAAAACCTAAACCTAAAAAAATAAATAAAATTAATATTTAAACATAAAAATAAAACTAAAACCTAAAACTAAAATATAAAATAAAAATAAAACTAAACTAAAAAATTTGCATAAACTTAAACCCAAACCTAAAAAAATAAACTAGAATAAAAGACCAAAATTAAATTAAAAAACTAAAAAAATAAAAATAAAAAATAAACCTAAATAAAATTTAAAAAATAAAATAAACTAAAATAAATAAAAATACTAGATAAATTAAATAGACCTTAAACTACCGGTTTACTTAATTTAAAAAAAATCCCCTAAAACTTAAACCTAAAACCCTAAATCCTAAATCGTAAACCCTAAACCCTAAACCCTAAACCCTAAAACTAACCCTAAACCCTAAACTCTATACCCTATAACCTAAACCTTAAAAAACCCTAAACCCTAAAACCTAAACACTAGACCCTAAACCCTAATTACTAAACCCTAAACTCTAACCCTAACCCAAAACCCTAAACCCTATTTCCTAAACCCAAAACCCTTAAACCCTAAACCCTAAACACTATATCCTAAGCCCTAAAAACCTAAAAACCTAAACTAAATAAAACCTAATAATAAAATAAATAAAAAAACCTAAAGCTAAATAAAACAAAATAAAAAACTAAACTAAAACCTAAACCTAAATCTAAAAATAAAATAAAATAAAAAATAAACATTTACTAAAATAAAGTAAATAAAAATGTAAACTAAACTAAAAAATGAAAATAAACCTAAGAATAAAAACCTAAATTAAATAAAAACTAAACGTAAAATAAAAATAAAATTAACCTAAAATAAAATAAAATAAAAACTAAATAAAAATATAAACCTAAAAAATAAACTTAAAAAATAAAAAATAATACCTAATCCCTAAACTATAGAAAAACTTAAACCTAAAATAAAAATAAAATAAATAAAATAAAATATAGCTAAACCTAAACTAAAATAAACTAAACTAAAATAAATAAAACCTAATAATAAACCTAAAATAAACTAAACCTAAACCTAAACCTAAACCTAAACTAAATAGAATAACAACAACAACAACAACAACAAGCCTTAATCCCACTAGGTGGATGAATCCTTCGTCTCCATTGTGTCCTATTATGTGTCAGATTCTCATTTCAATCAAGTATACTAAGATCATTTTTTATACATCTTAACCAAGTCTTTTTAGGTCTACCTCTACCTTTCTTAACATAAGGCAAATCTAATGCATCTACTCTCCTAATCGGGTCATCAGACGATCGACACTTTATGTGGACAAACCATCTAAGGTGACTCTCCCTAATCTTATCTACCATTGGAGCTACTCCAACTTTTTCCCGAACATACTCATTTTGCATTCTATCTCTAAGAGTAAAGCCACACATCCATCTAACATCCTCATCTCTGTAACACTTAACTTAGTCTTATGCTTCTCATTTATTGGCCAACCTTCTGCACCATAAGTCATTGTAGGTCTTACCACCATCTTATAAAATTTTCCCTTAAGTTTAAGTGGAACTTTTCTATCACATAATAGGCGAGATGCATTCCTCCACTTCAACCATCCAACTTGAATTCTACTAATAACATCTCCATCTATTTCACCATCATTTTGAACAATAGAGCCTAAATATCAGAAATGCTCCCTCTTATTAATGACTTGTTCACCTAATGTCACAACACTATCACTAGAACTTCTACAACTAAAATTAGACTCCATATATTCAGTTTTAGATCTACTTAAATGAAAACCTTTAGACTCTAGAGTTGACCTCCATAATTCATGTTTCTATTGGACTCTCCAAGATATCAACAAGAGGAATGTCATCAGCAAAAAGCATACACCAGGAACATCTTCTTGTAAATGCCTAATAAGAACATCCATAACTAAAGTGAAAAAGATAAGGGCTTAAAGCTGATCCTTGATGTAATCCAACTAAAATAGGAAAATATTTTATCAATCCTCCTTGTGTTTGGACACAAGTAACAGCTCTAGTATACATATCCTTAATGACTTGAATATAACTAATATTAACTCCTTTATGTTCTAGAACTCTCCGAAGAACATCTCTTGAAACTTTATCATAAGCTTTCTCTAAAACAATAAATATCATATGTATATCCTCCTTACTTTCTCTATGCTTCTCCATCAAGCCCTTAACAAATGTATAGCATCCATAGTAGATCTACCTGGCATGAAACCAAACTGACAGAGAAACTTAGTATCACATCGTAACCTATGCTCAATTACTCTCTCCCATAATTTTAATGTATGGCACATTAACTTAATTCTTCTATAATTTTCACACTCTTATGCATCACCTTTATTCTTAAATATTGAAACCAACAAACTCTTTCTCCACTCATCTGACATCTTTTAAGTCTTTAAAATGTCATTAAAAAGATTTGTAAGCCAAGAAATTCCTTGATCTCCTAAACATTTCAACACTTCTATTGGAATATTATCCATCTCCACTTTTTTCCACATTTCATTTTCTTTAAAGCTTCACTAACTTCAGATTTACTAATATGATGATAAAAATGAA
Source organism: Cymbidium sinense (assembly GCA_021442155.1). Lineage (NCBI taxonomy): Eukaryota > Viridiplantae > Streptophyta > Magnoliopsida > Asparagales > Orchidaceae > Cymbidium > Cymbidium sinense. Next base: position 4,673,813 of record CM038215.1, on the reverse strand, counting down.
ATTATCTATTTTTGTTTAGGGTGTTAAGGTTGCTAAAATCAATCATACTTTTAGATCCTTCATTGAAAAGTTTATCAAAATACCTCATCCACCTATTTTCAATATCATTTTCTAAAAAAAGCATTTTATTATTTTCATCCTTAATACACCGCACTCGAACTATGTCTTTACTTCTTCTATCTCTTTAGTTGGCTAACTTATACATACATCTTTTAGCTTCTTTGGTATCTAATCTATTGTATAAATCACTAAAAGCTAATTTTTTTGCATCATATATAGCTTTCTTAGAATCTTTACAGGCCACTTTATATCTTTCCCAATTCTCTGAGTTTTTACATCTAAACCAAGTTTTATAACAATACTTCTTATTTTTTATCTTTTCTTGCACACTCTGACTCCACCACCAACTATTCTTATTAAAGGAAGATTTTCCTTTTGATTCTCCAATCACATCTTTAGTAACTTGCTTAATTTTACTTACTATTTTTTCACACATAATGTTAGCTTCCTCATGAACATCCCAAATTCTAATCTCTTGTAGCTTGCTCTTAAAAATATTTATATTTGGAATCTTTAAGTGTCCCCATCTAATTCTAGGACAATAATTTGGTTTATTTTTTTTATTACAGCCTTTCAACTTAAAATCTAAAACTAACAATCAATTTTGGGTACTTAGATTTTCACTTAGAATGACCTTACAATCTTTACAATCTAAACAATCTATTTTTCTTATCAGAAAATAATCAATCTATGTTTTACTAGATCCATTTTTATAAGTAATAATATGTTCATCTCTTTTCTTAAATAAAGTGTTAGCAAATAGAAAATCATAAGCTAAAGAAAAATCTAATATAGTCATACCTTCTTCATTAGTCACTCCAAATCCATAACCACCATGAATACTTTGAAAATATTCTACCACTCTACCAACATGTCCATTTAAATCTCCTCCAATAAATACTTTTTCTTCAAGAGGTATCTTTTGTATTAATCCCTCTAATTCATTCCAAAAATTTTCTTTTGCGCTTACCTCCAAACCTACGTGATGAGCATAGACACTTATAACATTGATAATCTTAGTATCAACAATAATCTTTAAAGCTATAATTCTATCTCCACATCTATTAATATTTATAACATTATCCTTCAAACTTTTATCTATAATCACACCTACACCATTTCTAGTTTGACTTTTACCTGAATACCAAAGTTTAAAATCTAAACTATCAATCACCTTGGCCTTCTCCCCAACCCATTTAATTTCATGAACACAAAAAATATTTATCTTTCTATGAACCATAATATCTATTAATTCCATTAATTTACCTGTAAGAGTACCTATATTCCGAGATCCTAACCTAATTCTAGTTTCATGGACTAACTTCTTTGCATCCATAATGTGGGAACCCTTGCTTATTTAACACTGCACCCGGGCGCCAATGCAGCAGCTCTAGCACATTTTTCACTATATCTAAGCCATACATCACGTCGCTTCCAGGGGACGCCCTAGCATTAACATAATGATTTAAAGGATTTATGTCATGATTATTTTGATAAGTTTTACGTTGGTTTTCAACTACCTAACGCAACCCTCCACTTTTCACATCCAGACTTGAGACCGGCAATGGTAGTGTTGAAATAAAATAAAATAAATTAAAATAAACCTAAAATGAAACCTAAAATAAAAATAGAAAGCCTAAATCTAAAAAAAACCAAAACTTAAACCTAAAAATAAAAACTAAAACCTAAAACTAAAAAATAAAATAAAAATAAAACTAAACTAAAAAGTTTGCATAAACCTAAACCCAAACCTAAAAAATAAACTAAAATAAATAACCTAAACTAAAATAAATAAACTAAATTAAATATAAATAAAACATAAACCTAAACAAAAGTAAAAAATAAAATAAACTAAAATAAATAAAAAATAAATTTAATAAATTAAATAAACCTAAACCTACTCATTTACTTAATTTTAGAAAAAAAAAACCTAAACCCTAAACAGTGAACCATAAAACTAACCCTAAACCCTAAACTAACCTTAAACCCCATACCCTAAACCCTAAACCCTAAACCCTAACCCAAATCTTAAACCCTAAACCTTAAACTAACCCTAAACCCTAAACCCTAAAAACCCTACACCCTATAGCCTAAAGCCTAAAGCTTAAACTAATCCTAAACCCTAAACCCTCAAAACCTTAAACCCTAAAGCCTAAACACTAAACCCTAAATCCTAAACCCTAAATCATAACCCTAAACTATAAACCTAAACCTAAACCTAAACAAAATTAAATAAACTAAACTAAACCTAAATAAATAAACTAAAATAAACTAAATCAAAACCTAAACCTAAACCTAAACCCAATACCTATACCTAAAACCTCCTCGTGGCTCTCTACATTTTCCCTTTCTCGATTTGATTACCTGCGATTTATTTCGATCACTCGATCAATTTTTTTGATCATTTGTCTCTGATTGGCCTCTCATGTGAGTTTCCCTCTATTCACTCGATGGCGGAGGAACCACTTTCTGTGCAGTCGAGCTTCTCCATCTTGGAGGCGTTGGCTAGGGCATCAGAATTATAGGGAATTGTGGATCTAAAAACATCTGTTACTTTGCTTGTAGTTAAGTCCTTTAAGGATGCATTATCTGGTAAGAACCTTTCCCCTAATGCTTAGGTGAATTTGATGTCGACCTCATTTTGTGGCATGCCAGCAATTATGTGTTCGGATCGAGATGTAGAAAAGTTGTCGAAGCCTTATGAATTCTCTTTAGTTGGTAAATTTTCCTTACGGCAGCCAACTCTCGATAGCATCCGATCTTTTTCTCATAGCCTTAAGCGTACAGGTTCTTTCACTATCAGATTGATTGATCCAAGGCATATTTTAATTCAGCTCTCTAATGACTTAGATTATTCAAGAGTTTTTGCTCGTCGCTCTTACTTTATCTTTAATTGTTAAATGCGACTTCTAAAATGGTCTCCTCTTTTTGATATACAAGAGGAATCACCAATTGTTCCTATATGGTTAGCTCTTCCTAATATGAAAATACACTATGTTACACATCAAGTTCTCTTTGCGGTTGGGGCTCTCTTTGGTCGGCCTCTTCAAATTGATCAAGCCACCACTGTGAGATCACAACCTTATGTTGCTCATATTTTTGTTGAAATTGATATTTCTAAAAAGCATCCTAAAGGAGTTTGGATTGATTCTGAGAAGTTCGGTTAAAATCAAAAAGTTGAATTTGAGAATTTTTCTATTTTTTGCACACACACTAAATTCATGGCCATGATCACTCTGAATATTTTGTGTTGCATCCTCAACTTAAAAAGAAAAAATTTCCTAATCCTAATCCTACTCTATCGAATGATAAAGCCAATAAATTTACTTATGTGGCTAAGGTCACTCAAAATGGGAATCTTACCCCTACCCCTACTCCACCGTACCCACTACTTTGTTTATTGGAGAGCAACTTGAGCAAGTTAAAGACACTGCAAATGAGGTTAGTGAGGAGGTAGATGATAGCTTGATTATCAGTCCTTCTAATTATAATAATTTGGCTCCTCAAGATACCTTGATTCAGTCTAACCTACCCTCTTGGCTAGTGAACCCGAGGATACTCATATGAACCTTAGTGGTGATTTGAATGGAAATTTTAGGTTGGAACAAAATCTGAAAACAAATTCTGGAGCTGATGCTTTGATGAGGGAACAAAATCAAAACTGTTGGTCCTTTGATGATGGAATAAAATCTGAAAACTAATTCTAGAATTGATCCTAAAATCTATGCTATTAATGGCTTCACAACCTCTCCTTCTCCTACTCTTCAGAGTGATACACATGCTAACCCACTCTCTCAGCTTAATTCTGACATTGAGGAAGGGGAAATTACCATTAAAAATGCTTTGACTGATACAGGTCCTATTCTGAATATCACAAATCAATCTCTCTCGGATGGTGATTCTTTGGACAATGATAGACCTTTTCAAACTATTTTAAAAAAAATACTTAAAGTAAGAATGTTCACTAATAGCTCCACTAGAACTACTAGATCTTCCCTAACTTCCCATAAACAACAGTTTCTATTTCCCTTTACTTCTTGCTTTATTATATCTTTGTTATCTCTTTTCCTTTCTTTTCTTATTTTACTATGATCAATTTACTAATTTGGAATGTTCGTGGTATTAGGACTCTCATTGTCCGCAGCTATATTAAAAGTCTTTATCGTATTCATAACATAGCCTTACTTGTTATTATTGAACCTTTCATACACTCTTCTAAGATCAGCCATGTTGCTAGAACGCTTGGCTTTCACAACTTCTTTTCTAATATTAGCAATAAAATTTGGTATTTCTGGAATAACTTAGTCAATATATCTATCCTTGATGATCTTCAATAATTGGTTAATGTCCTCATCTCATTGGGTGATTTCTCTATTCTTGGTTCCTTTATTTATGCTTCTTGTAATAGAGCAGGTAGAAACATCCTTTGGGATAATTTAAGAACCTTTGCCTCCGGTCAACAAACCCTGGTTGGTAGGGGTGATTTTAACACTATTCTCTCTTCCTCAGAAAGAAGGGGAGGTTGCTCTCCTAACATTCATTCCATTGAAGACTTTTTTAATATGATTCTTTATTGCAATCTAATTGATATTGGCTTTTCGGGATCGGATTATACATGGCATAACTCTAGACTCTAAGAGCAGCTTGATAAGACTCTTTTTAATTCTCTTTGGATCAATCAATGGTCCCTTACTTCTGTTGAACATTTGACCGAACTCGATCATGCTCCTCTTTTGATTTACCCAAAATCCCTCTAATAGATTATCCTCCCTACCTCTTTTAGATTCCAAAATATGTGGATCCAACACATTGATTTTATAAATGTTGTTTCCACTAATTGGATGGCTCCTCTTCATCCAGATAATTTGGTTAAGGGCATGATTCGCCTCTGGCTTAAGCTTAAAAGGCTTAAACAACACCTTATTTGGTGGAACAAGCATCATTTTAAAAATATTTTTTCCAATATCAAAAACATGGAACAATTAGTTTGTTCTCTTGAAGATGTTGTTACTGACTGGATTACCCTCTATTGGGTGCAATATTTGATTTACTGTCTTGGTTGTTGGCTGAATGGATTATCGGGTTTTATGCCTAGCAAGCTGCTACTGAGGTTGTTTCTCTGATTGTATGTTTGTGTTGCTTGCGGTGGGGTGCAGCTTATCACCTACGCCATGTGAGGTATGGGTCTATCTGCCTTTTCTTTCCTCTCTTGGATCATGTAGACTTGTGTATTTACTATTGTGCTCATGCTTTTATCAAGGTGATTATTAACATCTATTTGGGTGACTAGGATTGGGTTTTGCTTATAAACTGATTGGTTTTTTGGACATCTATTTGGGTGTCCACCAGGCTGATTATTTCTTATGGAATTATTATTTTTTGATGCATTACCCTGTATCATCTCTATGGTTATCCTTTATTGGAGGGTCTTGCCTTGGTTTTCCCACTTATTGGTTAACTGTTTGTAGTCCTATTTCATGTTGGGTTCTTTTTAAGCTACTCTTTAGGTTTGTGTCTCCTTATTTGATAACCTGATGGGTTGTGCCCCTAAGAGTAAGAATGTTTTTATTGCTTTCCATCACTATTGCTTCCTTGAACTATTGGGTTTGTTTCCTGACTCCCTATCCTACTCTCATTTCTGGTGCGTTGTTTGCTTAGCTGATGGTCAGTTTTTCCTGGAATTGCAGGATTGTACTGTTGTTATTTTTTCAATTTTGATTTTGGTTCTTTGCAATATTGGTACTGCCTACAATATTCTATGTTGGGTTCAATATTTGTGTTGCCATTTGGTTATTGCCAACAAGGTCTTTTGGGCTCGTATGTTCTGCAGCCGTGCTTTTGCCGCTAGTTTTGTGGCTATTTTCTTGTTCTATTTTTTGCTAATTGGATTAACATATTATCGAGGCCTTTGCAGTATGGGTCTAGCTGCTATTTCATTTCTCCCTTGGACTTCTAAACTTGTGCAGTTCTGTTGTGATCATGCTTTTATTAAGGTGATCGTTAACATCTATTTTTCTAATACTGAATGGCTTCCCTCTTTTTCATTTACGACATGAGCTCTCATGGTAGGGATGGTCCTGCATTTATGCTGAAGGGTTTTACTTTATTCAACAGGCTGAATACTGCTTTGGTTTCCTACCTGGCTTTCTTTTTGATGATTGTCGTGTACTTCTCCCCATTATCTATGGCTTGCTATTTTGGAGTTGCCTACTGGTTGTGTTTACTCATGCTTCTTCTTGACATTCATATTTATTATTGTGGTCATATTAATATTATGGTGGATGTGGCCAAGATTTTAATCTGGATTGGAATGTTGTTGACTCTACATTCTCATGCTTTGTTGACATCAGTTGGTGGTACTTATCTTATAAGGGATTGGTGGCATCCCTTTATTATTCAGATCTATGTTGTTTTCTTTTCTATATGTATGTGGCTATATTTTGGGCATGCAGGTACTAAAGACCAAATGAATTCCTCCCAAGGGCAACTTTTCCATATCAGATGCTTGCAGAATCTATGATGTTTTCTTGTTGGCTTCTTTTCCAATGGAGGCATAGGCTACTCTCATCCTCAAGAGCTTATGATGAAGATGTTCCATAGGCTTTTCCTTTTTTATCAATTTATATATGTTACTTTCTCCCTTTTACTTTATTTTTATTGTACTTAGACAGGGGATTTACTCTCTAGGCTATTTTTGTACCTCTTTGAGCAGTAGTTCTTGAGTTTATCCCCTCTTAAGGACCATGTAACCTCTTTTTTATGGCAATAAAATTCCTATATGGGGTTCCAAAAAAAATAAAAAAATAAAAAATAAAACCCTAAACCTTAAACTTAACCCTAAACCCTAAACCCAAAATGTAAACCTAAAGTAACTAAATAAATAAAAAATAAACTTAAACCCTAAAACCTAATGAACATAAATCCTAAGAATTGGCAGAACCTTGATGGCAGGAACATCACCATCATTCAGGCTCAGTCTAGATCTAGCAGTGGAGGCGAAGGCAGAGGCGATAGTTATCGTAGTGGTGGTGGGGGATCTAGAGGTGCTGCTGGATATGGAGGTGGTGGTCGAAGTAGTGGAGGTTATGGAGGAGGGAGGAGCGATGAAGGTTACAGCTGTGGTGGTGGCAGAGGGAGAGATTTGTAATATGATGGTGGATCCCGCTACTCGAGAGGTTGGGGTGGTTCTAATGGGAACTGGAGAAATTAAAGGATGGCTTATCTGATCTGATACTTATGGAACTATGTCTTTATAGTAGAGACCTATCTAGTTTTCTTGGGTTTTTGATTTACTCTATGTGTGCTAATCTTTTATCTATTTTGTCACTTGTGTCTTAGAAAACTTTGTTTGTTACTTGGCTGATGAAATGGAAAAGAAGAAATGTTGAATATGAATTTTTTTCTCTATTAAGAAAGCACCAAAACCATAAAACCTAAACTAAATCCTGAACCCTAGACCTAAAACCTAAACCCTAAAGCCTAAACCCTAAAAACCCTAAATCATAAACCTTAAACCCTAAACCCTAAAACCCTAAACCCTAAACCCTAAACCTTAAAACCTAAACCCTAAACACTAAACCCTAAACCTTATACCCTAAACCCTAAACCCTAAACCCCAAACCCTAAACCCTAAACCCTAAACCCTGAACTAACCCTAAACCCTAAATCGTAAACCCCAAACCCTAAAATAATAAAAACCTAATCTTAAACTAAATAAAACCTAAAAAATAAAATAAATAAAAAAACCTAAACCAAAATAAAATAAAAACCTAAACTAAAACCTAACCTAAACCTAAACCTAAAAAGAAAATAAAGCAAAAACTAAAAACTCTACTAAAATAATATAAAAAAAAACTTAAAGTAAACTTACAAAATAAAAAACCTAAATAAAATAAAAAATTAAAACTAAAATAAAAATAAAACAATCCTAAAATAAAATAAAATAAAAAATGAAACCTAAAAAATAAACATAAAAATAAAATATAAAATAATTAAAAAATAAAACCTAAACCCTAAACAAAAAAAAACCTAAACCTAAAATAAAAATAAAATAAACTTAAACTTAAACTAAAATAAACTAAACTAAAATAAATAAAACCTAAACTTAAACCTAAAATAAACTAAATCTAAACCTAAACCTAAACCCTAAATAAAATAAAATAAACTTAAACAAGCCTAAACTTAAAATAAAAAATAAAACCTAAAAATAAACCTAAAAAACCCTAAAACCTAAACCTAAGAAAATAAAGCCTAAACATAAACCTAAAAATAAAAAATAAAACTTAAACCTAAAAAATAAAGTAAAAAATAATACTAAACTAAAAAATAATTCTAAACATAAACTTAAATCTAAAAAATAAATAAATAAAGTAATTTAAAATAAATAAACCTAAAATAAATAAACTAAACTAAATAAAATTAAAATTAAAATAATGTAAAAAATAAACAATAAACTAAATAAACCTAAACGTACAAGCTTACTTAATTTATAAAATAATTAACAAAAAAACCCTAACTCTAAACCCTAAGCCCTAAAACCTAAACCTATAACCTAAACCATAAACCCTAAACCTTAAAACCCTAAACCCTAAACCCTAAACCCTAAACCCTAAGCACTAAACCCTAAACCTTAAGCCCTAAAACCTACAAACTTAAACCCTAAACCCAAAACCCCAAACCCCAAACCCTATACCCTAAACCCTAAAACCTAAAAACCTAAAAACCTAAACCTAAACTAAATAAAACCTAAAAATAAAATAAATAAAACACCTAAACCTAAATAAAATAAAATATAAAAATTAAATAAAAACCCAAACCTAATCCTAAACAAAAAATTAAAATATAATAAAAAATAAAAACTAAATTAAAATAAAATAAATAAAATCCTAAACTAAATAAAAATATAATTAACCTAAAAATAAAAAACCTAAATAAAATAAAAACTAAATAATAACCTAAACCTAAAAGTAAATTAAAACTAAAACCTAAACCCTAAACCTAAAATAAACAAAATAAAATAAGCCTAAACCTAAACTAAAATAAACTAAACTAAAATAAATAAAACTTAAACCTAAACCTAAAATAAACTAAACCAAAACCTTAAACTAAAAAAAATAAAATAAACTAATAAAAACCTTACCCTAAACTAAAATATTAAACCTAAAATTAAACCTAGAATAAAAACATAAAACCAAAACCTAAAAAAATGAAATAAAAATCATAAACATAAACCTAAAAATAAAAAAATTAAACATAAACCTAAACTTAAACCTATACCTAAAAAATAAACTAAAATAATAAAACCTAAACTAAAATAAATAAACTAAACTAAATAAAAATAAAAAATAAACTTGAATAAAAATAAAAAAAATAAAATAAACTAAAATAAATAAAAAATAAAGTAAATAACCTTAACCCACCCATTTACTTAATTTTTTTTAAAAAATATAAACCCTAAACCCTAAAACTATTCCCTAAACCCTAAACCTACAACCCAAACCCTAAACCCTAAACCCTAAACCTTAAAAGCCCTAAACCATAAACACTAAATCTTAAACTAACCCTAAACCCTAAACCCTAAAAACCATAATCCCTAAACCCTAAACCCTAAACCCTAAACCTTAAAACCATAATCCCTAAAGCCTAAACCCTAAACCCTAAACTAAACATAAGCCCTAAGCTAACCCTAAATCATAAACCCTAAACCCTTAACCCTAATCCTAAACCTTAAACCCTAAAACCATAAACCTTAAACACTATGCCCTAAAACCTAAAACTTAAACATAAACTAAATAAAACTAAATAATAAAATAAATAAAAAACTTAAACCTAAATAAAATAAAATATAGTAAAAACCTAAATTAAAACCTAAACTTAAACCAAAGAATAAAATAAAATAAAAATTAAAAATAAACTAAAATAAAATAAATAAAAACTTAAACTAAACTAAAAAAATAAAATAAACCTAAGAGTAAAAACCTAAATAAAATAAAAACTAAATGTAAAATAAAAATAAATAAAATAAAATAAACCTAAGTTTGAGGTTTTGTTGGCAATTTGGATTTGAATTGAATTTAAGAAGTGTACATGGATTGGATTTAGGCTACATTATAGGTTATTTTCCTAGGTCCCTAAGGCATGCCCTAATCATATGATTAACCCTTCTAAGTCTCTAGGCTTAGGTTAAGTATTCACCTAATAACTAAAAGTGTCTTATGACTAGGGAAGTCTTAGTGTCTAGATGACTCCTAAACTAAAATAAACTAAACTAAAATAAATAAAACTAAAACCTAAACCTAAACTTAATCCTAAACTAAATAAAATAAAATAAATTAAAAATAAACCTACACCTAAACTATAAAAAATAAAACTTAAAATAAAATAACCTAAAAATAAAACTAAAATAAAATAATAAAAACTAAACCAAACCTAAAATAAAAAAATAAAACCTAAAATAAAAAACTAAAATAAAAAATAAAATAACTAAAAAAATAAATAAACCAAATAAAAAAAAATAAATTAAAATAAACCAAAACTAAAATAAATAAACCTAAAATAAATTAATAAACTAAATAAAATAAAATAAAAAATAAAATAAACTAAAATAAATAATAACTCAACCTAAAACTAACTTTAATCAACCTTTAAACCCACCACTCTAAACCTTAAACCCTAAACTCTAAACTCTAAACCCTCAAAATCTTAAACCCTAAAGCCTAAACACTAAATCCTAAACCCTAACCTCTAACCCTAAACCCTAAACCCTAAAACCCTAAACCCTAAATTCATAAATCCTAAACCCTAAACCCTAAACAAAAAAACCCTAAACCCTAAACTATAAACTCTAAACTTTAGAAACCTAAAAACCTAAACCTAAACTAAATAAAACCTAATAATAAAATTAAAAACCTACACCTAAATATATAAAATAAAATAGAATAAATTCAAAACCTAAACTTAAAAATAAAATAAAATAAAAAATAAAAATAAACTAAAATAAAATAAATAAAAACCTAAACTAAAAAAATAAAAGAAAATAAACCTATGAATAAAAAACCTAAATAAAATAAAAACTAAACTTAAAATAAAAAATATAATAAACCTAAAATAAAATAAACTAAAAACTAAATAAAAATCTAAACCTATAATGTAAACATAAAAATAAAACCTAAAAAATAATAATAATAAAACCTAAACCCTAAACTAAATAAAAACTTAAACCTAAAATAAAAATTAAATAAAACTAAACCAAAACTAAAATAAACTAAACTAAAATAAATAAAATCCAAAACTAAACCTAAAATAAACTAAACCTAAACCTAAACCTAAGCCTAAATGAAAAAATAAAACCTAAAAATAAACCTAAAATAAAAACCTAAAACTAAACAAAAAATAAAATAAAATAAAAACCTAAACCAAAACTTAAAAATAAAAAGTAAAACCTAAACCTTAAAAAAAATAAAAATAAAACTCAACTAAAAAATAAACCTAAACCTAAAAAAATAAACTAAAATAAAAAACCTAAACTAAAATAAATAAACTTAAAATAAATAAACTAAACTAGATAAAAATAAAAAAATAAACCTAAATACAGTAATAAAATAAACTAAATTAAATAAAGAATAAACTAAATTAACTAAATAAACCTAAAGCTACCCTAATTATTAACTAAACCAAACCCTAAACCTTAAACCCTAAACTCCTAAACCTAAACCCTAAACCCTAAACTCTAAACCCTAAACCCTAAAACTAAAACTATAAACCTAAACTAAACCTAAACCTAAAACTAAATATTAAACCTAAACCTAAACCCAACCAAAACCAAATCCTAAACTAACCATAAACCCTAAACCCTAAACTAGCTCTAAACCCTAAGAATGGGCTGAACCTTGACCACAGGAACATCACCATAAACTAGGCTCAGTCTATATCTAGCGGTGGTTACCGTAGTGGTGGTGGGGGATCTGGAGGTGCTCGTGAATATGGAGGCGGTGGTCAGAGCAGTGGTGGTTGTGCAGGCGGGAGGAGCGATGGAGGCTACAACTACGGTGGTGGAGGGAGAGATCGGAGATATGATGGCGGATCCCGCTACTCAAGAGGCGGGGGTGGTTCTGATGGAAATTGGAGAAACTAAAAAATGGTCGATCTGATCTGTTGCTTATGGAACTATGTCTTTATAGTAGAGATGGTTCAACTTATCTAGGGTTTTTGATCTCATTTTTTATCTATATCATCACGTGTGTCTTAGAAAATTTAGGGTGCTACTTGGTTGATGAAATCAAAAAAAAATGTTGAATTTGAATTTGCTCAAATGAATAGGTTTTTGCTCGAATGAATAGGTTTTTGCTAAAAGATTGAGTATCTTGCTCCCTACAATTATATCCCCCAATCAAATTGGTTTTGTTAAAGGAGATCTATTATGATAGTGTTCTATTAGCCCAAGAGATGATTCATGATTCGAATGCCAAAGTTCAAGGTGGTAACCTACTTTTTAAGCTTGACATTTCAAAAGCCTATGATAATATTGGTTGGGTTTTCCTTTATAAAATTCTGGCTTTATTTGGGTTTTCTAATCAATTTATTACTTTAATTAAGATTGAGATTGAGAACTCTTAGTTTTTTATTCTTTTTAATGGTGAAGTGAATGGATTTTTATCCTCCTCTCGTGGGTTAAGGCAAGGTGACCTTCTTTCTCCTACTCTTTTCTTTATTATTATGGAATATCATTCTAGATGTCTTGAGCATATGTTTAGTAGAATGCCTCACATGTCTACAGAACCACTGATGGGTTTTCCATTTCTCATCTTAGTTTTGCTGATGATTTTGTTTTATTTTATAATGCCTCGACTCATTACATTAAAAAATTCTGTAAGTTCTTAAATCACTTTGGGGAGAGTGGAATATTAATCATGATAAAAGTTATCTTATTATGAGCTCTTCTATCTCCTTATCTAAGATCAATGTTATCAGGAATATTATGGGCTTCTCTCATCAAAATCTCCTTATCAAATATCTGGGGACTCCCTTATATAGAGGCATTAAAAAATCTTTTTTATTTGATAAAGTTATTAAAAAAATTAATAAGAAAATCTCTTCTTGGGAATTTCATTTACTCTCCTTTGGTGTTAGAGTTATCCTGATCAAAAGTACCCTTTGCTCTTTGCCTATGTATCTCTTGTCTACTATTGTACATACTCGTTATATTATTTAAAAGATTAATAGATTTTTAACAAATTTTTTTAGGGGTCTAATAGATCTACCAAAATATTACATTGGGCTAGCTAGCATAACTATTGTGGTACTAATAATGAAGGTGTTTTGGGTTGCAAAACCTTAGAGGATTCTATTAATTATTTTTCCTATAAAATGTGGTGGAACTTTAGAAATAAAGATAGCTATTACTCAAAGTTTATGCATGCTAAATATTGTCAGGGCAAACACCTCCCTCATTTGTGTTTTTAAATTTGGGGATTCTTCTGCCTGGAGAAAGACCTATAGCATTAAATGGAGTGTTGAGAATTTAATTTCCTGGGGTATCAATTATGGTTTCTCCTTTTTTTGGAAAGGCAACTGGCTTGGTCAAGGCTCTACTGATTCCCTTCTTAATACTCATTCTATTAGGGTGGTTAAGGTTCATCAATTACTTATTAATAACAATTGGGATGTGACTCAATTGAATAACCTTGTCCCAAATGTGATCATTGAAAAATTTCTCAAACTTTGCTCTCACCCTAATGAACCCAACCAAATTCTTTTCAAAATTTATTCTTTTGGAGATTTTATTTCTAAGATGTTTAGAAATTTATCAAACTTAAATGTCAAGATTCCTTAGTTTTTACCAAAATCTCAAATAATAGTGTCCTGAGTTCATTTTCGATCTTAACTTGACGCATTTTTAAGCATTATATCCCTATGGATGCTACTTTAAAAAAAAAAGGATTCCACCTCCCCTCTAAATGTCACTGTTGTTATCACATTGAAAGTGTGGATCATTTTTTTGTGAATGGCCCTATTACTGCTAGATTGTGGAACTAGTATGATAATGTTTTTAATACCTTCCATTTTAATGGCTCACTTTCTATTATGCAACTTCTTGAAGCATGTTTCTCTCATACTTCTAAGGGTCATGTTAAAATTGTCTTAGCTATTACTATTCATTTAGTATATTTTGATGGATAAAAATGATTCAAAGCACTTTAATATTCTTATGAATTATAATTGTATGATTGCTAGATCTGAATATAAAATTTTGTCTCTTTTTAAAGCCAATCTTCTTACTCCAATTTTAAAGGATACTAGTATGAGGCTTTGAAATTTGGGATTAACCTTCATACTTGTAATGTTTCTTCCAACCAAAAAGTTATCCATTGGATTAAACCTAATCATAATTGCATCAAGCTTAACACTGATGGCTTGATCTCTAATGGTTGTTATGGTTATGGTGGGATTTTGAGAGATCATGGTGGCAAGGTAATTTCTTCCCTTTAGATCCTTGTTTTGTTTTATTTGCCGAACTTAAAGGAATTCATCTTGCCATTTCCATTTATTTACAAAGAGGTTTTTCTATGTTCTGGGTTGAAGTTGATGCTCTCCTTCTTTTAGATTTACTTAAGTCTGACTTCCATGGAAATGCTGAAGTGTTTTATTTGCTTAAGCATACTAAGAGTCTTCTTACTAATCTAGATTTTTAAATTTCTTGTATCTATAGAGAAGGCAATTCTTGTGCTAATTTTCTTGCCAACTTAGGGGCCAATTCTTCTAATTTGCAAATGTTTTCTAATGAAGATCTTCCTTTTATTAAGGGTCTTATTAATCTAGATAAACGGGTTGCCTTATCTTAGAAGCTTTTAGCTCTTCCTTCTATGTGGTTTTTGATTACTCTGTGTGGATGGTTTTTTTTGGTTTTGGATATTTCCTCTACTAGTTTGGATTTGAGTTTTCTCTTCACCTAAACCTAATTTTGTTCTCTAGTATGAATTCTTCCTATTTTTTTGGATTGGTTATTATTTTCATTCCCTTTAGTTTTTCTATAGTTTTTGGTTTCTAGTTTTTGTCTTCATTCTGGTGGAAGTCGTGTTGCAGTGGAGGTTGTTTTACTTGTCTTCCGCTTGTGATGGTTCTCTTCCTGCTTGCTTATGGTGGAATTATGTTATTTTGGTGATGGGCGTGGTTTTCTCCTTGGCTTTATTGTTCTCTTGTGTGGTTTTTTCTGCTTTTATTTAATGGTTGGGTTTTTCTATAATTTGTTTGGTTTGGGTTTGAGTTGACAGTTCTGGTGAACTGGATGTGGGTATTATCCCTACTGGTTGTGTTGTTCTTTTGATTTATTATCTACCTTTGGTTCTGGTTCTCTTTTGGTTATTTTATTATGTTTTTCTATGGTTGTTTTATGGTCGGTCCATCTGTACTTATTTTACTATTTAGGGTCGTTCAAGTCCTTTGATACCTTTTCTCATGAGTTGATCCCTTCCGCTCATATTTGGGGTGTGGATTCTTGGGTGGGGATTGCTCATCGATAGTGGTTTTGTAGAAGTGTTTTATGGCTACCGCTTCATGTTATGATGGGTTGGATGACTTTGTGAGCTATTCCTCCTTGCTTGGAGAACTATTTTTTGTAGCTCTTTTTTCCTTACTTTATTTCTTCTTTGGTTGGTTTTGAGGATGGATGTCTCTGGTTTATTGTATCCTCGGTTATGGGTTAGTCCTCCTCCTATATTATTGAGGTTTTGGTTGTGGGTTTTGTTCTAAAGTGACTGGATAATGTCACATGGTTGGCTATTATTTGTCCTTGGGTGCTGGTGGTTGTGTTGGGTCACTATTATACTATTATTTTTGTTAGTTGGCTTGTTTTTTGTACCGGTCTTCTTATTATTCTATCAGTGGATGTTGTCTCTAGCTTTATGGATTGGATTTTCCTTGCCTTTGATCGGGATTAGCAGCTACTGCCTATTTCTATCTCCCTAAGTATCTTCATTATTTGTGGCTTAATGACTATTATTGGACTTTATATTGATGGTTCTAGGGTTGATGATTTGGTTATTTTACTATTATTGTGGTTTGCTAAGGCTTTCTTGGCTAGCTGTTTGGATTGGCTATTCTGGCTAGCTGGGCTAGTTGATGGAGTGTTTAATTTGGCAAAATTTTCTTACTCCTTTGGTGACTGTGCTGGGAAACCACTACTTATCTTTCTATGACTCTCTTCTTCTAGTTTCCTCCTTGGCAGCATTGCTGCCCACTCCTCTTGCTATTAGAATTATTGTTAGACTAGGTTTTATTGTTATTGGCTCTTTGCTTGTCCTTTTGATGGAGGATCCTACCACTTATGTGTTTTTCCTTTGATTTTCTCTTAGTGCTTTTTCTCATATTATGAGCTTTGCTCCTATTGATTTTGTTATCCATTCTTGGTGGTGGCTTTGGTGGTGCTCCTTTGGGTTTGCTGCTATCCTGGTGGACTACCTTTATATCTATCATATTGAGCTTGATATCTCTAATTGCTGGCATTTGGAGGATATTTTTTCTTTTTGGAGGATTTTATAGGCTAGCGTAATGATTGTCCTTGGAAAAAGTGCTACAAGAGGTATGCTGGCAATAATGGCTTTGATGTTTTCCACTCTTTCTTCTTTTGGCTAGTAGCGCTATATGTAATTGTAACCCTTCACCTGAAGTTTGGATGCTTAGATATTGTGTTGCTCCTTGAAATGATTGTAATTGAGCCTAAGTCTTTTCTTTATCTTATTCATTTTATCTGCTCTCACTCTTTATGCTTGATTAATTACTTGATTAATTGTACTCATCCTTTTAAAAGCATTTCACAGATCTATTTTACAGGTTTGGAGACTACTCATGGTGGATCGTGTTTGTTTCAAAAGGATCAGATGGAGTTTGTTGCTGCTTACATGGATTTTCATTATTGATTACTATTTTTTATTTTTTTTGATTGCTTTCCTTAACTATTGTAATAGTTAGGGGGCTTATCATTTTAGGACCTTTTGTAGCTCTTTGAGCATTAGATTAGAGATTTGCCCCCTCTAAGGACTTTGTACCTTTTCTTTGTGGTAATAAATATTCCCTTATTTCCCTAAAAAAACAAACTAACCCTAAACCCTAAGAATTTGTAGAACCTTGATGGCAAGAACATCACCGTCAACTAGGCTCAGTCTAGATCTGGTGGTAGAGGCAAAGGCCGAGGTGGCAGTTAATGCAGTGGTGGTGGGGAATCTGGAGGTGCTAGTGCATATGGAGGTGGTGGTTAGAGAAGTGGTGGTTATGGCGGGATGAGCACCTGAGGTTACGTGTGGTAGAGGATGGAGAGATCGGGATATGATGAAGCATCTTACTACTGAGAGGTCGGTGGTTCTCAAGGGAACTAGAGAATAAGAATGGATGATCTGACGCGCTTATGGAACTGCTTCTACAAGAGAGACATCAACTTATCTAGGGTTTTGATTTGATCTATGGGTGCTCATTTTTTTCTATGTCATCGCTTGTGTCATAGAAAACTTAGGGTGCTACTTGGTTGATGAAATCAAACAGAATAAATGTTGAATTTAAATTTGTTCTCTTCAAAAAAATCTAAAACCCTAAACCCTAAAATAAAACTTAAACCCTAAACCTAAAACCTAAATCCTAAATCCAAAACCCTAAACCCCAAATCCTAAACCCTAAACCCTAAACCCTAAACCCTAAACCCTAAAAAGCTAAAAACCTAAGTCTAAACTAAATAAAACTTAAAAATAAAATAAATAAATAAAACCTAAAACAAGATTAAATAATAAAATAAAAACATAAAACCTAAACCTCAACTAAAAATAAAATAAAATAAAAACTAAACTAAAATAAAATAAATAAAAACCTAAACTAAACTAAAAAATAAAAAACCTAAATAAAATAAAAACAAAACTTAAAATAAAAATAAAATAAACCTAAAATAAAATAAAATAAAAATTAAACAAAAACCTAAACCTAGAATATAAACCTAAAAATAAATAATAAATAAAACCTAAACCATAAACTAAAATAAAAGCCTAAACCTAAAATAAAAATAAACTAAACCTAAACCTAAACTAAAATATATAAAGCCTAAACCTAAACCTAAAATAAACAAAACATAAACCAAAACTAAATTAAATAAAATAAACTAAAACTAAACCTAAACTTTAACTAAAAAATAAAACCTAAAAATAAATTTAAACTAAAAACCTAAAACGTGAACCTAAAAAAATAAAATAAAAACCTAAACCTAAACCTAAAAATAAAAATAAAACCTAAACCTAAAAAAATAAAATAAACTCAACTAAAATAACCCTAAACCTAAAAAATAAATAAACGAAAATAAATAAACTAAACTAAATAAAAATAAAAAATAAACCTAAGTAAAAATTAAAATTAAAATAAACTCAAATAAATAAAAAATAAACTAAATAAAATAAAACCTACCATTTTGCTTAATTTTTTTTAGAAAAAAACTTTAAACCCTAAATCCTAAACCTAAACCCTAAACCTAAACTAACCCTAAACCTACAACCCCAAACCCTAAAACCCTAAACCCTAAACCCTAAACCCTAAATCATAAACCCTAAACCATAAACCTTAAACCCTAAACCCTAAACCCTAAAATCTTAAACCCTAAACCCTAAACTCTAAATCCTAAACCTTAAATGCTACAACCCTAAACCCTAAACCCCAAACCTTAAACATTAAACTAACCCTAAACCCTAAACCCTAAACCCTAAACTAACCTTAAACTCTAAACTAACCCTAATCCCTAAACCCTAAACTAACCCTAAATCCTAAGAATGTGAACCTAATGATGGCGTGAACATCACCAGGTCTCGCCTAGATCTAGAAGGAGCAAGGCAGAGGTGGTTATCGTGGTGGTGGTGAGAGGTGCTGGATATGGAGGTGATGGTTAGCAAGTGGTGGTTATGGAGGTGGGAGGAGCAACGAAGGTTATAGATGTTGTGGTGGTGGAGGGAAAGATCGAGGATATAATAGTATCCTGCCACTGAGAGGTGGTTCTAATGGGAACTAGAGACCAAGAATGGTGATCCAATCCGCTTTTGAAATTGTGTCTTTACAAGAAAGATGGTTCTACTTATCTAGGGTTTTGATTTGCTCATGGTGCTCATTTTTATCTATGTCATCACTTGTGTCTTAGAAAACTTGGTGCTACTGATGAAATTTAAAAGAAGAAATGTTGAATCAATTTTTCTCTATTAAAAAAACCATAAACCCTAAACCCTAAATCCTAAACTAAAACTTAAACATAAACCTAAACCTAAAACTAAACCTAAACCTCTAAACTCCTAAACCTCCTAAACTCCTAAAACCCTAAAACCTAAAACCTATAACCCTAAACCCTAAACCCTAAACCCTAAATCCTAAACCCTAAAACCTAAAGCCTAAACCCTAAACTATCCTTCAACCCTAACCAGAAACCCTAAACCTAAACCTTGAATAAAGATGTCATTAGGAGTATATCTAAAGAATGTCCTAATCCTAATATAGTTATGGTAGCTAAAGAAAATGTCTTCAAGAGACTTTCCCTTGATTATTAGAGATTTGAATACCCTAAACCTTATCCCTAAATAGAGTTATATTACCATTTATTATAGCATAATGTATCATCATATATTTGAGCATGTAGTGATGTGCTTTTGATTATTATAAGATGTTTTGAAATGTTTTCGTCTATTATGGTATTGCGCCTTATAGTCTATATTAATATAAATCATAAAAATATTGATTTAATAAATCAAATGATGAAATTTGCTAAATTTTGAAGGGAAAGTTGTAGCACCAAAGGTGTGCTACTCCACTTGTAGTTTAAAAAGTAAGAATTTATGTTCAAAATAAATATTATATGTTGTAGCATACTATAGCTTCATATATCATAATATATTATTCTGTGTATTTTAAATTATTTTAGTATTTTGCAATCATGCAGTCGGGCCTACATTAGCATTATTTATAAAAATGTTAATTTAGACTTTAAAATGATGGATTTTTTTCAAATTCATAATAGGTAGAGCATGGCATCATAATATATTATTTAAATTTAAAGTATGTAAGTGATATGACTAAATATATAGTTTTTTGTTGTTTAGACTAATTTTATGATTTTTTATCTTAAACAATCCCTTGTGATGTGATATGCAATATAATATAATATAATATGTTATAGTGTATTATAATATAGGTTACCATAACATAGTGTAGCATCATGCATTATAGCATACTATTATGTATTACAGATACTATCATGCATTATAGCAGATTTTAATTTGTTATAGTATGATGTAGTAGAGTTTGTACTAGTAATTCATAAAAATACTGATTTATAGGCTGAGATGATGGGATTTGGATAAATTTAAGGTAATCTTTAGGGAACATCATTGGGGGTGTGCTATGGTGTGTCGTTTAATTAAAATAATGGAATTTTTCATCCAAAATAAATTTTCATTTTTCAACCAAATTTTATATATTTTTTGCTTAAAATGATTCATTTTAAGGTGTAATGTAAGATAATATATTATATGAAAGCATATTAAAATATAATGTACATAGCAATATAACTTCATATATATATGAATATGGTGGTGTGTTACTAAATGTTATTATGCATTTTAGTATGTTTTACTTTTGTTATAATACATTGGGTCAAAATTCACAAAAATATTTATTTGAAGGTTGAGATGGAAGAATTTGGCCAAATTCATGGCACGCACCAAGAAGCAACACCAAAATTATGCTATTTTGTATGATTTCTAATAAAATAATAATAATTTTACATCCAAAATAAACATTATTCATATTTTGAGAAAATTTTATTATTTGTTCCTTTTAAGTGATTCTAATGAGGTGTAATGTTAGACAATATATTATATTATAGCAAATTATAATAGAACATCACATGTTATAATATAATATAGTGTGTTAATTCACACTATAATATGTTTAGCATGATATTGTATAGTTAGTTTGAGCTTGCACCATCACATATCATAAAATATTGATTACATTGTTAAGATGATGTAATTTGAACGAATACATAGTTAGGCTTTTGGTTGAAATATTAAAGGTGTGCATAAGAGAATAAATAAGATTTTATGAGAATTCCATGTCAAGGACATGGAGGGAGATCTGCTAGGGGATTACACATACATTGGACATGACATGCGAGGGGTCTATGTCGAGGGGATAGAAGAAGAAAATCTACTAGGGATAAGGTTTGAATTTGATTTGATTATATGATTTATGGAAAGAAGATCAACTGGGGATAAGAATCTATAATCCACCAGGGATTAAAATTGAATTGACATTAATTTGAATTATTTTAATTGATGTGGAGGCATATTTACGAGAGATATGGGCTCGAGTTTACTGGGGATAGGGTATTTGAACATTCCATTAGGGAAGCAGGTTCGGGCTATCTGCTGGGGATTGACATTTGAGTTTGATTTCATAGATTTGTTTGGAGATGTATTCATTGGGAATAAGAGTTTGATTGGATTTCATTGATTTAGACTCTACTAGGGGAGTTGGTTTAATTTTGCTCCATTGGGGAAGTTGGTTTTGAATTTGATTTATTTGCTTAACTTATTTATATATGATTTGGGGCTTCACTAGGGAGAAGGGTGTGATTTAACTCCACTAGGAAAAATTAGATTGGATTTAATTTAATCTAATTTAATGTAAAGACCTTGTCGATGTGCGATGGAACCACTGAGAAGGGGCTATATCATCCTTGACTTAACTCAGGTCTAAAAATCCAAAGGGATAGTCTGCTGGCTGTGGGGTAGATCTAGCCAACCTAAGGGGTTGCCTTTTAGTGTGCAATGGATATGCTAGGAAGAAGGCATAGCAGATTTACATCTTCGAAAGTGAGGAACAACTGGAGTGACTTGTTGGATGCACAAAAAATTGAACCTGACCTAGGGAAACTACTAAGTGAATGATGTTGGGGACTTATGTAAACTCAAAAGTAATTAGGATTAATTTTATCTTAATTTCATATTATTTGATTTAGTTTGTTTGGCTTTTTGATTTTGAATTAAGGGCATATCTGTTGGGGATGTGAGCTCGGTCAAAGTTGATAGATTTAATTTATGGACCATATCGGTGTGCGATGGACCCACTGAGAAGGGGATATATCAAAATTGTCCTATCTCAAATTTATCAATCCAAAGGGATAGTCTACTAATCATGGGATAGAGCTAGCTAACCTAAGAAGGTGCGAAGTAATTCTTACATCTTTTAAAGGGAACAATCTGACGTATTGGTAGCACAAATCAAACCCGACTTAGGGGTGACTATAGATTGAATGCCACTATAGACTTATATCAACTCGAGAGTAGTCAGGTGATTCCAATCGAGAGTTTTGCTCACACTGCCCTAAAGATTGGATGTTTGCTTCAGAAAACATACCTCTATGGGTGTCCTCATAATCCACAAGTGATTATATATTTTATTTATATGTTTACATGGACCCTATTAGTGTGAGAGGGACCACACTTAGATGGGGCTATGCAGGCCTTGACCTATCTTAGATTTACTGGACCAAGGGAAAATATGCACATCCACAGGATAGATTCTCCAACCACAGGGGTGGTTACTAGAAAAGGAAAATTGTCCAATCTGATAGTAACCCATGTAGTGTCTAAATGGGGTCACAAAGGATGTGATCCATATATAGTGCCCACAGGGGAGGTGCTACTAGGGGTGTTATCCTGAGTCCTAGAAAAGAAATCCTATAGGTGTATGGTGGCCAACTCAAGGAGAAAGCATAGCAGACTTACATCTACCATGAGTGGTGTATCCTAAGGTGTGAGAACCAACCAACCTAAGGTGTATCCATCAGCATGAGTGGAATATCCATTAGCATAGTAAGAATGAAACAACCTAAGGTGCCCGTCGGTGTGCAATGATCAATCTAGAGGAAAAGCATGTAAGCTTACAACTTTTAAAGTGGAACTGATTATCAGGATAGTCTATCATTGGCAGAATAAATGCTATCTGACCTAGAGCAACTACTTAGCGGGTAGCCCCGAGGAAGGACTGGACCTAGACTTGAAGCAGTCAGGAGGGAAGGATCCACTAGGGGACTTATCCTAAACTTCAAATATACTCGACCCATTCAGTGCGTAAAGGCTAATACAATAAGAAAGTGAAGAAGACTCACATCTTCTTAAACAAAGACAACATGAAGTAGCTTACCGACCATGCATTATGGCCTACCAAACTAACAAGGTTCTTGTCGATGTGTAGTGGCCAAGTAAGAAAGGAAAGCATAGCAGACTTACATCCTCCAAAGCAGAAAGACCATTGGGGTGACACACTAGTGACCTCATTTTTAGAATGAGCTCTCAACCCCTCCATCTTAGACATAGGACTTCTCTTAGACTTTAGGAGTTCCTTAGTCTTAAGACACATCTAGTGATTAGGTGGACACTCAACCCACCTAGAGACTTAGAAGAGTTAGCCATAAGAATAGGTCATGCCTTACATAGGAAAATTTGTTTTAAACCATATTCCTCACTTCCTTCCTTCAAGTCAAACTCAAATCAATTCCAGGTTAATTGATTTTCTCCATACCTAAATCAATTCTAACTTGATTGATTTCCTCCAAACTAAAATCAATTTCAAATGATAAAAATCTATGATCAATTCCAAATGATTGAATCTCATGATTGAAATTCTATAAATATTTCCTAAGTCCTTTGATTCCCTCTTAAGGACTTAGTCCAAATCAAATCCAAAACACTTCAAATTCATAAAATTTTCTCACAACACATTTATATTCTCAATTATATTAACATATATAAAAGAAATATAAATTCAAATAAATCAAACTAAATTCTAATATCAAATCCAAATTCTAAAAATCTTTCCCAAGTCCCTTTGATTCCCTCTTAAAGACTTAGCCCAAATCAAGTTCAAATCACTTCAAATTTTTGAAATTTTCTCATAACCCATTTATATTTTCATTTATATTCACATATGTAAATGAAATATAAATTCAAACAACCAAAACCAACTCCAAAAATCAAATGCAAATTCAATCAAAATTCAACATAAGCCTTTCAAGTCAAACTCTTGAACTTAGCCAAATCAATTTCAAATCAAGCCAAACTCTTAATTTTTCTTCATGATTCAATCAATCCTTCAATCATGAATCTAAATATAAATACAAACTTCAATCACTTAACCAAAACTAAATTCAAAAATCAAACTCAAATCAAACTCATGTTCATCCTTTGAACTTGAAATTGTCAAATGAATCAAAACCCATTTGACTTCAAATCTCTTACAAATGGAATTATATTTCAATCATAAGTCCATATGTGAGTTCAATCAAACTCAAATCAAGCTTTGACCAAGCCATTTGACCCACTTAGGCTCACTTGACCCAAAGTGATCTAAAGTACCCCTTATGAGCCAAATTCTAATCCTAACCAAATTGGATTTAACTAAGCCCATCTAAGCCTCTCATCATGATCAACAATCATCATGAGATGATCAATCACTCAAATTGGGTCAAACCAAGTCAAACCTAGGGTTGACCAAGTCAACACTTAGCTAAAATGAAACTCAACATAGCCAAAAATCCACTAAAGGCCAAATTGATTGAAACCATTGATCAAAACTTATTCATGATCAATGTTTGAACTTGACCAAGTCAACATTTGAGCCTAACCTAGCCCAATTGGCCACTTGACCCAAGTTGACCCAACTTGACCTAAAAAGTCAAAATGTGTCAAAACATGATCTAAGCCAAATTGATTGAAACCAATGGGTCAAGTTCATTTCAAATCACTTGTTGAACTTGACCAAAGCCTCAATTGGATAACTAAACCTAACCTAGCCTAATTAGCCATGAACCCAACTTGACCTAAAAGGTTAAATTGGGCCAAACTCAAATATAAACCAAATTGGTTGGAAACAAAGATATCAATCCATTTCATATGACCAATGAAACATGAACCAACCCATGATATAGCCCAAATAAGTCAAATGGGTCAAATTGGTCAACTTGACCCATTTGAACTAAATGAACTAAATTGAACCAAATTCAAACTTAAGCTAAATTAAATCAAACCAAAGCCACCAAAAAATTTCAAATGGTCATATAAACTTGACCCAACCCTTGGTTTGACCCAATTTGACCAATTGGTCAACTTGGCCCAAGTTGACCAATTTGACCTAAATGGGTCAACATGAGCCAAATCACATCAAACCAACTCCAAATTCAATGAAACTTGGCCTAACCCATTTTTCAAACATACCAAACATATTCAAACTAAAATAAAGGTCAAATGACCTTTTTACTCCTAGGTCAAAGGGTAAATTTTGGCCAAATCCACTTAAAATTTGGTCAAATCCTCTCCATAACCACTTGTCACCCTCTTAGTGGATCAAGTGAACATTAGGGAGTGTGGTGCACCCAATCCAATGGGTTTGGTTCAACCCAACCTAGCCTAAGGCTAAAACTGACCACTTGCATGAAATTAAGCACATGGAATCCCTCCTCCACTTGATTTAAGTACATGCAAGCTCCACTACTCCACTCCTCTGGCCAAACTAATTATAAGGACACCCTAAATGGCCTAACAAACCCACTCAAGCTGGTCAATTGGATCAAAATGGAAAGGAGAAGCACGACCATTTGATTTTTCAAGGAGGAGGTATACTTCCCCTAATTTGAATTCATTCCATGAGTCCCTAATTCGATTGAGCAAGAGAAAGCTAGAGAATTCATTTGCCAGCCTCCCCAAGCTCTCTCAAGCAATTCCCATTTTTCATTTTCTCAATTTTCATAGATTAAAAATAGGGAGCTCCACTCAAAATCAAACTTACTCCACACTTCAAATCAACCCAATTCCTCTTGCAAGCTTCATCAGTATTGAACTTTCCCAAGCCATAATCCAAGCTCCAAAGGTAAGGGAGGTGCTACCTTGATCAAGACTGAGCTCAAGTGAAGGTGTGTTGGCCTCTAGAAGGATCTACCCAATGGCAAGACCTTAAAATCTCAACAAAGCTTCATCTCCACTACACGAAGCTTCTCCAAGGGAATTGAGCAGTGATCACCTCCGATGAGGTTAGCCATTAAACCAAGCACAATTTCAATATTATTTGGAGCTTTGTGAAGTGGATTTTAATCCCATGAAATTCTAGCCATTGGATCTATTTGCCTTTACGCTTATATGGTATTGGTAAGTTTTGGGATCAATCCGAGCTCAATCGAGCTCGAATCATCCCCTAGAATATGAATGGATGTCCTCTCCCATAGAGAAATACAAGGAAGGATCATAGGCCATCCATCCATGCATTTTGGATGGACGGTGTGATTAAGACACATAAGATCCCATGTTTCATCCATTAGAACCATGACTTTAACCTCAGCCATCCGATCCTTGATCAGAAGGGTGAGGAGAAAGCGCATAGTATCATCGCTGATGTGGTGCTATGATGTGATAACTTTAATATTGAATCCTGCCATGCCACATGGAAAGTGCATGCCTCATCATCGGTCCACATGGTGCCGACGGGATTAAACATTTAATTAGGCTATTAAATCACCTAATTAATCATGGAAACTTCCTAAATTCATATATAAGCCTAGAAAAATCAAACAAATATGAAATAAATTGCATTAGATAGATAATTGAATATATAAAATTCTAAAAATAGTTTTAATGGATTTTGAGCATTGCTTTTCTCTAGATTTGGGTTTTATTAGGAATGTTATTTTACTAATTACCCTCTAATTACTCCACTAATTAATCTCAAACTTCTTGTACATAATTAGTGGGATGACCTCTGCCTCCCTAATTTTCTTGGGGTTTATTGGTGGTTTAATTAAAGGAATTGCTAGTTCATTCCTTAATCACTCTTAATGTAGTTAAGCATAATTAAGGGTATAATTAGTGGTTTAACCCTCTGATTGAGTCAATTAAGTTTTTATTAAGTGAATATAAGATTTAGAGAATAATTTTGGGATACTTTCTTTATGATATTCCTTAAACCCCCTTTCTTTCTTAATCCAACCTTAATTAAGGGTTAATTCACTAATTACCCCCTTAATTAATCTCATAAAATTTTAAAACTTTCTAGAACTTAACTAATCTATCTTGGGTAGATGCTTAGGTGTTCAAGAGCCTAAGTACATTAAGGAAATCAAAATCCCACTCACATGTGTGAGAGGGGTTATGAAAGTACTTAAATTAAACCCCTTAATTTAAATAATCATTAATTGAGAGCCAATTGCATTAGGTACCTTTCTTTCCTTGGTGCACTACTGATTTAAATTCCTTATGTGGTTTTATGTCATATCATTGGCTCATAATTATTTAAGTATGCTAAGGTGGATAGGTAAGAGATAATTAACACACTTAATTCATACCTTAACCTAAGCAACATATAAAAAATCATCTAATAATCCTAAGAACAAACTAAATTAACAAACATATGTGGGAATGGGTTAAGAGCAACAAACTCACCTCACATTTCTCAAATTAAATCAAACTCAAAATAAAATCAAACCTTCTTTAAAAGTAACTTGATTTGCTTTAAACTTTCTTATTTCATAAGATTGTCTTTAGGAATTAATTAGGGTGAATGTATTTACATTCTTACATCACTTTAGTTCTTTCCTAACATGCTAAATTTGTATTTCATATGAATTTCATGCATTCATGTTTTTCTAAAATCAAATTAAAAATGAGATGTTTTCTTATGTCAACTTGCATGTTTTGGCTAAAGTAAAAAATATGAATGGGTATTATCACTACTAAATCCAAAACTATTTTCAAAATCTATAAATTAAACATCCAAAACTGAAAGTGTGCTCCTTATAATTATTTATAAGCTTGCATGTGGATATAAATATGAAGATGTGCATAGTGTACTTTTCCTTCTCTTTTCTTTTAGCATAGTTTTGAATAGGATTTGGCAAAGTGTACAGTTCACTTGAAAGAACATAACACTTGCATAACTCCATTCCTATTCATTCTTATGCTATTACTTAAAGAAGGACATCCATACTTACACATATAAATTGCATAAACAAATCAAACAAATAAATACAAACTTTTGCATCTTTCTTTTCCACTCATTTCTTTTGCATATATGCTTGTATTTAAGGAAAGTGATATTAGTCCGGACAACCCTTAAGTTTTAAGTAGCCCTAACTAGGTCTTGTACCTTACACCCTTTGTGCTAGCAATGGCATTGTACTCACTTATGCCTTTCATACATACATGTGTACATGTAAAAAATGGATAGGAAAACCTCTTTTCTACATAATAAAAATCATGCTTTATAAAGCATTCAAATTTTCTTAAGTAACTCACTTAGCATTCATCATAAAGTGTGCTAAACATTTTTATTTTTATGTATAGATATGCTTAAGATTCATTCATATGCATGTTATTCATGTTGAGAAAGAAATGAAGTGATGTGTGTTTTGTGATATTAATTCACTTTACTTAATCTTAAAATGCCTTTCTTTTTGAATAGGTTTGTTTAGAGTTGATATAAACTTAGGATTAATTAAAAACATAATAAAACATTCACTAAATAAAATCAAACATGAATCTACTTTAGAAGTTACTTAGGGTAGGGAAGGAAAGAGACGTTCTCTTCTCTTTTTCCTCTCTTTACAACCTTTAGTAATTAAGTAGGTTTATCTAAACCAAACAAAAATCATCAAATAAAAATCAATTCAAATCAACTAAACACTTAAATGAAACCACCCATCTAAGTTGAACATCCTCACACTTCAAAAATCCAAACCTTAAAGCCATAGCTTCTCATACCACACAAACCTTCTAAAGCACACATTAGACTAAGTCACCACTTCTAGATTTAGTTAGGGTGGTGGTTTTGATTTTTTGCTTTTATTTTATGATGTTTGTTTTAGTTTGGATGTTAGGGTGAATGTGTGTAGAATGAATGGTAGGATGATTTAGTCTAATCATTATTTTCTGCAAGGGATTGTGCTTAAGCGTTGTAATAAAAATATAACTGCTTTTATTGTGCAGGTGTTTATACCCCTAAGCATAATCCAATAGGCCAGATGGACTTGGTTATTCATGTGTGGGGTGCTAAGTCTAATATACATGCTTGGGATTTGTATGGTTTATTTAGCTAATCTCAATTTTGCAAGTGTTAGTTAGATTTACTTTTCCATTTCATGTAATTTTATGCAATTAAGATTTTGGAATGATTGTTATGGGGAATTAGGATGAGCATTGGTCATAAGATCTCATCTTATGTACCATGTGAAGCCTTTGAAACATCCACATTCCAACCATCCAAAGGAAGGAACCAAAGAAGAAAGAAGAAAGAAGGACCCAAAAGAAGAAAGAAGAAAGAAGAAATGAAGAATGAAGACCCCCATAACATGAATTCCTTACTTGATTGTAAATTAATTCATTTGTAATCTAGGTTGTATAAGCTCGAAACCCAATTTGGTTTTTTTTTAGGTTTGTGGGTGCCCACATCAAATGGCTTTTATTCTTACGTTAGCTTTATAAATTGTTTGATGTTTTGTTTAGCTTGTGCATTAAGATGGCATATTTTCCTAGTTTCTTTCTTACTTGATGTATGGCCTAGATGACGACTAGGCTCTTAGGGAAAAATAAATCTTCTACCAAATTAAACAACTTAAAGTTTAAAATAAACAACTCATAATCTCACCTAAGCCTAAGTTAAAAATCAAGATAAAAGAATTAGCAACCCCTTAAATGGATGAGTATTTTTTATAACATCGCATAAAAGCATATTGTGTCACTCTTAATTGGATGGCTTCCACCTTTACCAGAACTTGGCTTGACTGCAGAGCCATGGTGGAAACACACCTCCCCTTCTACTTTTGGCCCATAATCTCACTTCTCATGCATTAAGCATATGAATCCTATAAGTGTGAGTCAAATGATTGTCCAAAAATAAAAATATAATATAATATGATTTACATTAGATCTAGGTCATTTTTTCATGCCCTTACATCTAGTCTCTTAGGGAATGAGTTTAAGGACTTAGTCTCTTTCTAAATAAAAAATAGCCTAGCTATCTTACATAAAGCATATGACTTTCCTACATGAATTTAAAATTTTAGGAGGAGTTAGTTGGTGGCCACCCCCAGGCGGTTGTAAGTCCAAGCAGTCGGGAGGTTTACCCTCTCTTATGGAGGTAAACCAAATACCCATTTTCACCTTAGATTTAGGTCATGCTTTTGGCCCTCGACAAAGCTTCTTAGATTTAGGTTCAGAGGTTGCTACTTCTCTTTGTGGGCCACAAGGATAAATCCTCACCTCTTAGGTATTTCCATAACCTTGTATTATGGAATTATAAGCCCTAGAATTCTAATAAAATATCAACTCAAACAAATTAATTCAATTTCAAAAATGTAAAGCCCAATAATAAGATAGTTTGAGATGCTCATTAGGTTTCTAGCATCGTGAGCATCTCCTACTTATCTTTCTTTGGCTTATATAATAACTCTCTCTCTCTCTCTCTCTGATCAATCTCATTTGATCTTATAAAATAAACTAATTGATTGATAGTCCTACCTATTGAAATCTTTGGAGATAATGATCATTTATCTTAATCGAGAGTATTCCTAAGGAATCCCCTTCCTTAAGATGTAATTAACTATAGGGCTTTCCGAGGAACTTAATGTAGGGGAAGAATCTGGTACATATGCACCCATTGTTCTTAAGAGTCCTTATTTAGGTGATTAGGTCCATTGTAGGGTGGTGACTTCTATCTTTTGAGATAGTACACCTCTCTCAATGTCATACTCGATCACCCTAATAAGAGCATCTACAGATCTACATAGTTTCCAAATGCAAAAAAAGTATATTTCTATTTTTATTATATCCATATAGATTGAAGATGGAAGTATACCTCTTATATATGAAAATATTTCACCACGGATTTTTCTGGCGACTCCACTGGAGATGGTTCCTCTCTCCATCTTTGGTAAATGATCATTGTCTCCAAGTATCGATAGTGGGTTTGTACTTTCGTATGAACCCAAGACAATCATTCTTTCCATTGGCACTTAGCTTATTTCATCCTTAAGCTAGCCAACATCTTTAGGTTTTAGGACCTCACCCCATGTTGGTCTTAAAACTCCCATTGGATTCTCCAATGGGTGAAAATAAAAATCTAATAAAAAGAAAATATTTAAAGACCCCCTCCTTACCATTTTATGGTAAGGAAAGGTTCATTCAAAAATAATAAAGACATAATAAATCCTTCATAAAATCTTGCTTTTCAAAAGCACTCTTTCAAAATGCACATAATAAAATGTTTTGAACAAAACTTTCCTAAATCACCTTCATTTAACAATCTTCATGATTGTTATATGTAGGATCATCATTACAAAAAATAAGATTCCAACAATCACATTATGCACAAATGAGCTTCTTCACTCAATTCATTTTGGTAAAGACCTCATTTTCAAAAAATAAAATTTCAACAATCATGTTTTCAAAAGTACAAAATTTGAAGATGGGTTTTTCCATTCAATACATTCAAATGTGTTGAATGGATGTTATATCTTCAAACAAAAAAAAATTATTACAACTTTGAAATGCCATTCAACATATTCCACATGTGTTAAGTTGGAACTTTCACCTTTCTAAACAAAATAAAAAAATAAATTTTTCAAAAGCACATATGAAACCTCTCCATTCAATATACCCACATTTATTGAATGGATGTTTCATTTTCAAACAAAATCAAAAATAAATTTTCCAAAAGCACATATGAACCTCTCCATTTATATACCAACTTTTATTAAATGGATGTTTCACTTTCAAACAAAATCAAAAATAAATTTTCCAAAAGCACATATGAACATCTCCATTCAATATACCCAAATTTACTGAATGAAGATTTCATTTCTAAATGAAATAACATTATTTTGAAATCTCGCTTAACATATTTCATATATGATTAAGTTGAGATTTCCTCTTTCAAAAAAATTGATTTCCATCTTACATACCCAAATCTGTTATATGGAAATCTCTCTTTTCAAAATAACATAAAAATTTGCAAAACACATTTGGAACTTCATTTTAGCATACCATATTTGCTAAAGTGAAGCCTCCATTTTCAAACAAAAAAATTGAAACACACCTTTGGAATTTCATTTAGCATACTCAATTTGCTAAGTGAAATCTCCATTTCATAAAAAAATTTTCAAAACACATTTGGAACTTCATTTTGGTATACCATATTTACCCTTTTTTTCAAAATCAAAATCTTCAAAAAGAAACACATTCGGATTTTCTTAGCATACATAAATTTGCTAAGAATCTTATTTTCCAATTCAAAATCAAAAGAAACACATTAAGTTTTCCTTAGCATACCCAAGTTTGCTAAGGATCCTACCTTTCAAATTAAAATCAAAAGAAACATATTAGGACTTTCCTTAGCATGCATAAATTTGTTGAAGATCCTTTTTTTAAATAAAATCAAAATCAAAAGAAACACTTTAGGATTCTCTTAGCATACTCAAATTTGCTAAGAATATAATTTTCAAAAATCAAATCAAAATCAAAAGAAACACATTAGGATTTTCTTAGCATACTCAAATTTTCTAAGTATCCTATTTTCAAAAAAATTTAAAAATAAAATACACTTGGGTCCTTTTATTTTTAGCATGCCCAAATTTCCTAAATAAGGATTCTATTTTTCAAATCATAAAAAGATTCAAAAAATAATGCAAACAAAGAAAAAAATAAAACAATTGTTTTCAAACACCTCACTTAGCTTATTCAAATTTGCTAAGTGAACAAATTCCAAAAATCACAAATCCAAAACAAAAGCAAATTGACCCTTTACTTTAACATACTCAAATTTGTTAAATGAAGGGTCACCAAATAAAAAAAAAATTTAAATTATAATATGAACCTATGGAAGCATCTCTTCAAAAATATTTGAAGCCATTCTCAATATACCCAAATTTGTTGAAAATAGATTCGACATCTTAAATTCCTCTTTCCAATAAAAATTCAATATCTATTCTAAATCTATTTGAGCCTGACTTAACACTTTCAAGATGTTGAGTGTGGGTTCAATTTCTTAAATTCGAATTTAAAATCAGCAAAAATCTTATTCAAGTTTATTTTCAACATTTTAGACTCTCATTTAGCCACAGTTTTAGTTTAAGTGCAGTTTCAATTTTAGTTGAAAAATGGCAACCCAAGTATGTGTTTACCTTTCCCCATGGGATGGACTTGGCCCTAGATCATGCCAGCCTTCCCTCTCTTACACACCCACCTCATTCATTTTGGATGAGGTTTTGAGGGGGCGAGGATTACCTGTGAGGGTGCTCCCTCACCACTATTAGTAAGAGCACGATCGGGCGCCCATTCAGATTGATATGTGACTGATATTCCCTTACAAGAGGAAGGCGGTGGTTCCTACAAGATCGCACTGTATGTGATAGCCGGCACCCGTTTCATGGCCCTAGTGAGGGCTAGCACCCAATCATTAGCCCACACGAAGGGTAAGCCCCCCTGATCCCAAGGATTGTCTCCCCAACTTTTAAGGTTGGGTTTAGCTCTTAGTCCACTCACCCTACTAAGACATAGAGGAGGAATAAAAACTACATGATAAAGAGGTAATACGATCGCCAAGGATGGCGGCCTACATGATCATTGTTGAGGAGTTGCCCACTTTGATTTCCCACTACAACCAACCCATCCTCTCCTGGTCTAATAAAGTGGATGCCAAGAGGATCCATGCTTCACTTCCACCAGCGGTTCAATTTCATCCCCCAGTCAGTTAAGGTAGGAGGTCATATGCTGGCCTCCATTCAGTTCTACGCCAGGTTGGAAGAGCCTATGGATGATCTGTGTTCGGGGCTTAATTTAACTTGAGATCTATTATTCCCCGCAGTGTGGGGAAGCATCTTCGACAAGAAAGGGCGGAGGCACTTCACCCGCATTGTCGGAGAGGCGGAGGTTTAGTAGCCTCGCACTCATTGATTTTTTTTTTTGATTGGTGTGCTACCCACGTCGATCATACAAACAATATTTTGCTTATGCGGACTACCCATCACATGAGGAAGGCCTCTATTCTGAGAGAGTTGGTGGTGTCTCCACTACACATCTCTACCCCCATCCACATTCATGTTTCAACATCTCGCATAAAGGCCATGAAGGCCACATCTAGGGAGAAGAGGACCCCGTTGGTGATCCAGCTGTGGCCAAAGGATCTCATTCCATCTACACTGCCTATTGTGGCAAGGTCGAGCTCTCCAGCATGACCTCCTACCCTAGTTGTGGTGCGAAAGGCATGGAAACCCTGAAGCATATTGGTTGTCCCTTCACCAACACCACCAGTATAGAAGGACATTGAAATGGTTATAGTAGTCATAGAGGGAGAAGATGACAGCCCAGTTGCACCCATGATGGTAGAGCCTCCTAGAAGTTTCACCCCATACAGAGTTTATGATAGTTAGGAGTGCATTTCTTCTAGGGAGTATAGTCCTCACAGGGTTGATTCTCTAGCAGTAGGGGAGGTCTGGTGCCTCTCAAGATACATAAGTGATCACACCCGACCAAAGTCATTTGTACAGAAGATTGATCATTCTCTAGAAGACATAGTAGCACATTTTCTCATGGAAAAAAAAGAAATCTTAGGATATGATTGGTCTGATGATTAGAAGATCAGCTTTAATCCCAATGAAGATGATTTGTTGGGAGACTCAATAGGGGTCTGCATGGTAGATACCAGGGGATTCCACCTCAGAGAGCAGCAGGCTATGGAAGGTATTGAGGTTGATTGGGAAGACACAGCCCACTCGACCTAACACCTCCTAGCACAAATAAAGTAGAAGGATGAAAAGATAGATATGATGGAAAATAAGCTTGAAGATCTATTAGCAGTTGTCTTAGCATTGCGTAATCAAGTCACATCATCCTACCATAGCTTAGACTAGTCAGCCAGAGTTGGTGCATGTCTCAGGACCTTACTTCTAGTAGAGCAAGGTAGCACCAGCATGTATAAGAAGGTAGTGGATAGTACCTCCATCAAGAAAAAGATATCAAGTCCATGGTTGAGCAGCAGGTGAAGGAAGCGTTGGCTCAAGCCCGAGGAGGATCATCAATTCCAAAGGGTAGACCCTACCTGAAGGAATTTGATGTAATCCAATATCCTAAGGGTTTCGTACCACCTTTCTTTAAGAGTTTTGATGGCAGTGAAAACCCGAGACAGCACATCACACATTTTAGAGCTAGTTATTGCAACATTAGTGGCAGTGATGCTTTACTATTCCATACCTTTGTCAGTAGCTTAGTGGGTATAGCATTTGACTAGTATGTTGAACTTCCCAACAGTTCAGTGAAGATATTTGCGGAGTTGGAGCAACTCTTTATCAAGAGGTTTGCTGGAGCTCAACAAAGGGTCACTGTTGGCGATCTTGTAGTAGCACAATAACACCCAAGTGAGTCCCTTGTTGACTACATTCTCAGATGGTGTAACCTGAGTATGAAATATGAGTCAAAGCTGTTTGAATAACATTCCATTGGGATTCTTCTAAAGAATATCCATGGCTAGGTCTCCTTCATGCTTAAGAGCTTCATTATCAAAACTTTTGAGAAGTCAATCAGTAAGGTGGCTAGTCTACAAGGAGAGGCCAAATAGTTTCCTTTTCAAGACCAGTTGCCTAAGACAAAGCCACAAAAGGTATATGAGAAGAAGCTAGGAATAGTGATAGTGGTAGACAAGGGGAAGCAACCAGATAGAGATCCATTCGAGAGACCATAACTTCAGTAGCCTTTTCTTTCACCTCCTCTACCACCACTAAGGCAGCCCTACAAGCCACCACAGCATCCTCCATGGCCTACCGACTCCTCCTCAGCCACATGATCAGCAGCAATGGTACACATACCTAATGCTAGGTAACTATGGTTCACCTACTATTTTGGATAAACTTAACAAGCCTTATTCATTTAATAGAGAGGTAATCAAGAAGATCTTTAAGAATCTCTTAAAAAAGCCTAATTTTCAGCTACCAGAACCTAGGAGAATGAAGGAAGTTCACAAAATTCATGATCTTAACTTATTCCCCTAACACCGTATGCTAGGTCATGTTTTGGAAGATTGCTTCACTTCAAGGACTGGCTTGAACATAACTTCAAGATCGATGCTATAGTTATCCCGAAGGAATACCTTATGGAACAACCATCGAATCCCATTAGTTACCCAGTAGCGCAACCACCGACCAAGTCCAACCTCCACCTACCATCATAGCCTACCACATCGGACTTCCTCTACTTTACCTAGCTCTTCTTCTTCTTCTAGTAAAACTCTTATATCGGTGGATAAGGGCATAAAATTTCTTACCCCACTTACTTACCTCTAATCAAATCTAAGAAATTAAAAAATAAAGCTTGCTTGAATTACAACTATATCACTTCTAATGGGTTGTATGCTTCTATTCTTAATGATAACTCTTCAAGCCAAAATAACTATAACAATTCTGATCTTCCTCTTTCTAATTTAGAGTTATATTTTCCTACTCTAAATATTATGGGTTCACCTCTTGAGATAGACTTGGAATCATCCAATTCTGAGGGTCCCATAGGAGAAGTCAGAGGTGAGCATGCATAGAACCTTCCATTACCCTGCCACAAGATATCACCGAAGTCAACCTCCATAGTGTCAAGGTTCTACCTCCTAAGGCAGCACCTCAAGATAGAGGGAAATAAGCCATTGGTTTAGAGGATCGAGAAGCCCCTCCATAGGATGTTCCACCCATGGATATGCTTGTGGAGGATCAGCCCAAGGTGGACTATAATTTCCCCTCTCATCTAAGAAAGTTTCTATCTAAGCTAAGCATATATAATGCCCTTGCCTTATCTAAAGAGATGAGAGAATCATTAATCAAGGCTCTCCTTGATCCTGAGATATACTTAGCTTAGCTGGCCATTATTGGTGAGGAGGTACATTACATAAAAGAAGCCCAGGGGATCACTTTCACAGATGAAGACCTTCGGGGGGATATGAAGCACAACCATCTCCTCTACATCAAAGTCGACATGGGCTCATTCAAACTTGCAGAGTTCTCATCGATCCAGGTGTATCGATAAACATTATGAGTCTAAAAACCCTTGCCTATTTGAGGATTGAAATCTCCAAACTTTGAGGAGATGGAATGATGTTGAGAGGATTCAATGAACAAAGCGAGCGAGCTTTAGGTTCCATAGTGTTACCATTGGAGATAGGTGACTGAAAGACTGAAGCCAAGTTTCACATAATTGATTCAAATACTTCATTCACTTCTTTACTCGGTAGGCCTTGGATACATTAGAATAAGATGATTCCATCCTCCCTCCATGAGTGCATCAAATTCAGAAAGGATGGGATTGAATATTATGTTAAAAGTGATGAAATGCCATTTTCAGTTAGAGAGGTTGAGATTTTTAAGGATGCAACCTACTATCTTCCTCAAAACACCCTTTCTTGTGAACTTGGACAAAATTCAAATTCAAAAGAAAAATAAAATAAAGAAAAATAAAGAAAAAGAAAAGAAAAGAAAATTGAAAATCCAAGTGAACAAGAAGGGAAATTGAAGAAGAAATAGATCTGCATATCACATTCCACCCACAGTCCATTCCATCATATGGACATGTGGGTAGGATGACTCAACCTCCACCAGGTAGATGCAGAGGTAGAAATAAAGGCAGTTCCATAGGTGGAAGACCCCCTGGTTGGCCATCAGCCAATAGGGGTTATGTTCTAGTTTGCAGGAGTACCCCAACTATTCACATAGACTTGGAATCCAGCTCAAAAAATGAGTATAATGTGAATAGCATACCAGCCAACCCCTCTCAGCGGGTTCCATTGGAGGTGGCTTTCAATCCAGACAATGATGAAGACCAAGCCTCTAGATGAAGCAAAGTATTCGAATCAAGCTTATGTGAGACTATTAGGCAGCACTTGGGAAACTTAGCTCTAACCTCACTTTCATCTCAAAAAGTCAAAGGTTTAGGAGTTAAGGAAGCCCCTAAGTCTTCCATGGATTTGAAGCTAAAGAGATTCTTTTTGGGATCATCATTCTCAACTCCTGAAGTTGATGTAGAACTTGAGGAGGATTCATTTAAAAAATTAATGGAATTATTGTTTGACTTTTACTCACCTTGTGTTCATAATCTTATATAGAAAGGTTTGGTTCCTCATACATGGTCTAGGCACAAGTTAGAGTATTTTGAGAAGCTGTGGAATAATACAAGCTAAGATCATAATCAAGAGTAATGCTAGGATTTGGTACAGTGGGTCCAGTTGATGATGATGATTATTGTTTAGTTGTTACCAATCATTTGAAGTCTAATAGGTTCTTTTCACACAACACTAACTCTTATGAGGATGTGTGTTTAGAAACCTTAGATGATCCATATGATCTTTAAATCACGGATGCACCTCCAGAATTTAAAGAAGAAATCCATTCAATAATGACAAGCTTAAAGAAATCAACCTCAAGACCGAAGAAAATCCATGCCTGATGTACATCAGTTCATTGTTGAATGAAGAAGAAATCAATGACTTAGTAAGGCTATTGATTGAGTTTAAGGACTACTTTGCATAGAGTTATGAAGAAATTCCTGGATTATCTCCTGAAGTAGTAGTCCATAAACTAGCTATAGATCCTAACACTAACCCTATTAATCAAGCTCTTAGACGCATGCGATTAGAAATCGAACAACAGGACATTTTTGAAGTCAAGAAACTGATCGATGCTAGCTTCATCAAGGAAAGAAAATATCCTGCCTAGTTAGCCAGTGTCATACCACTTAAGAAGAAGAATGGCCAAATTTGCATATGCGTCAATTCCAGGGACTGAAATAAGGCATGTCCAAAGGATGAGTTTTCTCTTCCTACACTAGAATTAATGGTGGACATTGCCTCATCTCATGTAGTGTTCTCTTTCATGGATGGGTCATCTAGCTACAACCAAATCAAGATGTCTCTTAAAGATGAAAGAAACACCACTTTTCGAACCCCGATCGGAATCTTTTATTATAAGGTCATGGCTTTCGGCCGTAAAAATACTGGTGCTACATACAAATGAGCCATGAGTCAGATCTTCAACGAACTCATCCATCATCAGGTTGAGTGCGATGTTGATGATCTAGTAGTCAAGAGTAGAGAAAAGGAAGATGATCTCTTTGAATTGAGAGTAGTTTTTGAATGGTTAACACAATATAACCTCAAGATGTATCCCTTGAATTGCACATTCAGAGTAGCTTCAAGAAAATTCCTTGGGTTTATTGTATGACACCATGGAATAGAGATAGATTCTGAAAAGATCAAAGCTATCTTAGAAATTCCACCTCATAAGAGTTTAACTCAACTCAGATCATTCCAGGAACGGTTGGCATATCGGAGATGCTTTATCTCCAACCCATCGGAGATGCAAGCCATTTTTAGCACTTATCAAAATGGATACCAAGTTTGAATGGGATGACTAAGTGCTAGCATGTCTTTGAAGATATCAAGCAGTATTTTGTGAAGCCGCAAGTTCTAGCAGCCCCTATCCCGGGTAGGCCACTCATCCTCTACACTACTACATTTGATGACTCTCTGCTTTGTTAGCCCAAGCCAACGATGAAGGGAAGGAGAGTGCTCTCTACTACCTCAGCCATCATCTGATTCATGCTAAAGCAAACTACCCAATTATTGAGAAATATTGCCTAGCTTTGATCTTTGCTTCCAAAAGTTACGACACTATATGCTTTCTTATAACGTGAACTCGATTTTTAGAACCAATCCACTATAGTATCTCATGACACGACCAATGCTATCTGGACATTTGGCACAATGGTCCATGATCCTCTCGTAGTTTGATATCACATTTGTACCCCTCTGTGTGGTAAAGGGACAAGCACTAGCAGATTTCTTAGTAGCACACCCACTTCTGCTGATTCTCCGCTTAGTGATGATCTCCTAGATAAACAAATCATGAACTTAGGGGAGGTTGGCAACCACTAATGGGAGATGTATTTTGATGATGTAGCTTCTTTTCATAAAGGGAAAGCACCATAATCTAGTCTTCCAGGAAAGGTAGGGGTAGGGATAGTCCTCCTAACTCCATGCGTGATGTGATGAGATTCTACTATCTTTCCAACCCCGCACCAACAATGAAGGCAGTATGAGGCTTTGATTGCCGGTTTGGAGTTCTCCATCATAGTCAGTGTCAAGAGGATCAACATCTTTGCAGGATTCTCAATTAGTTATCAATCAGATTGTTGGGTCCTACAAGATTCGGAAACCCAAGCTTCATCATTACCACAAGTATACCATAAAGCTGTTGGCCCAAATCCTTGAAGTCACCATCTACAAGGTTCTTTGAGTAGAGAACTTAATAATAGATGCTTTGGCCAAACTTTCCAAAGAATTGGAATGTCTCGAAGATGAGTCCATTCCAATAAGGGTCCAAAATAGATAAGTCATATCCCTTATTGATGCGAACTCAGAGACTTTCTCTTGAGGTTGCCATTGCAAAAGGATGAGGAGATGGATTAGAGGCAATTCATAGACTATTTGAACACTGGAAAACTACCTCAATAAAATTCATAAGCCCACCAGGTGAAATAAAGAGCTCTCTCCTATGCTCTCATTGATGGTACCATGTACCGACGGTCCTTTGACCAAATGTGGTTACGCTATTTAGACAAACAAGATACTCGTGGCATTGTGACCAAGGTCATTTAGGTCTATGCAGAGTGCATAAATCTGGTCTGAAGATGAAGATGAAGATCAAAAGGCAAGGATACTACTTGCCTTTGATTCTGCATGGATGTAGCTAGGAGATGACATCGTTAATGGTACGGTGTGGTCCTTCACCAACCACCCAACATTCTACACCTTACATTGGCTTCATGACCAT
This sequence comes from Cymbidium sinense, assembly GCA_021442155.1. NCBI lineage: Eukaryota > Viridiplantae > Streptophyta > Magnoliopsida > Asparagales > Orchidaceae > Cymbidium > Cymbidium sinense. The sequence continues at coordinate 4,632,847 of CM038215.1, read as the reverse complement.
TTGAGTGTTGGGATACACATTGTAGGTCCTATCGATCCTCCTTCTTCCTAGGGGCATCGGTTCATCTTAGTTGCCGCTACTTTTCTAAGTGGGCGAGGGAATCCCACTAGAGAGGTCATAACTTCGACATGTGCTTTAGTTTTTAGGAACCATATTATATAGGTTTAGGGTGCCTCGACAATTATATCGATAATGGTATGTATTCAAAAGCACCAAGATCAATAGCTTTGCCAGAAGACATGGTATAGATTGGAGATACTCTGCCATCTACTACCCTAGAGCAAATGGTTTAGTAGAAGCATTCAACAAAACTCTCATACAAATACTAAAGAAGACTTTTGATGACAACAAGCGGTAGTGGAATGAGTAATTGGTTGAAGCCTGGTGGGCTTACCGCACTACATGCCGGACTCCAACTCAATCTACCCCATTTTCCTTAGTGTATGGGTCTGAAGTCATTCTACCATTAGAGGTTCAACTCCCATCACTAAGGATAAAATTGGGTAATAAGATCACTACAGAGCAGAATGAAAAGTTTTTGTTAGAAGAGCTCGATGGTTTGAAGGAGTGTCGCCTATCGGCGTGCCAGAACCTCAAGTTGTATAAGGCCAAAATGATTTGAGATCACAATAAGTTGGTCCGCCCTTGGTCTTTCCATGTAGGAGAGCTTGTGTTAGTCATAAGGAGACCAATTGTTGCTCGTCAAAAGATGGGAGGCAAGTTTGAACCACCCAGGAGGCCCCTATGTCATAGAAGGCCTACCAAGAGGATCTTATCAGCTTATTGATTGTAAATGGGAACACACGATGCTTCCAATTAATGGGCTCTATTTGAAGAAATATTACTCATAAAAATCATGTTTTAAAAAGAATTCTATCAATCAACCAAAATCTAAATCCATTTCATCAAAATCTTCTCTTCTTTAGAAGTGTTGTTTGCTTGTCTTACGAATCCACCATGATGTGTTTAGGGTAGGTGTAAGAGTCCCCCAGTAGCACCCTATCCCTCTTTCATAACATAAATATAGTCAAACACATTTCTCGGTGCTATTAGAATAGGTGTGAGAGAACCCAAGAGGCATCCTATTTTGATAAAGCATAACTAAGCTAGGTGTAAGATAGCCCGAGTGACATCCTTCTTAGTGGGAATTCCCGGTTGCCATCTATGACACCATTTCATCAAAATCCCCACTATGTTTAAGTAGGTGTGAAAGAACCCGAGAGGCATCCTATTCTTTTTAACACATGCACAAAAATAAACACATATCTTTTATCTCGAGCTATTTTGACGTGGGAGCAAGCCCCTGTGGCACTCACTCATTAGCTGCTCTAGGTGAGGTATACATGCTACCTCGCTAATATGTCATCCTAGTGGTCACTTCTTTGGAGGATGTGAGTCCCCATGCTTTCTTCATAACTTGACCATTGCAAACCAATAAGCGCCTTGATAGTATGGTAGGATTCACTGCCCAATCAGTAAGCTACCTCATGCTAACTTTGTTTAAGAAGATATGAGTTCCCGTGCTTTCTTCTTGAACTAGCCATCATGCACTAACTAGGTCGAGTATATTTAAGATTTAGGGTAAGTCCCCTAGAGGCTCCTTTCCTCTTTTCTATGTTTGAGTTGATATAATTCCTCCAATGACATTCGCTTAGTAGTCACCCTATGTCAGATGGCACTTGTCGAGCTGAAGACACATTATCCCAACAATCAGTTCCACTATAAGAAGGTGTGAGTCCCCAAGCTTTCTTCCACAACATTTAGCTCAACCACCGACCATGTCCAGCCTCCAGCCTTCAGTTGTAGCTTCCACACCGAAGACTTCTTCCATTTCAGCTAGCTCTTCTAGTTTTTCTACTAGTAGAACTCTTGTATTAGCAGATAAGGGCATCAAATCCCTTACTCCACTCACTCTACTTGACTTCTACATTGTACCCCCAAATAATTCCAAGAAATTGAAGAATAAAGCTACTTTGAATTACATCTATGTCTCTTCTGATGAGTTATCTTCTTTTATTCCTAATGATAACTCTTCAAGTCTAAAACTATAATAATTTCAATTTTCTCTTTCTAATTCAAACTTGGACTTTCTAACTCACAATACTATGGGTTCACCTCTTAGATAGACTTGAAATCATATGATTATGAGAGTCCCATAGGAGAAGTTGTAGGTGAGCATGAAGTGCGGTAGAACCCACCTTGCCTCCAAAATTGCAGTCAACCTCCATAGTGGCAAGGTTCTATCTCCACAGGGCACCTTAAGATGAGGGAAACAAGTCATTATGCGAAGATCGAAGCCCTTCCACAGGATGCTCCACCCTTGGATATGCTTGTGGAAGATCAGTCGAAGGTGGACTACAACATCCTTTCTCATCTAAGAAAGTTTCCATCTAAGCTAAGTATATATGATGCACTTGTCTTATCTAATGAGATGAGGGAATCAATAATCAAGGCCCTCTTTGATCTTGAAATATTCTTAGATCAACTGACCGCTATAGGTGAGAAAGCACATTATGCAAAAGAAGCCCAATGGATCACCTTCACAAATGAAGACCTCCTTCTAAGGGACTTAGAGCACAACCATCCCCTATACATCACAGTTGACATGGACAGGTTCAGACTCACCAGGGTTCTCATGGATTCAAGTGCATCGGTGAACATTATGAGTCTAAAGACCCTTGCCTATTTGAAGATCATCATCTCTACACTTCGAGGAGATAGGATGATGTTGATACGATTCAATGATCAAGGTGAGCAGGCTTCAGGTTCTATAATGTTACCTTTGGAGATATGTAACTGTAAGACTGAAGCTAAGTTCTACATCATTGATTCGAATACTTCAATCACTACTTTTCTTGGTAGGCCTTGGATACATTAGAACAAGATTGTTCTCATCAGTGCATCAAGTTACAAAAAAGATGGAATTGAGTACCATGTTAATGGGGATGAAAAGCCATTTTTAGTTAGAGAGGTTGAGATTTATGAGAATGCGACCTACTTCCTCACAACACCCTTTCTCGTGAACTTGGAAAAAATTCAAATATAAATACAAAAGTAAAAGAAAATGAAGTAAAAGGAAAGATAAAAGAAAATGAAAAGAAAAATAAAAGTCCAAGTGCACAAGAAAAGGGAATTGAAGATGAAATAGATCAGCATATCATATTGGGTAGAATGGTGCAACCTCCACCAGGCAGAGGCAAAGGTAGAAACAGAGGCAATTCCAGAAGTGGGAGACCCCCTAGTTGGCCGTCAACCAATAGAGGTCGTGTCCCAATTCATAGGAGTACCCCTACTATTCACATAGACTCGGAATCCACCTCAGAGGATGAGTCTAATGTGATTAGTATACCAGCCAACCCCTCTCAGCGGGTTCCATTGGAGGTGACTTTTGATCCAAACAGAGACGAAGATCAAGCCTCCAAGCAAAGCAAAGTATTTGAATCAGGTTTATGTGAAACTATTAGGTAGTTAGGAACCTTAGCTCTAACCTCGCTTACATCTTAGAAAGTTGAAGGCTTAGCAGTTAAGGAAGTCCCTATGTTTTCTAATGACACGAAGAAGAAGAAGAAGTTCTTTTTGGGTTCATCATCCTCAAGTCCAGAGCTTGATGTAGGACTTGAGGAAGATACTTTTAAAGAATTAATGGAATTACCTTTTGACTTTTACTTGCCTTGTGTTCAAAATCTTATTCCGAAAGGTTTAGTTCCTCACGCATGGTCCAAACACAGGTTAGAATACTTCAAAAAGCTATGGAACAATACAGGCAGGGAAACACAATCTAGAGCAGGACTAGGATTCGGTATAGTGGGTATAGTCGATGATGAAGATTATTTCCTAGTTGTTACTAACCATTTAGAGTCCGATAGTTTCTTCTCACATATCCCAAACTCTTATAAAAATGTGTGTTTAGAAGCTTTAGATGATCCAGATGCTCTCCAAGTCAAAGAGGCACTGCAAGAGTTTGAAGAAGAGATTCATTCAACAATAGACAAGCTTAAAGAAATGTACCTTAGGATGGAATAAAATCCTCGCCCGATATATATCAGTTCATTATTGAATGAAGAAGAAACCAATGACTCAGTTAGGCTATTGACTAAGTTTAAAGACTACTTCGCATGGAGTTATGAAGAAATGCTTAGATTATCTCTTGACGTAGTAATGCACAAGCTAGCAATAGACCCTAACGTTACCCCTATTAAGCAAGCTCCTAGACGCATGCAATTAGAAATTGAATAATGGATCATTTTTTGAAGTCAAGCGATCGATGCTAGTTTCATCAGGGAAGAAAAATATCCTACTTGGTTAGCTAGTGTCATCCTAGTTAAGAAGAAGAATGGACAAATTTGCATTTGCATCAATTTTAGGGACTTAAATAAGGCGTGTCCTAAAGATGAGTTTCCTCTTTTAATGGTGGACATTGCCTCATCTCATGTAGTCTTCTCTTTCATAGATGGGTCATCTGGCCATAACCAAATCAAGATGTCTCCTGAAGATGAAAGAAACACTGCTTTCTGAACCTTTATCGGAATCTTCTATAATAGGTTCATGCCTTTTGGCTTTAAAAATCCTGGTGCTACATAAAAATGGGCCATGACTCAGATCTTCAATGAACTCATACATCATCAAGTTGAGTTCTATATTGATGATCTAGTAGTCAAAGGCTTAGAAAAGGAAGACCATCTCATTGACTTGAGAGTAATTTTTGAATGATTAAGATAATATAACCTAAAAATGAATCCCCTGAAGTGTGCATTCATAGTCACTTCAGGGAAATTTCTTAGGTTTATTGTTCGACATCAGGGAATAGAAATAGATCCTGAAAAGATTAAAGCTATCTTAGAAATGCCACCTCTTAAGAGTTTAACTCAACTCAGATCCTTTCAAGGATGGCTAGCATATCTAAGATGCTTTATCTCAAACCTATCAGGGAGATGGAAACCATTCTCAGTACTTGTCAAAAAGGATGCCAAGTTTAAGTGGGATGATAAGTGTCAGTACGCTTTCAAATATATCAAAGAGTACTTGGTGAAACCACCAATTCTAGCAACCCTTATCCCGGGAAGACCATTGATCCTTTACACTACTACTTTGGATGACTCTCTCAATGCTCTGTTGAGCCAAGACAATAATGAAGGAAGGAGAGCACTCTCTACTACCTCAGCCATCATCTAATCCATGCTGAAGCAAACTATCCACCTATTAAGAAACATTGCCTAGATTTGATCTTTGCATCTCAAAAGCTATGCCACTATATGCTTTCTCCTAAGGTGAACTTGATCTTTCAAACTAATCCACTACAGTACTTCATGATACGGCCAACACTTTTCGGATGTTTGGCTCATTGGTCCATGATTCCCTCACAGTTTGATATCACTTTCATACCTCTCCATGTGATAAAAGGATAGCACTAGCGTTTCTTAGACACCCACTTCTCTTGATCCTGCAGTGATCTCCCGATGAACAAATCATGAACTTAGGGAGACAACCACCAATGAGATGTATTTTGATGGTGCGCTTCTTTTCTTAAGGGATAAACACGATGATCTATTCTCCCAGGAAAGGCAGGGGTAGGAATAGTTTTTTTAACTCCAAATTATGATATGATGTGATTCTCATACTATCGTTCCAACCCTTGCACCAATAACAAAGCTGAGTATGAGGCTTTGATTTCCAGTTTAGAGTTATCCATCACTATCAGTGTCAAGAGCATCAACATCTTTGGGGATTCTGTTGGTCATCAACCTAGATTTCGGGTCCTACGGTCCTTAAGCCCAAGCTTCATCATTATGAGTATACCATGAAGTGTTGGATTCTTGAAGTCACCATCTACAAGGTTCCCTGAGAGAACATAGTAGCGGCTTTGGCCAAACATGCCAAATAATTGGCATGTCCGGAAGATGAGTCCATTTCAATAAGGGTCCAAAAAATACAGGTCCTATCCCTTATTGATGATGAACACATTGAGAGACTTTCTCTTGAAGGGGAGGTTGTCATTGCTAAAATGGACAAGGAGCTAGATTAGAGGCAAATGTTTATAGATTACTTGAACATCGACAAACTATCTCAAGAGAAATCACAAGACCATCAGGTGAAATAGAGAGTTGTCTCCTGCGCTCTTGTTGATGGCACCTTTTCTCGGTCCTTTAATCAAATGTGATTACTGTTTAGACAAATATGAAGCCCATGACATTATAACTAAGGTACACTTAGGTCTTTGTGGAGCTCATCAATCTAGTTCAAAGATGAAGATGAAGATCAAAATACTTTGGCACTACTAGCCTTCTATGATCACATAATGCATGGACATAGCTAGGAAATTCCATCAGTGTCAGGTGCACGGTGTGGCCCTCCACCAACCACCCAACAATCTACACCCCACATTGGCCTCATGGCCATTTTAGTGTTGGCATACCGACATTGAAGGCTCGATCGATCCTCTATCTTCCAAAGGGCATTGGTTCATCTTAGTTGCCACCGACTACTTTTCCAAGTGGGCAGAAGCCATCCCACTCAGAGAGGTCACCGCTCATCATGTGCTTTAGTTTTTTAGGAACCATATCCTATATAGGTTCAGGGTGCCTTCATGAATTATATTTGATAATGGTACTGTATTCAAAAGTATGAAGATTAATAGCTTTGCTAAAAGACACGGTATAGATTGGAGATACTCCACCATCTACTACCCTAGAGCTAATGGCTTAGCAGTAGCATTCAATGAAACTCTCATCCAGATACTGAAGAAGACTCTTAATGAAAACAAAGTATAGTGGAATGAGCAATTGGTTGAAGCTTCATGGGCCTACAGCACCACATATTGAACTCCAACTCAGTCTATCTTGTTTTCCTTAGTGCATGGGTCTGAAGCCATTTTTCCCTTAGAAGTTTAACTCCTATCACTAAGGATAACATTAGGTAGCAAGATCACTACAGAGCAGAATGTAAAGTTGCGGTTAGAAGAGCTTGAAGGTTTAGAGGAGAGTCACCTACAAGCATGCTATAACCTTGAGTTGTACAAGGATAAATGATTCAAGCTCAAAACAAGTTGGTTCCCCCTAGGTCTTTTGGAGTACGAGAACTTTTGTTAGTCCTAAGGAGATCAATTATTGCCCGTCAAAAGATGGGAAGCAAATTTGAACCCACTTGGGAAGGCCCCTATGTCATAGATAAGGAGGATCTTATCAGCTTATTGATTGTAAAGGGGAACACCCGATGCTTCCAATTAATGGGCTCTATCTAAAGAAATATTACTCATGAAACAAATCATGTTTGAAAATAATCATTAATGAAAAGAACAAAACCTAATTACATCATCAAATCTTCTCTTCTTTCAAAGTGTTGTTTGCTTATCTTGTGAATCCACTGTGATGTGTTTAGGGTAGGTGTAATAGTCTCCTAGTGCCATCCTATCCCTCTTTCACAACACAAACACAATCTCCCAACACTATTAGAATAAGTGTAAGAGAACCTAAGAGGCATCCTATTTCGATCATATGTAAAATAGGTGTGAGAGAACCTAAGTGGCACATGGGAATCTTTTTGCCATCCATGGTACCTTTTCATCAATTCCCCAGTGTTTTAAGGTGGGTGTAAGAGTCCCCGAGGCATCCTATTCCTTTTCACATGCACATTCAAACATAAATCTTTTATCTTGAGCTATTTTGATGTGGGAGGAAGCCCCTATGACACTCACTCATTAGCTCTAGGTCTACATGCTACCTAGTATGTCACCCTGGTCACTTATTGGAAGATGTGAGTCCTCGCTTTCTTCTTGATCATTACAAAATAAAGAGTGCCTTGTTAGTATGGTAGGCTTCCGCACCCAGCTACCTCATGTTGACTTCATTTAAGAAGATGTGAGTCCCAGTTTTTTTTTTGAATTAGCCATCTTGCTCTTAGGTTGAGTATATTTGAGGTTTAGGGTAAGTCCCCTATAGGCTCCTTTCCTCTTGACTACTTGTGAGCTGATATAAGTCCCCTAGTGGCATTCACTCAGTAGTCACCCTAGGTCACTTAACACTTATGAAGTCGAAGACAGACTATCCTAGCAGTCAATTCTGCTATAGAAGGATGTGAGTCCTCGAGCTTTCTTCCTAGGCTGATTATTGCAAACCAGCACCTTAGGTTGGTTGATGTGCTATCTTGGACGACTCACCCGGTAGTACAGTCTTGGCAGATATGAGTCCCCATGCTTTCTCGAGTTGGACCAAATACCTATTAGATATACGACTAGCCATGTCATCTTCTCCAAGGTGTTGGATTAAGCCCTTACCGGCCCCATCCCACACTACCGGGGTTACTTTTGGATTGGGCAGTTCTCCTTTCCTAGTAGCCACCCCTATGGTTGGAGAATTTGTTGGGATGCAATTCTCCCTTGGTTTTAGTAAATCGAGATAGGATGATATATGCTCCTTCTCAGTTTTATCCCTTGCAAACTAACAAGGTCCATGATGAAACAAACTAAAATAAAGAAACACAATTAATTCTCTTGTGGATTAAGAATTAAAACCCCCAAAGGGCCACTTTTCCCAAGCAGGCATCCTATCTTTAGGGCAGTGTCAGCAGAACTCCCTATAGGAATTGCCTGACTACTTGAGTTGAGATAAATCCTTAAGTCGGTACTCACTCTATAGTCTCCCTTAGGTCGGGTTCAATCTATCTTTCTATGAGCAGGTTACCCCAACAGTCATTTTTCTTTGAAAGATGTAAGACTATGACACATTCTTTCTAGCATGATTGTCGTAAATCGATGGGTAGCCTTAGAACAGGTTCATTTTGTTTCCCAAAGAAATCGATCACCCCAGTGATCTTTTCTTATGGAATATATGAGTTCTCGAGCTTTCTTCCCTTAAATTGATCATTGCAAACCGAAAGACACTCCATTGGTCAGATAGTTCTCCCATCGGCTGGGAAGCTACTCCCTTTGGTTTAGTAAATTTGAGATAGGTCTAGGCTTCTACAAACTCCTTCTTAGTTTGATCCATCACAAACTAATGGAATCCATCAAAATAAACAAAATTAAAAATGAAATCAATCTTGACTATTCTTGAGCTAATTTAAGTCCCCCAGTGGCATTCACTCAATAGTCAGCCCTAGGTCGGGTTTGATCGGTTGCCCGATCACCCTGGCCTCTTTTGGAAGATGTTAGTCCCGTGCTTTCTTCCTAACTTGGTCATTGTATAACAAAAGGCATCTCTTTGGTTGGCTAGTCCTACTACGTGTTTAGTAGTCTACCCCTTTGGATTGATAAATTTGAGTTAGGTCTTGTCTTTCATGGCTCCTTCTTAGTGCAATCTATTGCAAACCAATAGGGTCCATCTTAAAATTCAAACCTAACAAAATTTGAAACAAATTCAACCCTCTTCTCTAGTGGAACAAATCAAATCTTTTTCTCCTCAGTGAGAATCAAATCAAACCTTTCATCCTCATATGGATGACTTGAACCTGCTTCCCTAGCGGAAGCTTCATACTCTATCCCTTAGTGGATTTTTCCCCTCTTTCTTATATCTTGAACATAAGTAGAGGCACATTGCAATAAGCTCTGGATTCTTTCCCCTTGGGATAAGGATAGATTATTTCTGTTAGTGCTTGTGATCTCTCAGTGTTGTTGATCATTTCAGTCAACACAAATATGTGTGGTGTTCCTTGTCAGTCACACCACACCTATTGGGCACTCTTTATTGACCTCATTTTTAGAATGAGCTCTCAACCCCTCCATCTTAGGCTTAGGACTTCTCTTAGACTTTAATAGTTCCTTAGTATTAAGACACATCTAGTGATTAGGTGGATACTCAACCTAGCCCTAGAAAACTTAGAAGAGTTAGCCATAGGAATAAGTCATACCTTAGGGGTGTTAGGAAAACTTCCTACCCTTAGCATAAACCATTCCTTACTTTCATTCCTTCAAGTCAAACTCCAAATCAATTTTATTTGATTTTCTCCAAACTCAAATCAATTCCATGATTCAAATCTTTGATTGAAATCAATGATTGAAACCCACGATCAAAATCCATCAAAATTTCCTAAGTCCTTAATCCTTCCTTAAGGACTTAACCTAAAACAATCAAAACCTATTCCAAAACCAAACTCAAATCAATCCAAAATCTAATCTAAGCCTTTCAAGTCAAAATCTTGAACTTAGCCAAATCAATTTCAAATCAAGCCAAACTCTTAATTTCTCTTCATGATTCAATCAATCCTACAATCATGAGCTCATATATAAATCCAAACTTCAATCAAATAATCAAAACCTAGTTCAAAAAATATAACCTAAACCCTTTCATATCCTTCCTTTGAATATGAAATCTTCAAATATCAAAATTTATTTGATTCAAACCACTTGTAAATGGATTTATATTTCAATCATAAGTTCATATACAAGATCAACCAACTTCAAATCAAGCTTTGACCAAGCCATTTGACCCACTTATGCTCACTTGACCCAAAGTGACCTAAAGTACCCTTATGAGCCAAATTTTGATCCTAACCAAATTGGATTGAACCAAACTCATATATCCCTCTCATCATGATCAATAATTATCATGGGATGATCAATCATTCAAATTGGGTCAAACCAAGTAAACCTAAGAGTTGGCCAAGTCAACACTTAGCCCAAAATGAAATCTAACATAGCCAAATACCATCATAGGCCAAATTGATTGAAACCATTGATCTAAGTTCACTCATGACTTATGTTTGAACTTGACCAAGCCAACATATGAGCCTTACCTAGCCAAATTGATCACTTGACTCAAGTTGACCCATTTTGACCTAAAGGGTCAAAATGTATCAAAATTTGATCTAAGCCAAATTGATTGAAACCAATGGGTCAAGTCCATTCTAAATCACTTGTGGAACTTGACCAAAGCCTCAATTGGCCAACTAGACCCAACCTAGCCCAATTGACCTTAGACCCAACATGACCTAAAGGGGGTCATGTTGAGAAAAAATTGAACTTAACCCAAATTGATTGGAAACAAAGATACCAATCCACTCCATATGACTAACCAAACATAAACCTACCCTTGACCTACTTCAAATAGGTCAAATGGGTCAAATAGGTCAACTTGACCCATTTGACCTAAATGTAGTCATATGAGCCAAAATTAAAAATATACCAAATTGAATCAAACCAAAGCCACAAAAACATTTCAAATGGTCATATGAACTTGACCCAACCCTTGGTTTGACCCAATTTGACCTATTGGTCAACTTGACCCAAGTTGACCCATTTTGACCTAAATGGGTCAACATGAGTCGAACCCTACCAATTGAATTCCAAATCTTTTGAAACTTGGCCAACCCTAGTTTCTCCACATACCCAACATATCCAAAGTGGAAAAATAGCAAAATAACCATCCTACCTCTAGGGCATAGAACAAATTTTGGCTTAATGGGTAATTTGATCATACCCTCTTCACATTCACTTGAGGCTTTCCTAAAAGCTCAAGGGGACCTAGGGAGAGTGGTGTACCCAATCCAATGGTTTTGGGTTAGCCCATTTGGTCCCTAGACCTAACCCGACCTAATGGTCAAAAATTAAAATTTCAAACTCCCTCTCAAGGTCAAATTCATGCACATGGGAGGTTGGCAATCCACTCTTGGCTCAAACAAGTGCACACTCTAACGATCAAATAGCTCTCATATGATCATTGGATCATTTTCATTATCATGATCCTTCAAGGGAAGATATACTCCCTAAATAAACTCAAATGCATAATTCTCTAATTGAGAGAGCTAGTGAGACCTAGGAGTCATTAGAGAGTGATAGCAAGCATCCTAGAGCTCATTCCATTCTTCCATTTCTCAGTTTTCAAATAGTGAAAATAGGGTATCCAATTGAATTGCCAACTTCTTCCACACTTCATTTCATTCTAATTCCTTTTGCAAGCACACTTAGGTGACCAAGTTAAGCTCACCTAGGTTGATTCCCAAGTTCTAAAGGCAAGGGAGGATTGAATTGGATCAAAAGTCAAAGCTCAACCATAGGAGGAGATGACCCATAGAAGGATCCACCCAACCTCAAGTGCTCAAAACTTCAACAATGCATTATCTCAACTAGGCGAAGCTTCTCTAAGGGATTCGAGTGCCAGTGATCATCTTCAATGAGGTATGGGATTATCTGACCATTACTCAATGTGGTGTGGAGCTTCGAGAAAGAAATTTTCACCCCAACAATTTTTTATCATTGGATTTGCCCCTCTCTATCTTTAGATGGTGTGGGTTGAGTTTGATTGGAATCCATGCTAGATCTAGCTTGGATCTTCCCCTTGATCATGGACAGTCTTTGTTGATCAACGGGAAGAACTTGGATGATCTCAATTGTCCATCCATGCATTTTAGATGGACAGTTGAGATAATTTGCATTTAGATTTCTATACTCATTTTAAAATGCGATATCCTTGGTTTATTGGTCTTTGATCGTGATGAAATGCATGCTCCACCACCATTATTTATGATGTGATGTTTAAGTGACCCCCTCATGGCATAATGTGTGTAAAGCGGGCTGACGTCGCACCGTGAGCCAGGGATTAGTTAGGGATTAATAAAAAAGCTTTAACTAATTCTTAATTCACTTAAGGATCTTCTAAAATTCATAACTCCTTTTAAAAAATTTAGAAAAATATGAAATAAAATCCTATAGATAGATAATTAAACCTAGAACATTTTAAAATTAATTTTGATTAGTTTTGAATTATTCTTTTCCCTAAATTTAGGTTTTATTAGAATGTTTATTTTGTTAATTACTTTTTTATTAAGCTTCTAATTAATCCCAAATTTCTTGGGTATGTTTTAAGGGATGACTTCTACCTCTACTAATTTTCTTAGGATTTATTGAAGGCTTCATTAGAAGAATTGCATATGGTTTCTTAATTACCCTCCTTATGTAATTAAGCATAATTAGGGAATGATTAGTGATTTTAACCTATGATTAGTGTTGATTAATGTTAGATCCAATGAGTAGGAAGTTTATGGAATATTTTTGGGGCATTTCCCCTAAGCTATTCCCTAAACCCCTTTTCTCTCCTTAATCTCCTATTAATTAAGGGTTATTTCATTAATTATCCACTTAATTAAATTCTAAAAATTCTAAAAAGTTTCATAACTTAATTAATCTACCTTGGGTAGATGCTTAGGTGTTTAATAGCCTAAGTTCAAATAAATCAAAACCCCATTCATAAGTATGAAAGGATGTTTTGAAATTACTTAAGCTAAACCCCTTAGCTTAATTAACTTTTAATTGTGAGCCAAATTGCATTAGGCCTTTTCATTATTAGGTGCATTGCAAATTTAAATTCCTTGTGGGTTTTATGTCATCTCATTGGCTCATAATTATTTAGTTAATTCTTCTAAAGTGGTGTAGGTAAGGGTTAATTAAGTTACTTAATTCATATCTTAACCTAATCAACACATAAAAATTGATCTAATTAATTAAAAAAATATTAAACACATGTGGGAATGGGTTAGAAACAACAAACTCATCTCACCTTTTCAAAATTAAATCAAACTTCAAACTAAACAAAAAGCACTTTGAATTCACTTTGATTTATTCTAAATTTTCTTATTCTATGAGAATGTTTTTAGGATTTAAGAGAAGTGAGTTTTTTTACATGCTTTCATTGCTTTGAATCTTTCCCCAACATGTTAAGTTGTATCTCATGTGATTTCATGCATTCATAATTTTGAAATTCAAATTTTAAAATGAAATTGTTTACTTTATTTCAAATTTGCATGTGTTGGCTAAAGTTGAAATATGAATGGCTATTATCACTACTAAATCCAAATTATTTTTCTAAACACATAAATCAAATACCAAATCTGAAAGTAGGCTACTTGATTATGAGTTTGCATGTAATAGATTACAAAGGTATGCATAGCATAGGTTTCTTTTCTTTCTTATGTTAGTATACTTTTGAATAGGAGTTGGTAAGATGTAGGGTTCATTTGAAAAGAACCCAACACTTACCTAATTCCATACCCTATTCATCCCTATGCTATCAACTAATAAGGTTTGCCTGTACTTGCATACATAAATTGCATAAACAAAAATCAACTCATTAAACAACTTTGCATTCTCCTTTTTTTATTTCATTTCTTTTATACATATGTTTATATTTAAGGAAAGTGAAATATTATTCTAGACAACCCTGAGGTTGTGAAGCTTTAAGTAGCCCTAAGTAGGTCTTGTGCCTTACACCTCTGGTTAACAATGGCTTTGTACTCACTTATGCCTTTCTTACTTTCATGTGTGTATGTAAAAATTTGGATAAGGAAAACCCTTTCTACTTAAGGAAAATCATGCATATTCAACTTCTAAATTTTCTTAAATGGATTACATAGCATGCATCATAAAGTGTGTTAAATACTCTCATTTTCATTTATATATATGCTTAGGGTCCATCCATGTGCATGTTATATATGTTGGGAAATAAATGAAGTAATGTGTGTTATGTGAATTTTGATTCATTTTATTTAATCTTAAAATGCCTTTCCTTTTGAACTGGTTTGTTTAGAGTTTATCTAAACTTAGGATTAATTAAAAGATTTAATCAAAACATTCACCTAAATGAAACTATAATGTGAATCTACTTTAGAATTTACTTAGGTTAGGGAAGGAAAGAGAAGTTCTCTTCTCTTTCCCTCTCTTCATAACTTAGTAATTAATTGTAGGATCCACTTAAACTAAATCAAAACATGAAATAAAATAAACCCAAAACAACTAAACAACTTAAATGAAACCCTCCTCTAAGTTGAACATGTTCTTCACACTTAGAAAATTTAAACCTAAATCCATAGCTAAGAATACCACACAAGCCTTCAAAGCACACACATTAGCCTAAGTCACCACTTCTAGCCTTGGGTTAGGTCAGTGCATTGTTTGATGTTTATTTTATTTTGTGATATATGTTTTAGACTGGATGTTAGGGAGTATGCTCGTAGAATGAATGGTAGGACGTTCTTAGTCTAACTATTCTTTTTTTATACGGGATTGTGCTTAAGGGGTACTATCATAAATAAAAATATAAATGCTTTTGCTTGCAGGTGCTTTATACCCCTAAGAATAATCTATAGGCCAGGTGGACTTAGTCACCCATGGGTGGGGTGAGAAGTCTAATATACATGCTTAGGATTTGTGTTGTGTGTTTTAGCTAACATTTGTTTTGCAGGTGTTAGTTAGATTTCCACTTTTCCTTTTCATGTAAATTTGTATAATTAGGATTTTGGAATGATTGTTATGGGGATTAGGATGAGCATAGTCATAAGATCTTATCTTATGCACCATGTGATGCCTTGGAGCATCCACCTTCCAACCATCCAAAAGAAGAAAAGAAGAAGAAAGAAGAAAAGAAGAAAGAAGAATAAAGCTTGAAGACCCTCATAATAATGAATTCTTTGCTTAATTGTAATTTAATTCATTTGTAATCTAGGTTGTATAAGGAAAGAGCTCAGCTACCCACATTTGATATTTTTGGGTTTGTGTAGTGGTGCCTGACCACAACGACTTATTATTATTTTTACAATTAGCTTTATAAATTGATTGATGATTTGTTTAACTTTATGCATTAACTGACATGATTTTCCTAGTTTCTTCCTTACTTTATGTATGGCCTGGATGTGGATTAGGCCCTTTAGGGAAAAAAATAAATCTTTTACCCATCTTAACAACTCAAATAAAAATTAAACAACTTATAACCTCACCTAAAGCTTTATTCTAAAATCAAGATAAAAGAATTACCAACCCCTTAGCTAGATGAGCATTTTTTTGTAATATTATGCACAAATGCATCTTATTTCACTCTTGATTGGAGGGCTTCCACCTTTGCCAGAGAAACTTGGCTTAACCTTTGAGAGCTGTGATGGAAACTCACCTCCTACCTTCTCGCTGATTTTGGCCAATAACCTTCTTTCTCATGCATTAGTCATATGAATCCTATGCGCCTGAGTCAAAATAATTGCCCAAAATGAAAATAAAATGAAATTTGAAATTGTATTAGATTTAGGTCATTTGAAGCATGTCCCTTTACATGACCTAGTGTCTTTAGGGAGTGAGTTTAAGGACTTAGTCTCTTTATAATAAATAACAACCTAGCTATCTTGCATAAGGATAAAGACTTGTCTACATGTATTTAAAATCATAGGAGGAGTTAGTTGGTAGCCACCCCATGCCGTTGTAATTCCAAGCTATCGGTGGTTTGTCCTCTCTTGAGGCAAACAAATTACCCATTTTTTTAGATTTAGGTTGTGCTTCCTTATCAGCTTCATAGATTTAGGTTCTAAGGTTGCTTCTCCCCTTTGTGGGTCATAAGCATAATTCCTCACATGTTAGCCATTTCCTTAATCGTATGTTAAGGAATCTTAAATCCTAAAATTCTAATGAAAAAATGCAACTCAAATAAACTAAATCAATTTTAAAAATGTAAAGCCCAACTATAGAATAGTTTGAGATGCTCGGTAGGTTTCCTAGCATCATGGGCATCTCCTACTTATCTCTCATTTCGGCTTCGATAATAACTCCCTCTTTTGATCAATCCCATTTGATCTTCAAACACAAACCAATCGATTGATAGTCCTTTCCTATTAAAATCTTCAAAGACAATGATTATTTACCCTAATCGAGAGTTTCTTAAAGGATCCCATCCCTTAGGATGTAATTAACTATGGGGGATTGCCCTTGTAGAACTTTACAAACCCATTTAAAATAAATCGCTTTACTTTTCCATATAAAGTAGGGAAGAATTTTTGTACATATGCACCCATCATCCTTAGGAGTCCTTATTGAGGTGATTAGGTCCATTAAAGGGTCGTGACTTCTATCTTTTGAGATAGTACCCTATTCCTTGATGACATACTCAATCACATGAATAAGTTTATCTGTGGATCTATGTGGAATCCTAAAAAGATGAATTTCTATAAGGTTCTTGTCCTCTTTCATTTCTCACCAACAGATTTGAGAGGTGACTCCCGATTCCTTCATAGGAATTTTTCTCCACAGTACATTATGGAAATCAAAATCCCACTCACATGTGTGAGAGGGGTTATGAAAGTACTTAAATTAAACCCTTTAGTTTAATTAATCATTAATCATGAGCCAATTGCATTAGGTAACTTTCTTTCCTAGGTGCATTGATTTAAATTCCTTGTGTGGTTTTATGTCATATCATTGGCTCATAATTATTTGATTAAGTATGCTAAGGTGGTATAGGTAAGAGATAATTAACACACTTAATTCATACTTAACCTAAGCAACATATAAAAAATCATCTAATAATCTTAACAAATTAAATCAACAAACATATGTGGGAATGGGTTAGAGCGACTCACCTCACATTTCTCAAATTAAATCAAACTCAAAACAAAATCAAACCTTCCTTAAAAATAATTTGATTTGCTTTAAATTTTTAATTTCATAAGGTTGTCTTTAGGTATTAATTAGAGTGAATGTGTTTACATGCTTTCATCACTTTTATTCTTTCCTAACATGATAAATATGTATGTCATATGAATTTCATGCATTCATGTTTTTCTAAAATCAAATTAAATTTGAGATGTTTTATTTATGTCAAATTGCATGTTTTGGCTAAAGTAAAAATATGAATGGCTATTATCACTACTAAATCCAAAACTACTTTCAAAATCTATAAATCAAACATACAAAATAGAAAGTGTGCTACTTATAATTATTTTTAAGCTTGCATGTGGATATAAATATGAAAATGTGCATAGTGTACTTTTCTTTCTCTTTTCTTTTAGCATAATTTTGAATATGATTTGACAAAGTGTATAGTTCAATTGAAAAGAACATAACACTTGCCTAACTCTAATCCTATTCATTCTTATGCTATTAATTAAAGAAGGACATCCATACTTACACATATAAATTTCATAAACAAATCAAATAAACAAATACAAATTATGCATCTTTCATTTCCATTCATTTCTTTTGTACATATGCTTGTATTTAAGGAAAGTGGTATATTAGTCTAGAAAACCCTAGGGTTGCGAGGCTTTAAGTAGCCCTAAGTAGGTCTTGTACCTTACACCCCTGGTGCTAACAATGGCATCATACTCACTTATGCCTTTCATACCTACATGTGTGCATGTGAAAAATGGATAAGAAAACCTTTTTTTCTACTTAATAAAAATCATGCATAGTAAAGAATTCAAATTCTCTTAAGTGACTCACTTAGCATTCATCATAAAGTGTGATAAAAATTTTCATTTTTATGTACAGATATGCATAGAATTCATTCATATGCATGTTATAAATGTTGGGAAAGAAATGAAGTGATGTGTGTTTTGTGATATTAATTCACATTACTTAATCTTAAGATGTCTTTCTTTTTAATAGGTTTGTTTAGAGTTGATCTAAACTTAAGATTAATTAAAACACATAATAAAACATTCACTAAATAAAATCAAACATGAATCTACTTTAGAAGTTACTAAGGGTTGGGAAGAAAAGAGAAGTTCTCTTCTCTTTCCCTCTCTTAAACTTTAGTAATTAAGTAGGTTCATCTAAACCAAACAAAATCATCAAATAAAATCAATCCAAATCAACTAAAAACTTAAATGAAACCACCCATCTAAGTGGAACATCTTCACACTTAAAAAATTCAAACCTTAAAGCCATAGCTAAGCATACCACACAAACCTTCTAAAGCACACACATTAGACTAAGTCACCACTTCTAGCTTTAGTTAAGGCATTGCATGGTTTGATGTCTGCTTTTATTTTGTGATGTTTTGTTTTAGTCTAGATGTTAGGGGAGAATGTGTAGAATGAATGGTAGGATGATTTAGTCTAATCATTATTTTTTATAGGGATTGTGCTTAACGGGCTTTGTAATAAAAATATAATTTCTTTGTGCTTATACCCCTAAGAATAATCCAATAGGATAGGTGGACTTGGTTACCCATGTGTGGGGTGCTAAGTCCAATATACATGCTTGGGATTTGTATGGTTTGTTTAGCTAATCTCTATTTTGCAGGTGTTAGTTAGATTTACTTTTCCTTTTCATGTATTTTTTACAATTATGATTTTGAAATGATTGTTATGGGGGATTAGGATGAGCATTGGTCATAAGATCTCATCTTATGTATCATGTGATGCCTTTGGAACATCCACATTCCAACCATCCAAAGGAAGGAACCAAAGAAGAAAGAAGAAAGAAGGAACCAAAAGAAGAAAGAAGAAAGAAGAAATGAAGAATGAAGACCCCCATTACATGAATTCCTTACTTGATTGTAAATTAATTCATTTATAATCTGGGTTGTATAAGGCTAGAGCTCGGCTACCCAATTTATTTTTTTTGGGGTTTGTGTAGTGGTGCCTAACCACAAATGGCCTTCATATAATGTTTGATGTTTTGTTTAGCTTGTGCATTAAGATGGCATGTTTTCCTGGCTTCTTCCTTGCTTGATGTATGGCCTGGATGATGATTAGGCTCTTAGAGAAAAATAAATCTTCTACCAAATTAAACAACTCATAACTTCACCTAAATCCTAAGTTAAAAATCAAAATAAAAGAACTAGCAACCCCATAGTTGGATGAGTATTTCTTTTATAACATCATGCATAAAACTATATTATTTCACTCTTGATTGGAGGGCTTCCACCTTTACCAGAGAACTTTTCTTGACCTGTGAGAGCCATGGTGGAAACACACCTTTTCCTTCTCGTTGATTTTGGCCCATAATCTCACTTCTCATGCATTAGGAATATGAATCCTGTAAGCCTGGGTCAAATGATTGTCCAAAAATAAAAATAAAATTTAATATGATTTGCATTAGATCTAGGTCATTTTTCATGCCCTTATATGATCTAGTCTTTTAGGGAGTGAGTTTAAGGACTTAGTCTACTTCTAAATAAATAATAGCCTAGCTATCTTGCATAAAGTATATGACTTGCCTACATGAATTTAAAATCATAGGAGGAGTTAGTTGGCAGCCACCCTCAGTGGTTGTAAGTCAACAATGGGTGGTTTACCCTCTTGTGGAGGTAGACCAAATACCCATTTTGCCTTAGATTTAGGTTGTGCTTGTGCCCTACAAAGCTCCCTAGATTTAGGCTCGGTTGCTACTTCCCTTTGCAGCCACGAGCATAAATCAACACCTCTTAGGCATTTCCATAACCTTGTATTACGGAATTATAAGCCCTATAATTCTAATAAAATATTAACTCAAACAAATTAATTCAATTTCAAAAATGAAAATCCCAATAATAGGATAATTTTAGATGCTCGCTAGGTTTCCTAGCATCATGAGCATCTTCTACTTATCTTCCTTTGGCTTCGATAATAACTCTCTCTCTCTCTTTGATCAATCTCATTTGATCTTCTAAAATAAACTAATCCATTGATAGTCCTACCTATTGAAATCTTTGGAGACAATGATCATTTACCTTCGAGTATTCTAAGAATCCCCTTCCTTAGGATGTAATTAACTATAGGGGCTTGCCTAGAGAACTTAACAAACTCGATTTAAAATAAAACACTTATTTTTCCATGTAAAGTAGGGGAAGAATCACATATATCACTCATTGTCCTTAGAGTCATTATTCAGGTGATTAGGTCCACTATAGGGTGGTGACTTCTATCTTTCAAGATAGTACACCTCTCTCAATGTTACCCAATCACTCTAATAAGAACATCTATCTACATAGTGTCCAAATACAAAAATAAGTATATTTCTATCTTCATTTTATTCACATAGATTGAAGATGGAAGTATACCTCTTAGAAATGAAAATATTTCACCATAGGTTTTTCTGGCGACTCCACTAGGGATGGTTTCTCTCTCCATCTTTGGTAAATGATCATCATCTCTAAGTATCGATCATGGGTTTGTATTTTTCTATGAATCCATGACTATTTTTCTTTCCATTGCCACTTAGCTTATTTCATCCTTAAGTTAAGCTAGCCAACATCTTTAGGTTTTTTAGACCCTCACCCCATTATCTTAAAACCCCATTGAGTTCTCCAATGGGTGAAAATAAAAATCTAATAAAAAGAAAATATTTAAAGACTTCCTCCTTACCATTTTTATGGTAAGGAAAGGTTCATTCTAAAATAATAAAGACAAAATAAATCCTTCAAAAAATTTTCTTTTCAAAAAGCACTCTTTCAAAAGCACATAATAAAATGTTTTGCACAAAAAATTTTCTAAATCAATCTTCATTTAACAATCTTCATGATTGTTATATGTAGGATCATCATTACAAAATAAGATTCCAACAATCACATTTTCTAAAGCACAAATGAGCATCTTCAAATTCATTTTGGTAAAGACCTCATTTTCAAAAATAAAATTTCAACAATCATGTTTTCAAAAGCACAAAATTTGAAGATGGTTTATCCATTCAATACATTCAAATGTGTTGAATGGATGTTACATCTTCAAAATAAAAAAAAATTATTACAACTTTGAAATGCCATTCAACACATTCCACATGTGTTAAAGTTAAATTTTCACCTTTCCAAACAAAATCAAAATAAATTTTAAAAGACACATATAAACCTCTCCATTCAATATACCCACATTTATTGAATGGATGTTTCATTTTCAAATAAAATCAAAAATAAATTTTCCAAAAGAACATATGAACCTCTCCATTCAATATACCCACATTTATTGAAAGGATGTTTCATTTTCAAACAAAATCAAAAATAAAATTTCCAAAAGCACATATGAACATCTCCATTCAATGTACCCAAATTTATTGAATGAAGATTTCATTTCTAAATAAAATGACATTATTTTAAAATCTCGCTTAACATATTCCATATATGATTAAGTTGAGATTTCCTCTTTCAAAAATTGATTTCCATCTCACATACCCAAATTTGTTAAATGGAAATCTCTTTTCAAAATCAATAAAATAAAAATTTTGCAAAACACATTTGGAACTTCATTCTAGCATACCATATTTGCTAAAGTGAAGTCTCCAACTTTCAAAACAAAAATTTAAAAATCACCTTTGGAATTTCATTTAGCATTCTCAAATTTGCTAAGTGAAATCTCCATTTCACAAAAAATTTTCAAAACACATTTGGAACTTCATTTTGGTATACCATATTTACTAAGTGAAGTCTCCTTTTCAAAATCAAAATCTTCAAAAGAAACACATTTGGATTTTCTTAGCATACCTAAATTTGCTAAGAATCCTATTTTCCAAATCAAAATCAAAGAAACACATTAGGTTTTCTTAGCATACCCAAGTTTGCTAAGGATCCTACCTTCAAATTAAAACCAAAAGAAACACATTATGACTTTCCTTAGCATACCTAAATTTGCTAAGATTTTTTTTAAATCAAATAAAATCAAAAGAAACACATTAGGATTCCTTAGCATACTCAAATTTGCTAAGAATCTATTTTCAAAAAATCAAATCAAAATAAAAAAAAACACATTAGGATTTTCTTAGCATACTCAAATTTGCTAAGAATCCTATTTTCAAAAAATTTTCAAAACAAAATACACTTGGATCCTTCTTTTTATAGCATACCCAAATTTGCTAAATAAGGATTCTATTTTTCAAATCAAAAAATGATTCACAAAACAAAGAAAATAAAGAAAGAAAATGAAATAATTTTTTTCAAACACCTCACTTAGCTTACTCAAATTTGCTCAGTGAACAAATTCCAAAAATGACAAATCCAAAATAAAAGCAAATTGACCATTTATTTTAACATACTCAAATTTGTTAAATGAAGGGTCAATCAAAAAAAAAATCAAAATTCAAATATGAACCTATGGTAGCATCTCTTTAAAAATATTTGAAGCCATTCTCAACATTCCCAAATTTGTTTAAAATGGATTCTACATCTTAAATTCCTCTTTCCAATCAAACTTCAAAATCTATTCTAAATCCATTTGAGCCTGACTTAACACTTTCAAGATGTTGAGGGTGGGTTCAATTTCTAAAATTTGAATTTAAAATCAATAGAAATCTAATTCAAGTTTATTTTCAACATTTGCTCATTCAATACAATTTCAATTTTAGTTGATAGAAATGGCAACACCCAAGTATGTGTTTACCTTTCCCAAGAGATGGACTTGGCGATCATGCCCGCTGTTATCACCTTCATTTTGGATGAGGTTTTGAGGGAGAGAATTACTGAGGGCACTACCACCATTTATGAAAAGAAGTGATCATCATTGATATGCCCTGGACTGATATTCCCTCACTAAAGAGGAAGGCTGGTAGTTCCTACAAGAATTATTTATATGATAGCCCAGCCATTATTTCCCATGACTAGTGTGGCTAGCCGGGTAAGGCTCCCGATCGGGATTGTCTCCCAACTTTAAGGTTGGGTCTAGCTCTTACTCCACCCCTATGAGACTCGAGGAGGAACAAAATCCCATGATAAAGCGACCACATCATCGTGCCAAGAGAGGAGGCAGCCTACATGATCGTTGAGGATTTGCCCACTTTGATTTCCCTGCTATTAGTGAACCCATTTCATCCTCTAGGTCTAACAAAGAGGATGCTGAGGATCGCTTCACCTCCACCGCTTGATTTCAGACTGACTTAGGTAGGCATCATATGCCCTCTCGCCACACCAGTTAGAGCCTTTGAATGATCAAAGTTTGAGGCTTAATTTAACTTGAGATCTGTTATTGCATGGGGAAGCATCTTCGAAGAAAGTGCTGGGGAGGCTTGAAGTTCAGATCACTCGAGAGGAGGTTTAGCAGTGGCCTCCACTCATAGATTTTCCTAATCGGTGTGCTATCCATGTCGATCATATAGATAATATTCTGCTTATGGGGACTACCCATCACAGGAGGAGGGCCCCTATTCTGAGAGAGTCGGTGGTGTCTCCACCACACTGCTCTATCCCCTATCCACCATCACCCATTCATGTTTCAGCATCTCCAGTTCCACCAAAGGTCATGAAGGCCACATCTCGGGAGAAGAGGACCCTTGGTGATCTGTAGCCAAAGGATCCCATTCCATCTACACCACATGTGAGAGGTGAGCTCTCGCAACCTCTCCATAGTTGTGCGAATGAATGGCTACCATAGCATAGTGGTTGTCCCTTCACCAACACCACCTTTATAGTAGACATAGATGGTTACAACAACATAGAGGGAGAAGATGACAACCGCAGACCCATGATGGTAGAGCCTCCCAGAGTGTCACCCAAGAAAGAGTAGTTAGAGTGCATTTCTTCCAATGAGCAAGGCCTCATGGGGTTGATTGTCTAATAGTAGGGAGGTCCGTGCCTCAATACATGATATTTCTCACCATTCATAAAATTCATTTGTACCTTTCGATTGATCATTCTCAGACATAGTAGCACATTATCTTATGAAAATAAGAAATCTTAGGATATGATCCTGATGATTAGAATATCAACTTTGATCCCAACAAAGATGATTTATTAGGAGACTAGGGGTTTCCATGGTAGATACAGGGATCCCTCCTAGAGAGTTGGAAGGAAGGTGTTGAGGCGAGAAGGAAGACAAACCCACTGACCCAACACCTCCGACAAATAAAGCAAGGATGAAAAGAATGATAGATAGAAAAGAGACTTGAAGATCTATGCCTTAGCATTGTAAAATCAAGCCGCGCTCAATCTACCATAGTTGAGACTAACTAGAGTTGGTGCTGTCTTGGACTCCCAGACCTTACCTCTAGTAGAGCAAGACCAACATGTATAAGGTGAGTGATAAGAAAGATATCAAGTCCATGGTTGACATAGGTGAAGGAAGTGTTACTGAGGATCATCAATTCCAAAGGGTAGATCCTACCCGAGGAATTTGATGCAATCCAATATCCAAGGGTGCACCACCTTCCTTCAAGAGTATTGATGGTGGAAACCCAGGTAACATCACACATTTAGAGCTAGTTATTGCAATGTTGGTAGCAGTGAAACTTTACTATTCCATCTTTTTATCAGTAGCTTAGCGAGGATAGCAATTGACTAGTATGCTGAACTTCCGAAAAATTTAGTGACATTTGCTGAGTTGGAGCAACTCTTTATCAAGAGGTTTGTTGGAGCTCAGCAAAGGGTCACTATCACATCTCAAGCACAATAACACCAGTCCCTTGTTGACTACATTCTCGATGGCATAACTTGAGTATGAAATGAGTCACAACTATTTAAATAACATGCCATTGAGATTCTTAAAGAATATCCATGGCTATGCCTTCATGCATAAGAGCCACACCATTAAAACTTTTTAGAATTTAATCAACAAGGTGACTAGTCTATAAGGAGAGGCCAAATAGTTGTGTTTTCAAGACCAATTGCCCAAGTCAAAGCCACAAAAGGTATATGAGAAGAAGCCATGAACTGGTGAGGGAGGAAAGCAACCATAGATCACCAGAGGCCACGACCTCAATTGCCTTTGCTTCCACCTCCTCTACCACCACTAATCTACCACATATAATAGCCTCATGGCCTACACAACCTCCTCCGGCGGTATCCACCTACTCTTTTGGCTAAACTTAATAAGCCTTATTCATTTAAGAGAGAGGTAATCAGGAAGATCTTTAAGAATCTCTTAAAGAAGCCTGATTTTCAATTACCTGAACTTAGAAGACTCGAGAAAGTGGGCAAAAGCAATGATCCTAACTTTTCCCCTACCACCGTATGCTAGAAGATTTTTTGCCATTCAAGGTCTAGCTTGAACATAGCTTCAAGATCGGTGTATAGTTATCCCAAGAAATACCTTATGGAACAACCATCCGCCCATTAGGTACTTGTGATCCTTCAAACCAAAGAAGGTTGGGATATCTCTTTGAAACCTCTAAAATATTGTTAAGAAAATCAAGAAACTTTCCTGTGCAAGCTCAAACCTCCAACATCAAGCACAAAAGTCCAACTCAAGGAAGGCAGAGCTTAGCAAGTAGCAGCATATGTGTCGGATAGCAAGAGTAACCATTGACCAGTTCATCCTCCTACCATTGTAGCTACCACATGTGACTTCTTCTAGCTAGCTCTTCTTCTTCTATTAGTTAAACTCTTGTATGAGATAAATAAAATCACCCCACTTACTTTACTTGATTCTACTTTGTACCTCCTATCAAATCCAAGAAATTGAAGAATAAAGCTTTGAATTACATTTATGCTATTTGATGGATTGTTCTATTCTTAATGATAACTCTTCAAGTCAAAATAATTATAACAATTCTGATCTTCCTCTTTCTGATTCAGAGTTAGATTTTTATACTCTTAATACTACGAGTTCACCTCTTGATATGGACTTGGAATCATCCAATTTTGAGGGACCCATAGGAGAAGCTATAAGTTAGCCTGACGTGCAGGTAGAACCTTCCATTACCCAGCCACAATATATCACCGAGATCAACCTCCATAGTGGCAAGGTTCTACCTCCTAGGGAAGCACCTCAAGATAGAGGGAAATAAGTCATTGGTTTAGAGGATCAAGAAGCCCCTCCATAGAATATTCCACCCTTGGATATGCTTGTGGAGGATCCCATGGACTACAATGTCCTCTCTCTAAGAAAGTTATCATCTAAGCTAAGCATATACGATGACTTTGTCTAATCCAAAGAGATAAGGGAATCATTAATCAAGGCTCTCCTTGATCTCGAGATATGCTTAGCTCAGCTGACCTCTATTAGTGAGGAGGAACATTACACAAAAGAAGCCTGATTACTTCATATGAAGACCTTCTTTGGGGATATGGAGCACAACTATCCCTACATCATACATGGGCTGATACCTTAGTTCTCATCAATCCATGCATGAACACAGTCTAAAGACCCTCCTATTTGAGGATCAACATCTCCACACTAGGAGATGGGATGTTGAGTGGATTTAATGGACAAAGCAAGCGGGCTTTAGGTTCTATATTACTGTTGGAGATAGGTGATAAAGATAAGTAATGTTTTACAATTGATTCAAAATACTTCAATTGTTTGCTTCCTTGGATACATCAATAAGACATCTCATCCTCCATTAATTTCGAAAAGATGGGATTGAATACTATGTCAAAGGTGACAAAAACCCATTTTCAATTAGAGAGGTTGAGATTTATGAGGATGCGACCTACTATCTTCCTCAAAACACCCTTTCTTGAAAACTTGGACCAAATTCAAATTCAAAAGAAAAAAATGAAGAAAAAGAAAGAGCGAAAGAAAAATAAAAGAAAAATGAATATCCAAGTGAACAAGAAAGGGGAATTGAAGAAGAAATAGAGCCAGATATCACATTCCACCCACAGTCTATTCCATCATATGGACATGTTGGTAGGATGACTCAACCTCAAGTAGAGGAGGCGTAGAAAGAGGAGGTGGAAGACCCTTGGCCATCAGCCAACAGGGGTTATGTTCTAGTTGGCAGGAGTACCCTTACTATTCATATAGACTTTGAATCTAGCTCAGAGGATGAGTATAATGTGATTAGCATACCAGCCAACCCCTCTCAATGGGTTCCATTGGAGGTGAATTTCGATCCAGACAACGATGAAGACTCAGCCTCCAAAAAAAGCAAAGTATTCAAATCAGGATTATGTGAGACTATTAGGCAGTAGTTGGGAACCTAGCTCTAACATCACTTTCATCTCAAAAAGTTAAAGGTTTAAGGAAGCCCCTAAGTCTTCCATGGATGCTAAGTCAAAGAGATTCTTTTGGGTATCATCATAAGTCCCAAGTTGATGTAGAACTTAAGGAGGATTCATTTAAAGAATTAATGGAATTAGTATTTGACTTTACCGCCTTGTGTTCATAATCTTATAAGGTTTGGTGGTGCCTCAAACATGGTCAAGCACAAGTTAGAGTATTTTGGAGAATAATGGCGAAGCACAATCAAGAGCACTAGATTGACAAAGGGTCACCAATGATGATGACATGATGTTACCAATCATTTAGAGTCTGATAGGTTCTTTTCACACAACACCAACTCTTATGAGGATGTGTGTTTAGAAATCTCAAATGATCCAGATGATCTTTAAATCAAGAATGCACCTCCAAAATTTGAAGAAGAAATCCATTCAACAATAGACAAGCTTAAAGAAATCAATCCCAAGACAGAAGAAAATTCACGCCCGACGTACAAGAGTTCATTGCTGAATGAAGAAGAAACAAATGACTTAGTTAGGCTATTGACTAAGTTTCAGGACTACTTTGCATGGAGTTACGAAGAAATGCCTGGATTATCTTCTAACATAGTAATCCATAAATTAGAATATCCGCTAACCCTATCAAGCAAGCTCTAGATGCATGTGATTAGAAATCAACAACATGTCATTTCAAGTCAAAACCGATCGATGCTAGTTTCATTAGAAAGAGTATCCTACGTTAGCTCCTCAAACAAGAATGGCCAAATTTGCATATGCCTCGATTTCAAGGACTTAAATAAGGCATGTCCTAAGGATGAGTTTTCTTCTTCCTATCAATTAATGGTGAACATTGCCTCATTTCATGTAGTGTTGCCTTTTATGGATCATAATCTACAACCAAATCAAGATGTCTCCGAAGATGCAAGAAACACCACTTTTCAAACCGATCATAACCTTTATAAGGTCATGCCTTTCATAAAAATGTGTATATACCAACGAGGCATGACTTAGATCTTCAACGAGCTCATCCATCATCATGTTGAGTACATTGATGATCTAGTAGTCAAGAGTAGAAAAGGATGACCATCTCTTTGAGAGTTTTGAATGAAGATAATATAATCTCAAGATGAATCAAGTGCATTGAGTAACTTCAAGAAAATTCCTTAGGTTTTCCTATGACACTGAATAGAGATAGATCTTAAAAGATCAAAGCTATCCTAGAATGCCACCTCCTAAGAATTTAACTCAACTGATCATTCCAAGGATGGTTGGCATATTTGAGATGCTTTATCCATCATAGATGCAAGCCATTTCAGTACTTATCAAAAAAGATGCTAAGTTTAAGTGGGATGATAAGTGCTAGTATGTCTTTGAAGATATCAATCAGTATTTGGTGAAGCCACCATTCTATCCTATCGTAGCCACTCATCTTCTACACCGCATTGATGACTCTCGCTTTTTGTTGGTCAAGCCAATGATGAAGGGAAGGAGAGTGCTCTACTACCTCGCCTCATCGTTGATTCTCAAAGCAACTACCACATATTGAGAAACATTGCCTGGCTTTGATCTTTGCTTCCCAAAAGCTACGCCACGGTATGCTTTCTCATAAGGTGAACTTAATTTCCATAACCAATCCACTACAGTATCTCATGACATAACCAACGCTATCAAGACATTTAGCATGATGCTCCATGATCCTCTCGCAGTTTCATATCACATTTGTACCCCTTCATGCGGTAAAAGGACAAGCGCTAGTGAATTTCTTAGCAGCACACCCAATTGATTGTTCTCATAGTGATGATCTCCCTGATGAACAAATCATGAACTTAGGGGAGGTTGACAACTACCAATAGGAGATGTATTTTGATGGTGCAGCTTCTTTTCATAAAGGAGAAACACCATGATCTACTCTTCCAGGAAAAGTAAGGGTTGGGATAGTCCTCTTTACTCCAGACTGTGATGTGATGAGATTCTCATACTATCTTTCCAACCCCTGCACCAATAATGAAACTGAGTATGAGGCTTTGATTGTTGGTCTAGAGTTATCCATCATAGTCAGTGTTAAGAGCATCAACATCTGTGGGGATTCTATATTAGTTATCAATCAAATTGTGGGGTCCTACAAGGTTCTCAAACTCATGCTTCATCATTACCACGACTATACCATGAACCTGTTGGCCCAAATCCCTGAAGTCACCATCTACAAGGTTCCCCGAGTAGAGAACACAATAGCATATGCTTTGGAAAAACTTGCTAAAAATTGGCATGTCCAGAAGATGAGTCCATTACAGTTAGGGTCCAAAATAAACAAGTTCTATCCCTTATTAATGCTGAACTCATCAAGAGAATTTTTCTTGAATGGGAGGTTATCATTGCCAAAAAGGATGAGGAGTTGGATTGAAGGCAACCATCATAGACTATTTGAACACTAGGAAACTACCTCGAGAGAAGTCACAAGCCCATTAGGTGAAACAAAGACCTCTCTCTTATGCTCTCTGATGGTACCTATGATGATGGTCCTTTGACCAAATGTGGTTACATTATTTAGACAAATATGAAGAACCGGTCAGGTACATTTAGGTCTATGCATCTGTCCAAGATGAAGATGAATATCAAGAGACTAGGATATCGGGCCTTTGATGATTATAGACTACATGGATGTAGAGATGTGTCATCACATGTGGTCCTTCACCAACCACCCAACATTCTACACCCTACCTTGGCTTCATGGCAATTTGAGTGTTGGGGTACTGACATTGTAGGTCCTATCAATCCTCCTTCTTCCAAGAGGCATCAGTTCATCTCAGCTGCCACTGACTACTTTTCAAGTGGGCGGAGGGAATCCCACTCAAAGAGGTCATAACTCAGTATGTGCTTCAATTTTTCAGGAACCATATCATATATAGGTTTGGGGTGCCTCAACAAATTATATTTGATAATGAATGTCAAAAGCACCAAGATCAACAACTTCACCAGAATACATGGTATAGATTGGAGATACTCCACCATCTACTACCCCAGAGCAAATGGTTTAGTAGAAACATTTAACAAAACTCTCATCCAAATACTAAAGAAGACTCTTGATGACAACAAGCAGCGTGGAATGAGTAGTTGGTTGAAGCCTTGTGGGCTTACCGCACCACATACCTGACTCCAACTCAATCTACCCCATTTTCTTTAGTGTATGGGTCTGAAGCCGTTCTACCTTTAGAAGTTCAACTCCCATCACT
The DNA here is from genome assembly GCA_021442155.1 of Cymbidium sinense. Taxonomy (NCBI): domain Eukaryota; kingdom Viridiplantae; phylum Streptophyta; class Magnoliopsida; order Asparagales; family Orchidaceae; genus Cymbidium; species Cymbidium sinense. The sequence goes on along the minus strand of CM038215.1, from coordinate 4,602,093 downwards.
AAGGATAATATTGTGTAACAAGATTACTACAGAGTAGAATGCAAAGTTGTAGTTAGAAGAGCTCAAAAGTTTGAAGGAGTGTCGCCTATGGGCATGCCAGAACCTTGAGTTATACAAGGCCAAAATGATTCAAGATCACAATAAGTTGGTCCACCCTAGGACTTTTGAAGTAAGAGAACTTGTGTTAGTCCTAAGGAGACCAATTTTTGCCCATCAAATGATGGGAGGCAAGTTTGAACCCACTTAGGAAGGCCCCTATGTCATAGAGAAGGCCTATCAAGGAGGATCTTATCAGCTTATTGATTATAAGGTGAAACACCCAATGCTTCCAATTAATGGGCTCTATATGAAGAAAGATTACCCATAAAAATCATTTTTTGAAAATAATTCTATCAATCAACAAAAATCTAATTCCATTTCATCAAAATCTTCTCGTCTTTAGAAGTGTTGTTTGCTTGTCTTGCGAATCCACCATTACATGTTTAGGGTAGGTGTAAGAGTCCCCAACGGCATCCTATCCTTCTTTCACAACACAAACATAACACAAACACAATCAAACACATTTCTCGATGCTATTAGAATAGGTGTGAGAAAACTCAAGTGTCATCCTATTTTGATAAGCACAGCTAAGTTAGTTGGGAACCCGAGTGACAACCTTTATTAGTAGTAATTTCCGATCGCCATCCGTGGCACCATTTCATCAAAATCCCCAATGTGTTTAGGTAGGTGTAAGAGAACCCAAGAGGCATCCTATTCCTTTTAACACTTGCACAAAAATAAACACATATCTTTTGTCTTGTGCTATTTTTATGTGGGAGCAAGCCCTTGTGGCACTCACTCATTAGCTGCTCTAGGTCGGGTCTACATGCTACCCGCTAGTATGTCACCCTAGTGGTCACTTGTTTGGAGGATGTGAGTCCCTGCACTTTTTTCCTAACATGACCATTGCAAACCAATGAGCACCTTCTTAGTATGGTAGGCTTCACTGCCCAATCAGTAAGCTATCTCATGCTAACTTTGTTTAAGAATATGTGAGTCCCATGCTTTCTTCTTGAACTAGCCATCATGCACTAACTAGGTCGAGTATATTTGAGGTTTACGGTAAGTCCCCCAGAGGCTCCTTTCCACTTGGCTATGTTTGAGTTGATATAAGTCCTCCAATGGCATTCGCATAGTAGTCGCCCTAGCTCGGATGGCACCTGTCGAGCCGAAGACAAACTATCATAGCATTAGTTTTACTATAGGAAGATGTGAGTCCCCGAGCTTTCTTCCTAGGCTGATTGTTGCAAACTGACGGGCACCTTAGGTTGGTTGATGTTCGTTATGCTGACAGTGAGACTCACCCAGTGAGTACACCACTCTTGGCAGATGTGAATCTAAGAGCTTTCTCCTTGAGTTGGACACTGAGTATCAATTTTATATATGACTAGCCATGTCATTTTCTTGAAGGTTTTGGATTAAACCCTTAGTGACCCCTCTCCCTGTGGGTACTATATTTGGATGACTTCTTTTGCAACCCCATTTAGACATTACTCGGGTTACTCTTAGATTGGACAGTCCCCTTTTCCTAGTAGCCACCCTTGTGGTTTGAAAATTTGTTCAGCTAATGTGCAAATTTTCCCTTGAATCAATAAATCTGAGTTAGGTCTAGGCTGATATAAGCTCCTTCTCAGTTTGATTCCTCGCAAACCAACTAGGTCCACGATAAAACAAACTAAACTAACGAAAAAATTTAATTTCCTTGTGGATTAGGAATTCAAGCCCCAAAGGGCCCCTTTTCCTAAGTAGGCATCCTATCATTGTGGGTAGTGTCAAGAACTCTAATAGGAATTACCCGACTACTGATTGAGATGAGTCCCTGTCGACTCACTTTAGTCACCCTTAGGTTGGGTTCAATCTATTTTTCCACAAGAAAGTTACCCCGTCCTTCATTCTGCATTGGAACATTTATGACTATGATGCATTCTTCCTAACATGATTATTACAAACTGACGGGCAGCCCTAGGTTAGGTTCAATTTGTTGCCAAAAGCAACCGACACCTAGTGGTCTTTTGTAGTAGAAGATGTGAGTCCCTGAGATTTCTTCTCTTGAATTGATCATTGCAAATCAAAAGGCACTTCTTTGCTCAGATGGCTCTCCGATCATCCGGGAAGCTATTCACTTTGGTTCAGTAAGTCTGAGATAAGCCTAGGCTGATATAAGCTCCATCTCAGTGTGATCCATCACAAACCAACGGAATCCATCAAAACAAATCTAAAAAATGAAATCAATCTTGACTATCTTCGAGCTGATCTAAGTCCCCCAGCAACATTCACTCAAAAGTCAGCCTTAGGTCGGGTTGATTTGTTGTCCAAGGCAAACAATCACCCAAATGGTTCTTTATTTTGAAAAATATGAGACCACTTTCTTTCTCTAACTTGACCATTGCACAAGAAGGTACCCCTTGGTTGGGATGGTCTACCTTATGGTTAGTAGACTACTCCCTTTGGATTGGTAAATCTGAGTTAGGCCTAGACCTCCATGGCCCCTAATCAGTGTAGTCCATCGCAAACTGATGGGACCCATCAAAATAAACTAAAAAATAAAATTAATCTTGACTATCTTTGAGTCGATCTAAGTCTCCCAATGACATTCACTCAATAGTCAGCCCTAGGTTGTGTTCGATCTATTGCCTTGCTAATAGATTATCCCAGTAACTGGTCCCTACTTTGGAGGATGTAAGTCTACTATGCTTTCTTCCTAGTACATTTGCTGGATACATAAAGGCATCCCATTGGTTGGCTAGGCCTACTATGTGTATAGACTTCCCTTTGGATTAAATGCGAGTTAGGCTTCAGCCACCTTGGCACCAACTCAGTGCGATCCAACATGGTCCATCTCAAAATCCAAAATCTAAAAATCAAATGAAATAAACAAAATAAAATAATCAATCAATCCAAATCTAATCTTTTGCTCCTCCTTAGTGAAATGATAATCTTTATAATCCCTCATTTGATTTCACATCCTTTCCTCCCTTGTGGATGACTTGAACTTGCCTCCCTAGTGGAGAGTTCACTTTTCCATCCCCAGTGGAGTCAAAAACAAACACAATTAAATAAACAACAAATTCAACCCTCTTCCCCTGCAAAACTTAATTAAACAAATCAAATTTCTTTCCCTAGTGAGACTCAAATCAAATCAAACCTCACATTCCCTTGTGGATGATTGCTTCCCTAGTGGAAGGTTCACATACTCTATCCCTAGTGGATTCCTCCTTTCTCTCTTATGTCTTTGACATGAGTAGAGTCCCATTGAACTAAGCTTTGGATTCTTTCTACACCTTCAGCTAAGTGTATATTTTCTTTGTTATTGCTTGTGATTGTTTGGTGTTGTTAATCATTTCGGTCAACACCAATACATGCGGTGTTCCTTGTCAGTCACACCACTCCTATTGGGCGCCCTTTGTTGACCTAATTTTTAGAATGAGCTCTCAACCCCTCCATATTTAACATAAGACTTCTCTTAGACTTTAAGAGCTCCTTAGTCTTAAGACACATCTAGTGATTAGGTGGACACTCAACCTAGCCCTAGAGACTTAGAAGAGTTAGCCATAGGAATAAGTCATGCCTTAGGGGTGTTAGAAAAATTTTCCTACCCTATAGCTTGAACCACATTCCTCACTTCCTCCCTTCAAGTCAAACTAAAATCAATTCCAACTTAATTTATTTTCTCTAAACCTAAATAAATTCCAACTTGATTGAATTCCTCCAAACTAAAATCAATTCCAAATGATTGAAATCCTTGATCAATTCCAAATGATTGAAGACCATGATAGAAATTCTAAAAATATTTCCTAAGTCCTTTGATTCCCTCTTAAGGAGTTAGCCCAAATAAAATCCAAATCTCTTCAAATTCATGAAATTTTCTCACAACCCATTTATATTCTCATTTATATTCACATATATAAATGAAATATAAATTTAAATCAATCAAACTAAATTCCAAAATCAAATTCAAATTCTAAAATCTTTCCCCAAGTCCCTTTGATTCCCTCTTAAGGACTTAGCCCAAATCAAGTTCAAATCACTTCAAATTCATAAAATTTTCTCATAACCCATTTATATTCTCATTTATATTCACATATATAAATGAAATATAAATTCAAACAACCAAAACCATCTCCAAAATCAAACTCAAATTCAATCAAAATTCAACCTAAGCCTTTCAAGTCAAACTCTTGAACTTAAATCAATTTCAAATCAAGCCAAACTCTTGATTTTTCTTCATGATTCAATCAATCCTTCATCATGAATCCAAATATAAATAAAACCTTCAATCACTTAACCATAACTCAATTCAAAAATCAAACCCAAATCAAACTCATCTTCTCCCTTTGAACTTGAAATTGTCAAATGAATCAAAACCCATTTGACTTCAAATCTCTTGCAAATGGATTTATATTTTAATCATAAGTCCATATGTGAGTTCAATCAAACTCAAATCAAGCTTTGACAAAGCCATTTGATACACTTAGGCTCACTTGACCCAAAATGACCTAACGTACCCCTTATGAGCCAAATTCTATTCCTAACAAAATTGGATTGAACTAAGCCTATCTAAGCCTGTTATCATGATCAATAATCATCATGAGATGATTAATCAGTCAAATTGGGTCAAACCAAGTCAAACCTATGGGTTGACCAAGTCAACACTTAGCCAAAATGATACCCAACATAGCCAAAATCCTATAGGCCAAATTGATTGAAACCATTGATCAAAACTCATTCATGATCAATGTTTGAACTTGACCAAGTCAACATTTGAGCCTAACCAAGCCTAATTGGCCACTTGACCCAAGTTGACCGAACTTGACCTAAAAATTCAAAATGTGTCAAAACTTGATCTAAGCCAAATTGATTGAAACCAATGGGTCAAGTTCATTCTAAATCACTTGTTGAACTTGACCAAAGCCACAATTGACCAACTAGATCTAACCTAGTCCAATTCGTCAAAGCACTTTGAACCTATACACGATATAGTTCCTAAAAAATTAGAACATATGCTAAGTCGTGACCTCTCTGTGTAAAATCTCTTTTGCCCATTTGGAAAAGTAGTTAGTAGAAGCTAAGATGAATCGATGACCCTTGCAAGATGGAGGATCAATCAGACCCACTATGTCAGTACCCCAACACTCGAATGACCATGAGGCCAATGTAGGATGTAGATTGTTGGGTGGTTGGTGTAGGACCACACCATGTATTTGACATTGGTGGAATCACCTAGCTATATCCATGCAATCTTTGATCATCGAGGGACAGTAGTATCCTAGTCTCTTGATCTTGGCTTTCATCTTCAGATCAGATTGGTTGGCTCCACATAATCTTGAGTGTACCTCAGTCATGATCTTATGGGCTTCATGCTTGTCTAGACAACATAACCACATATGATCGAAAGACCAGTGGTATAAGACACCATCCATAACAATATTGGAAAGTGCTCTATGCTTCATCTGATGGGCTTGTGACTTTTCTTGAGGTAGTTTGCCTTTATTTAAGTAATCCATGAATGGTTGCCTCCAATCTTACTCCTCGTCCTTCTTGGTAAGGGAAACCTCCCCTTTAAGAGAGTAATTTTTGATGAGTTTAATATCAATAAGGGATAATACTTATCTCTATTTTGGACCTTTATTGATATAAACTCATCGTTCGAAAATGCAAAATCCTTGGCAAGCTTGAATAAAGCATACATTATGATGTTCTCACCTCGAAGAATCTTATAAATGGTACCCTCTTAGACTTGGTCCAACAACTCCATGGTGTACTTATGGTAGTGGAGCTTGGGCTTTATAACCTTATAGAACTTAGCGATTTGGTTGATGACTAGTTGAGAATCCTTAAAAATGTTGATGTTCTGGATGCGTAGAGTAACAACTAACTCTAGACTGCCAATTAGAGCCTCATATTCAGCTTCATTATTGGTGCAAGGATTGGACATATGACATGAGAATTTCATCACATCATGGTCCAGAGTTACATGACCTATTCCAACCCCTTCCATTCCATGAATAGTAGATTATGGCTCATCTCCTCTTTGAGAGGAAGCCGCACCATCAAAGTACATCTCCCAGCGGTGAATGCTAGTATCCCCTATGTTCATGATTTGTTCATCAGGGAGATCATCACTAAGAGAAGTCTCAGTAAGAAGTGGGTGTGTTGATATGAAATCCGCTAGTGCTTGTCCTTTCACCACACGGAGTGGTACGAAGGTAATGTTAAATTACGAGAGGATCATGGACCATCATGCCAACCATCTAGATAGTATTAATCGTATCATGAGATACGATAGTGAATTGATCCTAGAGATTAAGTTCACTTTATGAGGAAGCTTGTAGTGCTATAGCTTTTGGAATGCATAGATTAAAACTAGGCAATTCTTCTCAATAGGTGGATAATTAGCCTCAGAAGGGATTAGACTATGGCTGAGGTAGTAGAGTGCATTTTCCTTCCTTTCTTCATTGGCTTGGGCCAACAAAGCACCAAGGGAGTTGTCTAATATAGCAATGTAAAGTATGAACGACTTGTCTAAGATAAGGGATGCTAGAACTGACAGCATCATTAGGTAATGCTCAATGTCTTCAAAGGCATGCTCACACTTGTCATCCCACTTAAACTCGGCATCAATTTTGACAAGTGCTGAGAATGGCTGACATCTTCCCAATAAGTTAGATATAAAGCATCTTAGATACACCAACGGTCCATGGAATGATCTGATTTGAGTTAAAATTTTAGGGGGTGGAATTTCTAATATCGCCTTGATCTTCTCTGGATCAATTTCGATTTCCCAGTGTCAAAGAACAAACCCAATGAATTTCCTTGAAACTACTCCAAATGCACACTTCAAGGGGTTCCTTTGAGGTTAAATTATCTTAACTATTCAAAAACTATGCTCAAGTCAAAGAGATGGTCTTCCTTTTCTATACTTTTGACCATGAGATCATCAACATAGAACTCAACTTGATGATGAATGAGTTTGTCAGAGATTTGAGTCATAGCCTGCTGGAATGTAGCACCAACATTTTTAAGGCAAAAAGGCATGACCTTATAGCAATATATTTTGATCACGGCTCTAAAAGCAGTGTTTCTTTCATCTTTAGGGGCTGTATTTATTTGGTTATACCCAGATGAGCCATCCATGAAAGGGAAGATTGCATGAGATGAGGCAATGTCCACCATCAACTTTGGGATTGGTAGTAGAAATTTGTCTTTTGGACATGCCTTATTTAAATCCATAAAATTGATGCATATGTGAATTTGTCCATTATGTTTCTTAACTGGATGACGCTAGCTAACTAGGTAGGATATTTTTCTTTCTTGATGAAGCCAGCATCGATCAGTTTCTTGACTTTATAAATGAATTATTGTTCTATATCTAATCGCATGTGTCTAGGAGCTTGCATGATAGGGTTAGCATTAGGTTCTATTGCTTGTTTATGGACCATTACATTGAGAGCCAATCTAGGCATCTCTTTATAACTCCATGCAAAGCAGTCCTTAAACTTAATCAATAGCTAACTAAGTCATTGGTTTCAAATTCATTCAACAAAGAACTGTATGTCAGGTGTGGATCTTCTTGATTCTAAGTTGATTTCCTTAAGCTCATCGATGGTTGACTCGATCTCTTCTTCAAACTTTGGTAGTGCATCTTTATCTTCAAAATCATCTAGATCATCTGAAGCTTCTAAGCACAGCTCCTCATATGAGTTAATGTGATTTGAAAAGAACCTATCAGATTCCAAATGATTGGTGATGACTAAGCAGTAATCGTCATCATCGACTGGACCCATTATACAAAATCCTAGTCCCGATCTTGATTGAGAGATTTTGCATTTGTTCTTCTATATTCCTTTGAAGTAGTTTGACTTGTGCTTTGACCAAGTATGTGGTATTAACTCTCTTTTTTGTTAAATTATGAACATAAGGAAAGTACCAATCAAAAGGTAATTCTATTAAATTTTTATATGAATCATCCTCAAGTTCTACATCAACTTCTTGATTTGAGGATGATGCTCCCAGAAAGAACCTCTGAGTCTTCACACCTGTGGATGACTAAGGGGCTTCCTTAACTACTAAACCCTCAACTTTTTGAGAGGAAAGTGGGGTTATAGCTAAGGTTCCCAACTGATGCCTAATTATTTCATATATAGACTTGGATACACTTATGCTTTTCTTTAGAGCTTGGTCTTCATTGCTATGTGGCTCAAGTATCACCTCCAAGGGAATCTACTGCTGAGAACAGCTGGTTGGTGTGCTAACCATATAAGACTCATTCTATGAACTAGTTTCTAAGTTTATATGGATAACAGGTGTTCTCCTGGTAGCTGAGACATAACTTCTGTTGGTGGCTAATAAGAATGTTTTCCACCCACAGGGGCCTCACAAGTGGCCTCTTCCTCTGGTGGAGGTCAGTCGTCTACCCATATGTTGAATGGAGTAACTAACTATGGGTGAATGTCCTCACTTCCTCCTCCTATTCTATTTTTTGCTCCCATTCATTTTCTTTTTCATTTTGTCTTTCCTTTTCTTTCTCTTTATCTCTTTCTTTTTATTTTGTTTTTATTTTTCTTTTATTTTTCTTTTATTTTTAAACTTTGGCCAAGTTTGCAAGAATAGACTTGTTGATTTTATGGGAGGTAGTTAGCCGCATCATCATCTATGCCGACCTCATGAATTGTAAATGGCTTGAGATCTCCTTTGACACAGTAGATGATCCCACCTCTCACGAACTTCATACACTGAAGTAGAGAGGATGGGACAATGTTGTTCTCATGTATCCATGGTCTCCCTAGAAAACATTCAAAGATGTTTTCGAGTCTATAATATGAAACTTGCTTTGGTCTTCCAATAATCTATCTCAAGAGAACACTATGGAGCTTAAGGCATGTTGACCTGCACTTTTGGAGTGATTCAATCTTCCCATCTTAGACTTAGAGTCTTCTATACACTAAGACTTCCTAGTCATAAGACACTTCTAACAATTAGGTAAACACTTAACCTCTAAGACTTAGAAGGGTTAACCATAGGATAGGTTATGCCTTGGGATTAGGACAATCCACCTACCCTACAACCCAAATCCAATCCATGTTCACCTTCTCAAACCAAACCTCAAGTTCAATTCAAACATCAAATTCAAATCCAAATCCAAATCAAAATTCCAAAACCAAATGATCGAAGCCCATGATCAAATCCAAACTTGAAAACCTTCCTAAGCCATATGATCTATCCCATGGACTTAGCCAAATCTTAATCCAAATCAATCCAAAATCAATTGATTTTCTCATAATCAATTTATACTTTCAATCATATTCCTTAATATAAATCAAATCTACATTCAAGTGATCAAAACTAAATCAAACTAAATCAAATTAAATCAAAACCTTTCCTAAGACTATCCATGGACTTTTGATCTTAATCCAAATTAATCCAAAATCAATTGATTTTCTCATAATCAATTATACTTTCAATCATCTTCCTTAATGTAAATCAAATCATTCAAATGATTAAATCAAACTAAATCAAATTAAATCAAAACCTTTCCAAGACATATGACCTATCCCAAGGACTTAGCCAAATCTTAATCCAATAAAGTCAAACTCAATTAATTTTCTCACAAATAAATCATATTTAATTATCTTCACAAATTTAAATGAAATATACATTTAAATCATCAAAACTAAATCAATCAAAATCAAAGCCACATGACTCAACTCCATGGACTTAAATTCCTTCATTCCAAAACCCAAATTCAATCAATTTTCTCATGAATCAATCATACCTTCAATCATATTCACAAATATAAATAAAATCTACAATCACCAAGCCAAACCAAAATCAACCTAAGTCAAACCCAACTTAACCCTTTTGACTTGAATTGTTCAAATGAACCAAAACCCATTTGAACCCAAGCCAATTGCAATTAAATTTACATATAAATCCCAAATCCATATATAAACTCAACTAAATCAAACTCAATCTAAAATCAAGCAAACTAAACCCTATTGGTCCACTTGACCCAAAGTGGCCAATTTGACATATTTGAGCCAAGTTCTAATGTTGTCCAAATTGGATTGAACCAAGTACATCAAAACCTCCCATCATGATTATTGATCACCCTAGGTTGATCAATTATCACAAATTGAGTCAAACCAAGTCAACTTGGTCATTTGACCAAGTCAACCCCTTAACCCATATGAACCCAAACTAGCCAAATTACAACCTAAGCCAACTCCCTTGAAACCAATGATTCATACCAAATTAAAATCAATATTTGAATATGACTTGATAATCAATTGAGTTAAAATAGACCCAGTTGGCCCTCTTCACCTAAGTTGACCCAAATTGACCTAAAAGATCAAATTGGGTCAAATCAAAATATAAACCAAATTGATTGCAACCAATGGCTCAAGTTCATTCCAAATTGATTGTTGAACTTGACCAAAATAATGATTGGACCCAATTGAACCCAATTGACCTACTTAGCCCAAATTGACCTATATGTTCAAGTTGGCCTAAATCAAAATTAAATCCAAATTAATTGAAACCAAAGCCTACAATCATCATCAATTGGTCAACTAAATCCAAAACAACACCCAAAGCCAATTTGGCCAATTTGGTCAAATTGGTCTTTCCATTTGACCCAAATGATTCAAATGAGCCAAAATAAAATCTAAATAAACATAACCAAACCAATTGAACCAAAAAAACCCAAATGATCATATGAACTTGACTCGACCCTTGGTTTAACCCAATTTGACCAATAGGTCAACTTGACCCAACGTAATGCAATTTGACCTAAATGAGTCAAATTGAGCCAAACCTAACCAAATCAACTCTAATTGACTTGAAATTTGGGCAAACCCACTTTTGGCTCATTTCAAATTTGTCCAAATCAAATCTAATGCCAAATGATCATTCTACCCTTAGTTCAAGGCCATCACAAGAGACAAATCACCCATGAAGGTGGTCATTTCCATTCTTTGGCCACTTGGTACTCTCCCAATGGTCCACTTAGGCTAGACACCCCAACCCCATGGGGTGGATGGGTCGGCTGTGACCCATGGGAGGTGAAATCAGTTCACCCTCCCCATTGGAGAATTTGAAACCCATAGGACACCCAGGATTCTTTCTTGGTAGCCACCTCCACACCTTCAATCAACCAAGCCGAGCAAACTCACCTCCTCCCTGCCACCCACGACTCCCTGAGATGGTCAAATAGCCATTAGAAGCCAAACGATATCCCACCATCGATTAGATGAAAGGGGTATACACCCCTCATTTTCACTCAAACACACACAAAATTATTCCTCAGCCTAGCTACCCAAGGCAGCCCTTGAGCCATTCCCTAGGCTCTCAGGCTTGTTCCTCGATCGAAAAATGTCATTCCTGTCTATCCTAAAATAGGACTCTTCCATTTCTAACCTAACTTCCTTTCTCCATCAAACTCAAATTAACTTTGCACACCTCCCTAGGCCTCATCGAGCAAGAACAAATCTCCCATGCTTGTCGAAGCATGTGGGGCTTGATCAAATGAGCTCCAAATTGTCGGTTCTTGGCCTTACGGCGAACATCAAGGTAATCCAATTGCTACTCACATGGTTTCATCTCCATTAGATGAAGCTTTCTCAATCATTCGAGCCACTGGTCTTGAGCTCTGGTGAGGTATGCTTCCAAAACTAATCCTTAGGCAAAAATGGGTTGGAGCTTTTTAAAGAAAACTTGCATCTCGTGTGATCTTGACCATTAGATCCCACCGATCGATGTCATGAAGGTCTGGGATCTTTTTATAGTTGATCCAAGCTTCGGGGCTTGGATCAAGTGAGTAATAATGGGCGGACTCCATTCTCCCTCACTTGTGTGATGATAGATCACACACCATCTATTCTACTTGATCAGAATGGATGGTCGTGATTAGATCCACTAGATCGATCTGATTTAATCTTATTAAGCTGTGAGATTAATCATAGCCATTTGATCTAAATAGCGGATGAGAAAGTGCATCCGCCACCCCCATGTATGTGCTAAGTTGGATAAGTTTTAAGTAGCCAATCTCGCGGTGCCATGTGGAAGGCATGGTGCATCAGCGCTCCACGTGGCGCTAATAGGATTGGGCTTTAATTAAGCTTAAATAATCATTTTTAATGGGTAAAACTTCTAAAAATCATAGAGAAATAAAAAATAAAAATAAATACTCATTTTAAAGGTATTTGAAGGAGAATTAAAATGATCTTAACTATTTGAATAGTAATTAAGGTTTAATTAAGGTTTTAATTGCAAATTATAGCTTATTACTCATTAATTACTTGAGCAATTAATCCTAAATTTTGTGGGTTAATTTAATGGGATGACCTCTGCCTCTCATGATTTTCTTGGGATTTATTGATGACTTTATTAGGAAAATTGACTAATTAAACCTTAACTGCTCTTTTAATTTAATTAATGATTAATTAATCTAATGAATAGTAATAAATTGGTTAATTAAGTTTATTAATCATTTTTCAATAGTATGTGAACTAAGGAATAGGTTGGGACCCCTTTCCTAAATTCATTTCACACTTTTTTTAAAATGAAATTAATTAAGATTTAACTAATTAATTAAATCACTTAATCAAATTGAAATCATAATCATATCACACCTTAATTAATTAAATAAAGGGTTTAAAACAACAAGTAATGATTTCTCTTCTCCTCTTTAAATCAAATCAAATTTAAAATTTAATTAATAAAGAAGCTTTGTTTTGCTTTAAATAATTTTATTTGATTTGATTGTTCTAGAACTAGTTTAGTTCAATGAATCACATGCTTATATTTGATTGTCCTCTTTCCAATCATGTTAAATTTGGATGTCATTTGAATTCATGAATCCATCTTTTCAAAATCATGTAAATAAAATGGATTTCCTTTATGTAAGCTTGCATGTTTTGATTTAATTTAATATATGCATGTCTATTATTATTAATCAAATGTATTTTCAAAAGCTTATAAATGAATAATAATATGTGTTATGATGCTAGTTATAAATACATAAGAAATGCATGTGTTTATAACTTAAGTGTATGAATGTTGAGTTCTCTTTCATCTATTCATGTGTTGATTGCATGTGCTTATAGCTTAAGAGGTCATTTGATTACCTCACTTTCCTAGTTTAACAATGACACATACCCATTTGATTTCATTCTTATGTATTTAAACATTAGAATTTTGATAGAGCTTTAATTCATATATATAAATAATTCAATAAAAATATACAATCCCAAGAATATGATTTGGTGCTTACTTCCTATGTTCATGTATATGAATTTAAATATGTTTGAATGCAAATGAGTATATAGTCTATACATCTCGAGAATATGAGGCTTTAGCTAGCTCCAAGAAGGTCATTTTCTTACCTCACATCCCTGGTTTAACAATGGTACATGCCTATTTAATTTCATTCTTATGTCTTTTTTGTATAAAAATTTGGATAAAGTTTTAAATTAATATGTTTAAATAATTAAGTCAAATAAAATATAAATTCTAAACATACACATACATTCATCATTTAAGCGCTAAAATATGTTGCATGTATATAGATACATAGAATAAATCATATGGATGTTACATGTAATGGAAAGGAATGATTTAATATATGTCATGTGGTAGTAATTCAATTAAATTAATCTTAAGATACCTTTCATTTTGAAAGGTTATTGAAAGTGAACCTAAACTTAGGATTAATTAAATCATTTAATAAACCATTCACTAAAGAAAACAAAATCAAATTAAAATACTTTAGAAAGTGACTTAAGGTTGGTATGAAAGAGGGCAATCCTCCTTTCTTCTTTTTATAACACTTAGTTGCTAAGTGTAATAAAATAAAACAAAAGAAAATACAAATTACATTTCTCAAATAAATTAAACTACTTCAAGTTAAATCAACCTTTCATGTTAAATTGAATCCTTCTACACTTAGAAAATACAACACTATTGCCTAACAAGACTTATCACACAAACCTTAATACACACATTAGAATTAAGTACCCACTTCTAGCTTTAAGTTAGGATGGTATATGATGTGATGTATGTTTTATTTTATGATGTATTATTTTAGATTGGATGTTAGGGTGTATGCATTGTAGACTGGATGATAGGCCAATATGAGCCTAATCATATTTTCTGGGGATTATGCTTAAGGGATGCTTAAAATAAATCTGAATGCTCTTTTGTAGGTTGCTTAATTCCTTAAGCATAATCCAAGTTAACAGTGGGCTTAGTTACCCATGTGTAGTGCTAAGTCAAAATTATATTTGGGATTATATGTATATTTAGCTAACCTCTATTTTACTGGTGAAGTTAGATTTACTTTTCCCATAGAAATGTAACTTTTGTAATTGGAATTAAGATTAGTACAATGGGGGATTAGGATGAGTAGTGGGCAGAAGGTTTTGTCCTGGGGTGCCTTGTGATGCCTTTGAAGCAAGTACCACCCAAATAAAAGAAGGAACCAAATCAAAAATGGAGATATGAAGAAAGAAGACTCCCATAGCATTTAATACAATTATAATTATTCTTTCATATTCCAGGTTGTATAAGGGTTGAGCTCGGCTACACATCTTTTATCTCTTAGGTTGTATGGGTACCCTCTTGCCTTTTATTCTTTTTACAAGTTTATATAATTGTTTGATGTTATGTTTACATTATGCATTAGGAGACTTGCTTTCATAGTTTCTTAAATGATTGATGTGTTAATGTGTGGCTTGGATATGATTAGGCATAGGATAAAATAACTTTCTACCAAAATAACCACTTATAATTAAATTTTAAACAACTCATAACCTCATCATAAATCTAAGAAATAAATAAGATAATTAAAAGATTTAACAACTCATTAGTATGGTTGTATGTTTCATCATTCATTAATCATTCTTTTCTATTTAACATGAAGGATCTCCATCATTGCGATAAAGGAATGCTTGACTGTGAGGGCATCTCGTGTGGTGGAGAACACCTTCTTTCTAAGATTTGACCCATAACCTATTTCATCATGAATTTAGGCATAAGAAATCCAAAAGCCTCTATTAAAATGATGTTTCTAAAATGAAATAAAATTTGAAAAGATTTTGCATCTATAGATTAAGTCATTTGCTAATACGACTCATGCTCTAGTCTCTTAGGGAGTGTGTTTAGAACTTTAGTCTCTTTCTAATTAAATAACTACCCTAACTATCTTATAATTCATAAGACCAGACTACATGGTTTTAAAATCATAGGAGGAGTTAGCTGGCAACCACTCCAGATGATTATAAGTCTAGAAGTCAGAAAATTTATTCTCTTATGGAGGTAAACCCTTATGTCCACCTATCGTTTAGATTTAGGTCGTGCTTTAGCTCATACTAAAGCTCAAGAAATTTAAGATTGAGGTATTTCCTTGTGACCAACATAAATCCTCACCTCTTAGGCATTCCCCATAACCTTGGTTGGTGGATTATAAATAAGTAATCTAATTAAATTTTTAACTTAAAACATATAAATCTCCTTAACTTCAAAATCATAAGACCAACCATAGGATGATTGGAATGCTCATAGGCTTCCTCATGAGCATTTCTAGTTATTTCATTTGGATTTAAAAAATTATCTTCTCCTTGAACTTTAGAGTTCATTTTCCAAATACAACCAATCTTTTGATAGTCTAACATTGAAATCTTTGGAGATGATAATTGTTTACTTTAATCAAGAGTATTCTTAAAAAATTTCACTTCCTAAGATGTAATTAACTATGGAGGCTTTCCTCCATAGGGAACTTAAGAACCTGGTTTAATATAAACTCTATTTTATCCATTCATGTAAAGTAAGAGAGACATATCTGGTACATTCGAAGACCCTTCATGCCTAAGGAGTCCTTATTCCGTGATTAGGTCCATGCCTATATCTTTTGAGATAGTACATCATACCTCAATGTTATACTCGATCACCTTCAAGTTAAGCATATCTCTAGGTAAAATAAGGCCTTGATAAGAGATTCCCTCATCTCATAAGGGTGTCATATATGCTTAACTTAGCTGGAAACTTTCTAAGGTGAGCCAAGACATTGTAATCAACTGGCGGTCCTCCATAAGCATATCCATTGGAGCATCCAATGGCTTTACACTGAAACCAATGACTTGCTTACCCTTATCCTGAGGTGCTACCCTAAGAGGTAAAACTTTGCCACTATGTAGATTGACTTCAGTGACATCTCAAAAAGATGAGCTTGTGGAAAGTTCTACCTTTTCATCGGGCATACCTATAGCTTCTCTTATAGGATCCTCAAAGTCCATTGACTCCAAGTCAATCCCAAGAGGTAAACCTGATTGATTTAGAGAAGGATAGTCTCACTCTAAATCAGAAAGGAAAGGATCAAAACTACTAGAGCTATTTTTTATTTGACTAGAGCTTTCAATAGGAATAAAATCAAGAGCATCAAAAGTAGACAATATATAAGTAGAATCAGCTTTCTTCATTAATTTCTTTGGGTGGAATGGAATCAAGTAAAGTAAGAATGGGTAAGGGATTTAATGCCCTTATCTAGAACTGACACATATCGATATAAAGGTGGTATATAATGGTGGAGTCTTGGACTTGGCGGTGGGTGGCTCTTGGACTATCTCGAGAAGAATAATGAGCTACTGCTTCTTCTTGGGCGTCACCCTCCCGAGTTGTCCTTTTACAAACCTTCCTTGGTGTTGGAGGCTTTACTTCACTATGGAAAGCTTCTTGATCTTAAAATGATCTTCTTAAAGGTTGATAGGAGATATCTAACCTTCTTTGGTCTTAAGAGGATGCAAGTATGCCCAGGATTACTCAATAGATGGTTGTTCTAATAAGTATTTTTTAAGGGTGTATGGCTCTCAACTTGTAGTTGTGCTCAGCTAGTCTATAAAAGTGATACAATCCTCTAAGACATGGCTAACATGTATGGTGCAGAAAGTTAGGATCATCTCTTGCCCACTTCCTCAGCCTCTTAGGCTTTAGTAATTGAAAGAGCACTAAAAACTTAAAATAAAATAAGAACTCTAAAACTAAAACTAAAACTAAACTAAAGAGCACTAAAACATAATAAACAATAAACCCAAATAAAACCAAACCTAAAATAAAATAAACCCCAAAACAAAAACTAATAACTAAAATAATAAAAATAATAATAATAATAATATAATAATAATAAACTAATAATAAACATAAACCCTAAATAGTAATGACTAAATAAACATAATAATTATAACCTAATAACTACTAACTAATAAACCCAAAATCCGTTAAAATAAAACCCAAACACTAAAAATCCACAAACCCCACTGAGAAACCTAATAAAAAACCCAAAAAAACCAAACTAAAAAAAATAAACTAAACTCTAACTTAAAACCTAAAATAAACTAATTAAACTTAAAATAAATAAATAAATAAAACCAAAACGGATAAAAAAAAACCAAACTAAATAAAACTAAAATAATAATAAATAAATAAAATAAAAAAATACATAATAAAAATAAAATAAACCCAAAGAAAAAGATAAAACCTACTAAAAATAAAAAAAATAAACTAAACTAAATAAAATGTTGACTAAAATAAAAATAAAATAAAGATAAAATAAAATAAACCTAACTAAAAATAAAATAAACTAAATAAAAATAAACCAAAACTAAACTATAAACCTAAATAAAATAAAATAAACTAAAAAAACCTAAACCTAAACTAAAAAAATAAAACCTAAAACCAAAATAAAAACCTAAAAAAATAAATAAAATCCTTCAAGACCTAAAATAAAATAAAAAAAAAAATAAAATAAAAAATAAACTCATTAAAAATAACATAAACTAAACCTAAACCTAAAATAACCAAAAATCTTAACTAAAATAAATAATATAAAATAAAATAATATGCATAAATAAAATAAAATAAACTAAATAATTGAAAACTAAATATCTAAATACTATTTGTTGGTTTGCTTGAAAAAAAAGATCCTATGCTGACCCTAAACCCTACCCTAAACTAAGAGCCCTAAACCTATAACAGGCCACATGACCCCTAGGCCCTGGGCCACTCCAAAACCACTAAATTAAAAAACCCTGAGCCATGTTCCACTGATTAAACCATAGCCCTCTTAAAATAAAAATCCAGACCCTATAGCCCTAGGCCCCAGGCCTAAACCTCTCCCTCCTGCCCCTAAACTACACTGATCCTAAACTTACCAGGTAAACCTGGGCCACAACCCTAGGCCCAGAAACCCTGGGCCCTGGGCCCTGGGCCACTATAGATAAAACCTGGCAAAAACTCCCTAAAAAAATACTGAGGCTGAACACTAAAAACCTATTGACTGAAGACCTAACTTAACTTGAGAAAACTAAATAAAAAAAACATAAAATTTACCTACTAAATACTTAAAATAAATAAATAAATAAACTTAATTAAACTAAAATAAATAAATAAACCAAAATCTAATAATAAACCTAAAAATAAAAATAAAATAAACTAAACTAAAATAAATAAATAAAACTAAACTAAACTAAAATAAAATAAAATAAAATAAATCTAAAATAAACCCACTAAAATTAAAAAAAAAATAAAAAAAAACTAAATAATTAAACTAAATAAAACTAAACTAAATAAACCTAAACCTAAAATAAACTAAAATAAATTAAAATAAAACCTATACTAATTAAAAAATAACCCTAAATAATAAAATAAATAAATAAACTAAAAAATAAATAAAATAAAAATAAATAAAACCTAAACCTAAAATAAAATAAAAAAAATAAAATCCTAAAAAAATAAAATAAACCTAAAATAAACTAATAAAATAAAACTAAATAAAATAAACTACATAAAATAAACTACTAAATAAAATAAAATAAATAAAATAAACTCAAATAAAATAAAATTAAAGTAAATAAACTAAACTGTCTTTACTTTTTTCAAAACACTAAACCCAAAATCTTAAACCCTACTAAAATAAACCCTAAACCCTAAAACCCAAACCAAACTGGCCTAACCCTAACCATACCCTAAACCACAAACCTCTGACCACAATCCTAAAAAAACCCTAAACCTTAAATCCTAAACTAAAACCCTGAATGGGCATAACCTAGGCTAAACATCACCATAAACTAGCTCAATCTAGATCTGGTGGTGTAAAGGTGGAGGATGGTTATCCAGTGGTGGTGATCAAACTGGTGGATATGGAGGTGAATTAAGTAGTGGTGGTTGTCGAGGTAGGAGGAGTGACCAGGTTACAGTGGTGGTGGAGGAGAATAAGATATGATGGAGATCCCACTACTAGATGGGGTGGTTGATGGAATGGAGAAACTAAGAGCGACCATCAATCTACTTATAAAATAGTGCCTTTATAGTAGAGATAGTTCTACTTTTCTAGGGTTTTTTATTTGCTCTATGGGTGCTTATTTTTGATCTAAGTCATCACTTGTGCTTTAGAAAACTTGAGGTGCTACTTGGTTAATGAAATCAAAAAGAAAAAATGTTGAATCTGAATTTGTTCTCTGTTAAAAAATCCATAAACCCTAAACCTTAAATTGAAACTTAAACCCTAAACCTAAAACAAATATTAAACATAAACCCTACATTAAACCCTAAACCCTAAACTAAACCTAAATCTATCAAACCCTAAACCTTAAACCTACCCAACCAAACCAAAAATCTTACCCTAACTACCCCACCACACCCTACTTTAAAACCTGACCCTCCTAAACCTAAATTACCCTACCCTAAACTAACCCTAAAACTCACAAACTAACCCTAATACCTAACCCTACCTAATCTAAACCTAAGAATAAATTAGTAGATCAAAGAATGACCAATCTAACATAGTTATGGTGGCTAAAGAAAATTCAAGAGACTTTGACTTGATTTGAAATTCTAAACCTAATCCTAAATCATATTATAAAATATATATTATGTATAATGTAGCATCATATATTTGAGCATGTAGTGATGTGTTCTTGGATGTTATAAGATGTTTTGAAATATTTTAGTATATTTTGGTTTTGTGCCCTATAGTCTATATAAATATAAATCATAAAAATATTGATTTAATAAATTAGATGATGAAATTGTTAGATTTGAAGTGGGATTAGGTTGTAGTATAAGGTGTGCTACACTTGTAGTCTAAAAAGTAAGATTTTATGTTCAAAATAAATATTATATATTGTAGCATAGTATAACATCATATATCATAATATATTGTTCTGTGCATTTTAAATTCCTTTAGTATTTTACAATCATGCAGTCGAGCCTACACTAGAATTATTTATAAAAATGTTGATTTAGACTTTAAAATGGTGGAATTTGGGCAAATTCATAATAGGTAGAGCATGGCATCATAATGCATTATTTCAATTTAAAACAAGTGCATGACTAAAATATATGTTTTTTTTATTATTTAGATTAATTTTATGATTTTTATCTTAAGCAATCTCTTATGATGTGATATGCAATATAATATAATATGTTATAGTGCATTATAATATAGGATGCCATAACAGTGTAGAGCATCGTGCATTACATACTATTGTGTATTACTACTAGTTATTTAGCATATTTTAATTTGTTATAGTATGATGTAGTAGAGTTTGTACTGGTATAATTCATAAAAATATTGATTTATAGGCTGAGATAATGGGATTTGGCCAAATTTAAGGTATGCTTTAGGGAACATCATTGGGGGTGTGCTATGGTGTGTCATTTAATCTAAAGAATAGAATTTTGCATCTAAAATAAACTTTCATTTTTCAACCAAATTTTATAAATTTTTTGCTTAAAGTGATTCATTTTTAGGTGTAATGTAAGATTATATATTTTATGAAAGTCTATTAAAATATAATGTACATAATAATATAACTTCACATATATATGAATGTGGTGGTGTGGTACTAAATGCTATTGTACATTTTAGTATATTTTACTTTTGTTATAATACATTGGGTCAAAACTCACAAAAATGATAATTTGATGGTTGAACGAATACATGCTTTTGGTTGAAGTATTAAAGGAGTGCATAAGAGCAGAAATATGATTTGAAGAGAACTCCATGTCAAGGACATGGAGGGAGATCCGCTAGGTGATCACACATGCATTAGACATGACATGTGAGGGGTTTATGTAGAGGGCATAGAAGAAAAAAATTTGCTAGGGATAAGGTTTGAATTTGATTTGATTATATGATTTATGGAAAAAAGATCCATTGGGGATAAGAATCTATAATCCATTAGAGATTAAGATTGAATAGACTTTAAATTATTTTGTTTTAATTGATGTGGAGGCATATATGCTAGAGATATGGGCTTGAGTCTGCTATGGATCGGGTATATGAACCTTCCACTAGGGAAGCAGGTTCAGTCTATCTATTAGGGATTGAGATTTAAGTTTGATTTCATAGATTTATTTTGGGATGTATCTACTGGGAATAAGAGTTTGGTTGGATTTCTTTGATTTAGACTCTACTAAGGGAGTTTGTTTAATTTGGCACCACTAGGGAGGTTGGTTTTGAATTTGATATATTTTCTTGACATGTTTATATATGATTTGGGGCTCCACTATAGAGAAGGGTGTGATTTAACTCCACTAGGAAAATTATATTGATTTAAATTATTCTAGTTAATGTATGGACCTATGTTAATGCGATGGACCCACTGAAAGGCTATATCGCCTTGGCCTTAGTTTACAAAACTAGATAGTCTATGTGTGGGGTAAACCACCAAAGGGGTTTTCCTTTTGCCACAACTGTGCTAGGAAGAAAGTATAACAGACTTACAATTTCCAAAGTAAGGAACATCGATTGGGGTGACATGTTTGATGCATAATAAATCAAACCTGACCTAGGGAGACAACTGAGTGAATCTCGCTGGGTATTATGTCAACTCAAAAGTAGTTAGGATTAATTTTATCTAAATTTCATGTCATTTGATATGGTTTCTTTGGGTTAGTTTGATATCAAATTGAGGGCATATCTGCTGGGGATGTGAGCTTGATTAAATTTGGTAGATTTAATTTATGGACCATATTGGTTTACGATGGACCCACTAAGAATGGGCTATATTAGACTTGTCCTATCTGAGATTTACAAATCCAAAGGGATAGATCTCAGATTTATTGGTCATGGGGTAGAGCTATCCAACCTAAGGGGTTGCCTTCGGTGTGCAACAGCTGTGCTAGGAAGAAGGTGTAGCAGACCTACATCTTCTAAAGCAGAGAAAAACCACTGGGGTGACCTGTTGGTAGCAAAATAAATCGAACTTTACTTAGGGGTGACTACTGAGCGAATGTGGTTGGGGACTTATATAAACTCAAGAGTAGTCAGGCGATTCCTATCGGGAGTTTTGCTAACATTGACCTATGGGTGTCCTCCTAATCCACAAGGGGCTATGTCAGTCTTGACCTATCTCAAATTTATTAGACCAAGGGAGAATCACACATCCATAAGATAGATTCTCCAACCACATGGGTGGTTACTTGGAAAAGGGAACTGTCTAATCTGATAGTAACCCAGGTAGTGTCTAAATTGGGTTGCAAAGGATGTGATCCAAATATAGTGCCCACAAGGGAGGTGTTGTTAGGGGTGTTATCCTAAGCCCTAGAAAAGAAAGCTTATAGGTGTACGGTGGCCAACTCAAGGAGAAAGTGTAGTAGACTTATCATGAGTGGTGTATCCTAAGGTGCATGAACTAACCAACCTAAGTTGTATCTGTCAACATGAGTGGTGTATCCATCAGCATAGTGAGAACCAACCAACCTAAGGTGCCCGTCGATATGCAATGATCAATCTAGAAAGAAAGCATGTAGGCTTACAACTTTCCAAGTATAACTAATCACCGGTATAGTCTATCATCGATAGGATAAATGCTATATGACTTAAAGAGACTACTAAGCGGGGAGCCCCAAGGAAGGACTAGACCCAGGATTGAAGCAGACAGGAAGGAAGTAGCCGCTAGGGGACTTATCCTAAATCTCAAATATACTTAACCCAGTCAGTGCACGAAGGCTAATCTAAGAAGAAAATGTAGCAGACTCACATCCTCTTAAATGAAAGCAATATGAGGTAGCTTATCGGCCACACAATAAGACCTACCAAACTAATAAAGTGCTCATCAGTGTGCAGTGGCCAAGTAAGGAAGGAAAGCATAGCGGACTTATATCCTCTAAAGCAAGAAGACCACTAGGGTGCCACACTAGCAGGGTAGCACATCAGCCTGACCTAAAGCAACTACTCAGTGAGTGTCGCTAGGGGGGTTATCTAAACTTAGAGTAGCCTGAGATAAAAGATATATAATTTTTTATATGTTTGTGTGTAGTTTGTGTTTTATTGTGTCAAAGAAGAATAGGATGTTGCTCAGGTTCCTTACACCTAACCTAAACACATCATGATAGATTCATAAACAAGAATACTTTCAACATGGAAGAGATTGAATTCAAAATGGAATTTTTATTGATGATAATTATTTTCAATCATGATTTATAATATTTCTTTAAGTAGAGCTTGTTGATTGGAAGTATTAGGCACTCTCCCTTATGATTAATAAGCTGATAAGATCCTCCTTGGTAGGCCTTCTCTATGGAAAAAATGCCTTCCTAAGTGGGTTCAAACTTGCCTCCCATCTAACAGGAAATAATTGATCTCCTTAGAACTAAAATAAGCTCTCCTACTTGAAAAGCTCTAGGATGGACCAACTTTTTATGAGCTTGAATCATTTTAGCTTTGTACAACTCAGGATTTTAGAATGCTAGTAGACGTTACTTCTCCAAACCTTCAAGTTCTTTTACCTACAACTTGGTGTTATGCTCTATTGAGATCTTGCTACCTACAACTATCCTTAGTGATAGGAGTTAAACATCTAATGGTAGAACAGCTTCAGACCCATACACTATGGAGAAAGGAGTAGACTAAGTTGGAGTTCTATATATGGTGTAGTAAGCCCGTAAGGCTTCAATTAACTACTCATGCCACTGTTGCTTATTATTGTCAAGTGTCTTCTTCAGTATTTGGATGAGAGTTTTGTTGAAGGCTTCTGCTAAGTCGTTTGGTCTCGAGTAGTTGATGGTAGAATATCCCCAATTAATATTGCATTTTTAGGAAAAGTTTTTGATCTTGGTGCTCTTGAATGCAGTACCAATATCATATATAATTCATCGAGGCACTCCGAACCTATATACGATAAGGTTTTTAAAAAATTGGAGCACATCTTTGACTATGACTCTGAAGAATTCACCCATTTTATAAAGTAGTATTAGCAACTAAGATGAATTGATGACCCTTGGAAGAATAAGGATTAACCGGACCCACTATGTCGGTATCCCAACACTCAAATGACCATGAGGCCAATGTAGGATGTAGAATGTTGGGTGGTTGGTGTAGGACCACACCATATATTTTACATTGATGGCATCACCTAGCTATATCCATGCAATATTTGATCATCGATAGCTAGTAGTATCCTAATATCTTATTCTTAGCTTTCATCTTCGGACAAGATTGGTTGGCTCCACATAATCCTGAGTGTACCTCGGTCATTATCTTAAGGGCTTCATGTTTGTCTAAACAACGTAACCACATATGATTGAAAGACCATCGGTACAAGAAACCATCCACAAGAGCATAGTAAAGTGCTCTCTATTTCATCTGATGGGCTTGGGATTTCTTTTGAGGTAGTTTTCCTTTATTTATGTAATCCATGAATGGTTGCCTCCAATCTAACTCTTTGTCCTTCTTGAAAATGGCGACCTCCCCTTCAAGAGAGTACTTTTTGATGAGTTCAATATCATTAAGGGATAAGACTTCTCTATTTTG
Organism: Cymbidium sinense; assembly: GCA_021442155.1. Classification (NCBI taxonomy): domain Eukaryota; kingdom Viridiplantae; phylum Streptophyta; class Magnoliopsida; order Asparagales; family Orchidaceae; genus Cymbidium; species Cymbidium sinense. The sequence goes on along the minus strand of CM038215.1, from coordinate 4,577,249 downwards.
GAATTTTATTAATATGGACTCATCCTCTAGACATGCCAACTCCTTGGCAAGCTTGGCTAAAGCATACACTATGACATTCTCTCCTTGAGGAATCTTATAAATGGTAACCTCTGGGATTTAGGTGAATAAGTAAATGGTGTACTTGTGGTAATGATGGAGCTTAGGCTTTATAACCTTATAGGACTTAGCGATTTGGTTGATAACTAGCTGAGAATCCCTGAGGATATTGATGTTTTAGATTCTTAAAGTAATGACTAACTCCAAATCGACAATCTAAGCCTCATATTCAGCTTCATTTTTGGTGTAAAGATTAGACAGATGATATGAGAATCTCATCACATCGTGGTCTAGAGTTAAGATAACTATTCTTACCCCTGCCTTTTTTAGATAGTAGATTATGGTTCTTATTCTCTTTGAGAGGAAGCTGCATCATCAAAGTACATCCACCAGTAGTGAATTCTAGTATCCCCTAAGTTCATGATTTGTTCACTGGGGAGATTATCACTAAGTGGAGAGTCAACAGGAAGTGGGTATGCTGCTAAAAAATCTGCTAGCTCTTATCCTTTCACTGCACATAGGGGTATGCAAGTAATGTCAAACTATGAAAGGATCATGGATCATTTTGCCAACCGTCCGGATAGCATCGGCTGTGTCATAAAATATTATAGTAGATTGATCTTAGAGATTAAGTTCACATTATGAGGAAGCATGTAGTGTTGTAGCTTTTAGGATGCAAAGATTAAAGCTAAGAAATGCTTCTCAATTGGTGAATAATTAGCCTTAGTAGGGATTAGATGATGGCTGAGGTAGTAGAGTGTGTTTTCCTTCCTTTCATCATTGGCTTGGGCCAAAAAAGCACCCAGGGAGTCATCTAACATAACAGTGTAAAGTATTAGCGGCTTGCCCAGGATAGGGGTTGCTAGAACTGGCAGTGTCACCAAGTAATGCTTGATGTCTTCTAAGGCATGTTCACACTTATAATTCCACTTGAACTTGGAGTCCTTTTTGACAAGTGCTGAGAATGGTTGACATCTTCCTCATAAGTTGGATATAATGCATCTTAGAGATGCCGACCACCTTGGATTGATCTGAGTTGAGTTAAACTTTTATTGGGTAGAATTTATAATATTGCCTCGATCTTCTCTGGATCAATTTTGATTCTGTGGTGTCGAACAACAAACCCAAGGAATTTTTGTGAAGCTACTCCGAATGCACACTTCAGGGGGTTCATTTTGAGATTGAATTGTCTTAATTATTTGAAAATTACTTTTAAGTCAAAGAGATGGTCTTCCTTTTCTCTACTTTTGACTACAAGATCATCGACATAACACTCAACTTGATGATGAATGAGTTATTGAATATTCGAGTCATACCATTGGTATGTAGCATTGTCATTTTAAGGCGAAGGGATGACCTTATAGCAATAGATTCGATTGGGTTTTAAAAGCACTATTTCTTTCATCTTGATTATCTTTATTTGGTTATATCGGATGAGCCATCCATGAAAGAGAAGACTACATGAGATGAGGAAATGTCACCCATCAGCTCCGGGATTGGTAGTTGAAATTCATCTTTTTGACATGCCTTATTTAAATCCCTAAAATTAACGCATATGTGAATTTGGCCATTCTTTTTCTTAACTAGGATGACCGTGGCTAACTAGGTAGGGTATTTTTCTTCCTAGATGAAGTTAGCATCGATCAGTTTCTTGACTTCATAAATGACCTATTATTCTATGTCTAATTGCATGCGTCTAGGAGCTTTCTTGATAGAGTTTGCAGTAGGCTCTATTGCTAGTTTATGGACCACTATGTGAAGAGCCAATCCAGAATCTCTTCACTAAATGCAAGTCCTTAAACTCATTCAATAGCTAACTAAGTCATTGGTTTCAATTTCATTCAATAAACTGATGTATGTGGATCTTCTTTAGTTCTAAGTTGATTTCCTTGAGCTGGTCAATGTTTGACTTGATCTCTTCTTCGAACTATGATGGTGCATCTTTGACTTCAAAATCCTCTAGATCATTTGAAGTTTCTAAGCATAGGTCCTCATATTGAGTTAATGTGATTTGAAAAGAAATTATCAGTTTCCAAATGATTTGTAATGACTAAGTAGTAATCGTCATCATCGACTGGACCCACTACGCTGAATCCTACTACCAATCATGATTGAGAGCTTCTGCATTTTTTCTTCCATATTCTTCCAAAGTAGTATGACCTGTGCTTTGACCAAGTATGTGAGATTAACCCTTTATTTGCTAAATTATGAACAAAAGATAAGTACCAATCAAAAGGTAATTCTATTAAATCTTTATATGAATTATTCTCAAGTTTTACATCAACTTCTTGACTTGAGGATGATGCTCCCATATAGAACCTCTGAGTCTTCACACCAGTGGATAACTTAGGGGTTCCTTAACTACCAAACCCTTAACTTTTTGAAAGAAAAGTGGGGTTAGAACTAAGATTCCCAACTGATGCCTAAGTATTTCAGATATATACTTGAATACACTTATGCTTTTCTTTGGACCCCGATCTTCATCACTATCTAGCTCAAGTGTCACCTCCAAGGGAATCTACTACTGAGAAGAGCTGGCCAGTGTGCTAACCATATAAGACTCATCCTATGAGCTAGATTTTAAGTCTATGGATAACAGGTGTACTCGTGGTAGTTAGGACATATCTTTTATTGGGAGGCCAATAAGGAGGTTTTCCACCCCTGGGACATCCTCTGAACTTGCCTCTTCTTTTGCCTAGTGGAGGTCAGGTCGTCTTACCCATATGTTCGAATGGAGTAATGAACTATGGGTGGAATCTAATATCAAGCTCCACTTCCTCCTCAAGTCTATTTCCTCCCTTTTATTTTTATTTTCATTTTCTCTTTTCTTTTCTTTTTTCTTTTCTCTTTCTTTTCCTTTTTTTTTCTTTTCTTTTTTTTAAACTTTGGCCAAGTTCGTAAGAATATACTTATTGATTTTGAGGGAGGTAGTAAGTCGCATCCTCATATATGTTGATGTCGTGAACTGTAAATAGATTGATATCTCCTTTGACATAATGATCCCACCTCACATGAACTTCATACAGTAGAGGATGGAACTATATTGTTCTCATGTATCCATGGTCTCCCAAGCAAAGCATTGAAAGATATATCTCAGTATATAATGTGAAACTTGGCTTCAGTCTTCCAATCATCTATCTCCAAGGGAAACACTATGGAGCCTAGGGCCTATTGACCTCACTTTTGGAGTGCAGATTCAATCTTCTCATCTTAGACTTAGAGTCTTTTATATACTAAGACTTCCCTAGTCATAACACACTTCTAACAATTAGGTAAACACTTAACCTAAGCCTAAAGACTTAGAAGGGTTAACCATAGGATTAGGTTATGCCTTAGGATTAGTACACTTACCCTACAACTCAAATCCAATCTATGTTTAACTTCTGAGACCAAACCTCAAGTTTAATTCAAACATTAAATTCAAATCCAAATCTAAATCCAAATTCCAAAACCAAATGATTGAAGCCCATGATCAAATCCAAACTTGAAACCCTTCCTAAGCCATATGACCTATCCCATGGACTTAGCCAAATCTTAATCCAAATCAATCCAAAATCAATTGATTTTCTCATAATCAATTTATATCTTCAATCATCTTCCTAAATATAAATCAAATATACATTCAAAGAATCAAAACTAAGTTAAATTAAATCAAATTAAATCAAATTAAATCAAAACCCTTCTTAAGCCATATGACCTATCCCATGAACTTGGTCAGATCTAAATCTAAATCAAGTCAAACACAATTGATTTTCTCATAAATCAATCATATTTTCAATCATCTTCATAAATTTAAATGAATTTTACATTTAAATCATCAAAACTAAATCAAACGAAATCAAAATCCAAATCTAAGTCACATGACCCAACCTAATGGACTTAGCCAAATTCCTTCATTTTAAAACCCAAATTCAATTGATTTTCTCATGAATCAATCATACCTTCAATCATATTCATAAATATAAATGAAATATACACTCATCAAGCCAAACCAAAATCAACCCAAGTCAAACCCAACTCTTTGGCTTTTCGACTTGACTATTTGAGTGAATGCCATTCAAATGACTCAAACATAGTTAAGAAAAACTCAACTTACCTAAATAGCAAATATACACAATATGCATGATGGCTAGTTCTAAAAGCACATGGACTCATCTTCTTAAGCAAAGTCAACATGAGGTAGCTCAAACTAAGTGAAGCTTACCATACTAACAAAGCCGTTGGTTTGTAATGATCAAGTTAGAGAAAGCAAACTCACATCTTCCAACAAATGATCACTAGTGACACACTAGCAGGTAGATTGAAAATGTTTAAATGAACCAAATAACATTTGAACCCAAGCCAATTGCAATTAAATTTATATATCAATCCCAAATCCATATATAAACTCAATTAAATCAAACTCAACTCAAAATCAAGCCAACTAAACTCAATTGGTCCATTTGACCTAAAGTGGCCAATTTATCCTATTTGAGCCAAGTTCTAATCCTACCCAAATTGGATTGAACCAAATCAAAATCAATCATGATTGTTGATCACTTTAGGTATTAATTATCACAAATTAGGTCAAACCAAGTCAACTTGGTCATTTGACCAATTCAATAACCCATATGAACTTAAACTAGCCAAATTGCAACCAAGCCATATCCCTTGAAACCAATGATTCATACCAAATCAAAGTCAATATTTGAATATGACTTGACCTTGATTGAGTCATACCAAATTGGCCCTCTCAAATTGAAATTGACTTCAAAGACCAAATTGGGTCAAATCAAAATATAAACCAAATTGATTGCAACCAATGGCTCAAGTTCATTCCAAATTGATTGTTGAACTTGACCAAAGCCATGATTGGACCCAATTGAACCCAATTAACCTACTTAGCCCAAATTGAACTAAAGGTTCAAGTTGGCCTAAATCAAAACCAAATTAATTGAAACCAAAGCCTACAATCATCTTCAATTGGTCAACTAAACCCAAACCAATACTCAACCCAAGCTAATTTGGCCAATTTGGTCAACTTAACTCATTTATTACCCAAATGAATTAAAATGAGCTAGAATCAAATTTAAACCAAACTAATTGATCCAAAACATCCCATATGATCATATGAGCTTGACCCAAACATTAGTTTGACCCAATTTGATCAATTGATCAACTTGATCCAACCTAACCCAGTTTAAAATAAATGAGTCAAATTAAGCCAAACCTAACCAAATCAACTCCAATTGAGAAATTTAGGCTAACCCACTTTTGGCACATTTCAAATCTGCCTAAATCAAATCCAATGCCAAATGATCATTCTACCATTAGGTCAAGGGCATCACACTAGAAAAATCACCCATGTAAGTGGTCATTTCCATTCCTTGGCCACTTGGTACTCTCCCAATGGTCCACTTGGTACCTAGGACCTTGTCGACTAAGTGGTGGTTAGGTCATGACCCATGGGAGGTGAAATCTCATTTATTCCCCATTTGAGCATTTGAAACCCATAGGAAACCCATAATTCTTTCTTCGCAACCACATCCACACCTTAAACCAACTAATCCAAGCCAACTCACCTCCTCCCTACCACCCATGACTCCTTGAGATGGTCGGATGGCCACTAGAAGCCAAACTTGATCCCACCGTCCCATCAAGATGAAGGGAGGTATAAACCCTCTTGTTTCCACTCAAACACACACAAAAATCATTCCTCAGATCCCTAGCTACCCAATATGAGATGTTAGAACCATTCCCTAAGCTCCCATGCTCATTCCTTGATAAAAAAATGTCATTCCCATCCATCCTGAAATAAGACATTGCCATTTCCAACCTAACTTACCCATTTCTCCATCAAACTCAAATTAACTTTGCATGCACCTTCCTTAGGCCTCGTTGAGCAAAAAAAAAATCATCTACCAAGCTTCTCGAGCACTGGAGGTGGGACTTCGATCATAGTTGAGCTCTAAATCATCAGTTCATGGCATTTTGAGAGAACATCGAGGAATTGATCCAATTCTTTACTCAACTTTCATCTCCACTAGATGAAACTTCCTCAATCATTGAGCCCGGTCTTGAGCTCCGGTGAGGTATGCTTCCAAAACTGATCTTTAGGGAAAAATGGGTTGGAGCTTTTTGAAGAAAACTTGCATCTCGTGTGATCTTCATCGTTGGATCCTCTCTGATTATTGTCATGAAGGTGTGGGATTTTTTTGGAGTTGATCCGAGCTTGGGTAAGCTCGGATCAAGTGAGCAATGGGGGACGGACTCCATTCTCCCTCACTCACGTGATGCTAGATCACGCATCATCCATTCTGCATGATTTATGCAGATGGTCATGATTAGATCTGCTAGATCGATCTGATTTAATCCTATTAAGCTATGTGATTAATCGTAGCCATCCGATCTTAGATGGCAGAAGAGAAAGTGTGTTTGCCGCCGCCACATAGGCATTGAGTTGGATAAGTTTAATGTAGCCAATCCTACGATGCCACGTGGAAAGCACGCCGCATCAGTGTGCTACATGGGACCAACAGATTAGGCTTTAATTAGGCTTAATTAATCATTTTTAATGGCTGAAACTTCTAAAAATCATAAAAAATCATAAAGAAATAAAAAATGCAAATAAATACTCATTTTAAAGGTATTTCAGAGGAGAATTAATTAAAAATGATCTTAACTAATTTTGAATAGTAATTAAGGTTTAATCTTAAAATTAATTAGCTTAATTACTCATTACTTGAGCAATTAATCCCAAATTTTGTGGTTAATTTAATGGGATGACCTCTACCTCCATGATTTTCTTGGATTTATTACTTAATTAAAAGAAATTAACTAATTAAACCTTAACTACTCTTTTAAGTTAATTGATTAATTAATTCCATGAATAGTAATAAATTGGTTAATTAAGTTTATTAATCATTGTTCAATTGTAAGTGAACTAAGGAATAGGGTTGGGACCCCTTTCCGTAAGTTCATTTCACCCTTTTTTAAAATGAAATTAATTAAGATTTAAATCACATAATCAAATTGAAATCATAATCACATTAGACCTTATTTAATTAAATCATGGGGTAGATCTTTAAGAGTTCAATAACCTAAAGGAGTTTAATGAAATTATGGTTAGTCCACATGTGTGGGAAAACCATAAGAGTAATTAATTAAGTCCCTTAATCTAATTAACTATTAATTATGAGCCAATTGCATTAGGCCCCTTTTATTTCTAGGATCATTGTGTTTATTTTCCATGCATATCATGTTGGCTCATAATTATTTAGTTAATTACTTTAAGGTGACATAGGTAAGGGTAATTAATTCATCTAATTAAGGGTTCAACTTAATTAACCCATAAAATCAACTTAATTACATTTCCTTAAATTAAATCAAATCACTAATGTGGGAATGGGTTTAAAACAACAAGTGATGATTTCTCTTATTATATTTAAATCAAATCAAATCCAAAACTTAATTAATAAAGAAGCTTTGGTTTGCTTTAAATAATCTTATTTGATTTGATTGTCCTTAAGAACTAGTTTGGTTGAATGAATCACATGCTTATATTTGATTGTCCTCTTTCCAATCATGTTAAATTTGGTATGTCATTTGAATTCATGCATCCATCTTTTCAAAATCAAGTAAAATAAAATATATTTCCTTTATGTAAGATTGCATGTGTTGATTAGATTTAATATATGCATGGCTATTATCATTATTAATTCCAAATGTATTTTTCAAAAGCTTATAAATGAATAATAATATGTGTTATGATGCTAGTTATAAATACATAAGAAATGCATGTGCTTATAGCTTAAGTGTATGAATGTTGAGTTCTCTTTCTCTATTCATGTGTTGATTTATATAAAATTGAATGGTAATGGGTATATAGTATGGACATCACAGGAACACGAGGCTTTAGCTAGCCCAGGACATCATTTGATTACCTCCCTGTTTAAAATGTGCATTACCCATTTGATTTCATTTTTATGTATTTCAACATTAGAATTTTGATAGAGCTTTAGTTCATATATTTAAATGATTTGATAAAAAAAATGCAATATTTGAATGGTTTTTTCCCTCATTTATGTATACATCCATGTGTGTCCAAGAAAAGAATGTATATAGTCTGGACATCCCGGGAATACAAGGCTTTAGTTAGGTCTAAGGAGGTCATCAGACATCACTTCCCTAGTTTAACAATGACATGTGCTTGCCTATATCTCTGTACATGTATATGTATATGTGATTAGTGATGAAAATCCCATTTTACATTAAAATTGCATGCATTCATAATTGACTAAGTGGTTGAATTAATTAGCCATATGATTTGAAGCTTACTTCCTATGTTCATGTATACAAATTTACATATGTTTGAATGCAAATGGGTATATAGTCTCGACATCCCGAGAATACGAGGCTTTAGCTAGCTCCAAGCAGGTCATTTGATTACCTCACTTCCCTAGTTTAACAATGGCACATGCTTATTTAATTTCATTCATATGTCCTTTTTGTATAAGAATTTGGATAAAGTTTTAAATTAATATATATATACATAATTCAATCAAATAAAATATAAATTCTAAACATACACATACATTCATCATTTAAGTGTGCTAAAATATGTTGCATTTATAGATACACTTAAGATTAAATCATATGCATGTTACATGTGATGGAAAGGAATGATTTAATTTATGTCATGTGGTAGTAATTGAATTAAATTAATCTTAAGATGCCTTTCATTTAGAATAGGATTATTTAAAGTGAACCTAAACAGGATTATTAAATCATTTAATAAGCCATTCACTAAAGAGAACTAAATCAAATTAATATACTTTAAAAGTGACTTAAGGTAGGGATGAAAGAGGGCATTCATCTTTTCCTTTCTTTGTCACACTTCGTTGCTAAGTGTAATAAAATGAAACAAAAGAAAAAACAAATTAAAATTCTCAAATCAAGTGAAATCAACCTTTCATGTTAAATTGAATCCTTCTACACTTAGAAAATACAACACTAATGCTTAAGAAGACTTACCACACAAGCCTTAATACACATTAGAATTAAGTCATCACTAAGTTAGGATGGTGTATGATGTGATGTACATTTTGTTTTATTTTTTATTATTTTAGATTGGATGTTAGGGTTCATGCTTCATAGACTGGATGATAGAACAATTTTAGCATAATCATGTTTTCTATAGGGGATTATGCTTAATCATGTTTTAGGTTGGATGTTGTTTAAATCCTTAAGCATAATCCAAGTTAGAATAGGTGGACTTAGTTAATCATGTGTAGGGTGCTAAGTCCAAATTATAAATACAACTGTTTGGGATAATATGTATATTTAGCTAACCTCTATTTTGCAGGTGTAGTTAGATTTACTTTTCTCACATAAATGTAATTTTTGATGTAGGAATTAGGATTAGTGTTATGGGGGATTAGGATGAGCAGTGACCATAAGGCTTTATCTTGGGGTGCCTTGTCATGCCTTTGGAGAAAGCACCATCTAGATCAAAGAAGGAACCAAATCAAAAATGGAGATATGAAGAAAGAAGACCCCCATAGAATTTAATACAATTATAATTATTCTTTCATATTTCAGGTTGTATAAGGGTAGAGCTCGGCTATCCATATTTTCTCTCTTCGAGTTGTACGGTAATATTTGACTGTATTGTCTTTTATTCTTTTAAGATAGTTTATATAATTTTTTGATGTTATGTTTACATTATGCATTAGGACGACATGATTTTCATAGTTTTTTAAATGATTGATGCTTTAATGTGTGTCTTGGATACAATTAGGCTCTTAGGATAAAATAACTTTTGTACCCAACTAATCACTAATAACTTAATTTTAAGCAACTCATAGCCTCATAATAAAGCCTAAGACATAAATATGATAATTAAATGATTTAGGAACCCCTTAGCTGTATGGTTGTATGTTTCACATCATGCATGTATATTCTTTCTCTCTTGAACATGAAGGTTCTCATCATTGTATGATAAAGGAATGCTTGACCTGTGAGGGCATCCCTTATGGTGGAGAATACCTTCTTCTAACTGATTTGACCCATAACATATTTCATTAGGCATTTAGGCATAAGAAATTCTAAAGCCTCTGCCAAAATAATTTATACAAAATGAAATAAAATTTGAAAGGATTTTACATCTGTAGGTTAAGTCATATGCTCATACCACTCATGCTCTAGTTTCCTAGGGAGTGTGTTTAGGACTTTAGTCTCTTTCTAATTAAATAACTACCCTAGCTATCTTACAATTCATAAAACTACATGGTTTTAAATCATAGGAGTTAGCGACCACTCAGTTTATAAGTCAAGACATTGGACAATTTATTCTCTCTTGTGTAGGTAACTTATGTCCACCTGTCACTTAGATTTAGGTCGCGCTTTAGCTCGTACTAAAGCTCCCTAGATTTAGGATCCTTGGTAGCTATTTTCTTTGGGCTACGAGCATAAATCCTCACCTCTTAGGCATTCTTAAAATCTTGTGTTGGTAGATTATAAGCCCTAGTAATCTATTAAATTTCAACTCAAAACATATAAATCTCCTCAACTTCAAAATTATAAAGTCCAACCATAGGATAAATTATAATGCTCACTAGACTTCCTAGTATCATGATGATTCCCTACTTAGTTCATTCAGATTCTAAAAATAAGTCATCTCCTTGAACTTTCCCAATTGATTTTCCAAATACAACCAATCCTTTGATAGTATAACCTTGAAATCTTTGGAGATGATAATTGTCTACTCTAATCAAAAGAATTCTTAGAAAATTTTATTTCCTAAGATGTAATTTACTATGGAGGCTTACCTCCTTAGAGAACTTAAGAACCTGGTTTAATATAAACCCTACTTTATTCATCCATGTAAAGTAGGGAAAAAATCTATGTTGCATTTGAAGACCCATCATCCTTTAGGAGTCCTTATTATGTGATTAGGTCCATTGTAGGGTGATGCCTCTATCTTTCGAGATAGTACATCATACCTCAATGTTGTAGCTGATCACCTCAAAGTACCCCTCCTTATGCATGGTGTCCCACATCTAAAACAAACACCACAAGACCCTCTCACCTTATTCATTGAATCCTCTCGACGTCATCCTTTTTTTTGAGTTTTGAGATGTCGATCCTCAAGTAGGCAAGGGTTCTTAGACTCATAATATTAATTGATACACATGGGTCAACCAGAACTCTGGATAGCCTATATATGCCAACATCCATTGTAATATAAAGAGGGGGTTGTGCATGGTCGTCCCTAGGAGTAAGTGTTTATCAATGAATGTAACTAAATAAAAATCTAACCCTAAACAATAAACCTAAAAAAAGCCCTAAAAATAAATAATAAATAAAACCTAAACCCAAAACTAAAAAAAACCCTAAACCTAAAAAAATAAAAATTAGATAAACTAAACCTACACTAAAATAAACTAAACTAAAATAAAAAAAACGTAAACCAAAATAAACTAAATGTAAACATGAACCTAAATTAAATAAAATAAAATAAACTAAAATAAACTAAACCTACTAAAAAAAAACCTAAAGACCTAAAATAAAACCTAAAACTAAACCAAAAGAAACCTAAACCAAAAAAAAAAAAAAAACATACCTAAAAATAAATAAAATAAATTTAAACTAAAAAAATAGGAAACTGAACTAAACCTAAAAAACTAAGATAAAACTTAAACTAAAAAGACCTAAATAAACAAGATAAATAAAATAAAAAATAAAATAAACCAAATAATGATAAAATAAATAAGATAAAATAAAATAAACTAAAATAAATGTTATATAGCAGTTTAGAAGATAAAATAAACCAACCCTGGCTAAACTCTAACTGACCCTGAGCCCAGGCTAACCCTAAATCCTGGGCTCTCTACCCTACCCCAGAGCCTAAGGCCCTAGGCTGAGGCTGGGCCCAGGCCCCCAGATAAGATCCTACCACAGGCCCGAGACCTAACCCTAATAGATCCACACCTATCTGACTTAACTCATACTTTCAAGACCAAAAGATTATAACCCTACAGCCCTCCCTGGGCCAGATAAAGACCCTGATTCTACAGGCTGGGCCAACCCGAGGCCACTGGTGATCCTGGGCTTTAATGACTAAACCACTAGCCTAAAGAGGCCTAACCCAAGTCTCCCTGCTCTGGGCCCACTCTTAAACCTGGCCCTAAGACCCTACCCTGGGCCTCTACTTTCCACTAAAACCACAGATCCTACTTAAACCTGTAATAATAAATAAACTTACAAATAAAATAAAAATAAATACCTAGACTAACTTACATCATAATAAAATAAAACTAATAAATAAGATAAATAAATAAATAAAATCAAATCAATAAGATAAATATAAAAAATAAATAAAAATAAATAATAAAATAAACCTAAATATTAATAATAACTATACTTTTTAAACTCAAAATAAAATATAAATAAATAAAAAACTATATCTAGATAAACTAAACCTAAAATAAAATAAATAAACCTAAACTACTAAGATAAAACAACTAAATATAAACCTAAACCTAAAATAAACTAAACCTAAACTACTAAAAATAAATAAAAATAAATAAGCTACATAAATAATAATAATAAACTATGAAGCTAAAACCTAAACCTAAATAAATAAACAAACTACCTAATAATAAATAAAACAAAATGAAACTCACTAAAAATAAACCTAAACCAAAATATAAATAAAACCTACTAAATAAATAAACTTATGTAAAAATAAAAAATAAAAATAAAAATAAATAATAAAATAGAAAATAAACTAAATAAACCTATACCTACCAGTTTTCTTACTTTTTTTTAAAAAAATAATAAACTCTAAATCCTATGTCTTAAACCCAACCACACTACCCACCACAAAAACTAAACTCTAAACTCTAAAAAAATAACCCAAACCCTAACCCTAAACTCTAAACCTTAAAAGCATAAACTATAAATCCTAAATCATAAACCCTAACCCTAAACCTTAAACCCTAAACCCAAAACTCAAAACCTAAACCTAATCATAAAGTAACCAAATAAATTAAAAAAAAAACCTAAATAAGAATAGATGGGATAAGAACATCACCTCAGCAGGCTTGGTCTAGATGTGGTGGTGGGGCGACGGCGGTTATCAGTGGTGGTGGGGATGAGGTTCCCGTGGATATGGAGGTGGTGGTCGAAGTAGTGGTGGTTATGGAGGAGGGAGGAGCGATGGAGGTTATATCCATGGTGGTGATGGAGGGAGAGATCGGGGATATGATGGTGGATCCTACTACTCGAGGGGCCAGGGTGGTTCTGATGGGAACTGGGGAAACTGAAGAACTGTCGATCTGATCTACTACTTATGGAATTGTGTCTTTATTATAGAGATGATTCTAGTTATCTAGGTTTTTTGATCTGATTTATGTGTGCTCATTCTTATCTTTGTCATTGCTTGTGTCTTGGAAAACTTAGTGTGTTACTTGGTTGATAAAATTGAAAAGAAGAAATGTTGGATCTGAATTTATTCTCTATTAAAATAAAAAAACAAAAGACCTAAACTAGCTGAAACATGAACCCTAACCCAAAACTAAACTCTAAAACCTAAACCCTAAACCCTAAACCTAAAATAAACCTTAAAAAGCCTAAACCCTAAACCTAAAGCTAAATCTAAAACCACAAACTCAATCCTAAACCATAAACCTTAAACTATAACCTAAACCCAAAACTAAAAGCTCCAAGGCCACTGAGCTAAACTGGGCCCTAGGCCCTGGGCCCTAAACTGGGCCCTGGGCCCTAAAACTCACTGGGCCCTAAACCCCTGAGTCTCCAGATAAAACTACAGGCCATGAGGCTGAGTAAACTTGGGCCCCAGGCCAGGCCCTTAACTGGGCCATGGGTGACCTGGGCCCTAAAGGCCCTGAGGCTAGACCCTGAGGCCTTAAAGATCCTGGGCCAGAAGCCTGGGCCACCCAGGCCCTACATAAACCCTGATCACAGGCTAGATAAAGACCTAAAATATACCTGACCTATGGGTTAAAACATACATAAACTGAGCCTAAACCTAAAAAATAAAATAAATATAAATGACTAAATAAAAATGGTTAATCTAAAATAAAATAAACTTAAGAATAAAATACTAAATAAATAAAACTAAAACTAAGATAAAGATAAAATAAAATAAACCTAAATTAAATAAAATAAACTAAATAAAACATAAATCTAAAATAAACCTAAAAATAAATAAAATAAATAAAATAAACTTACCAAACTAAAAAAACCTTAACTAAAATAAAATAAAATAAACAAATAAAATAATCTAAACCTAAAATGAACTAAAATAAATAAAAAACCTAAACATATAATAAATTAAACCTAAACCTAAACTAAAAAATGAACTAAAAATAAACCTAAACCTAAACATAAAAATAAACCTAAAATAAACCAAAAATAAAAACCTAAAATAAATCCTAAAAAAAAATAAAACTAAACTAAACATAAAAAACTAAAAATAAAAATCCCAAAGATAAAAAATAAAATAAACTAAACAAAAACTAAACCTAAACCTAAAAATTAAAACAAAATAAAAGTTAAACTCAAATAAATAAACCTAAAATAAATAAACTAAACTAAAAAATAAAATTAACTAATAAAAATTAAAAATAAAATAAACAAAAAAATTAAAAAAATAAACAAAATAAACCTAAACCTACGAGTTTACTTAATTAGAAAAAAATGAAAAACCCTAAATCCTAAACCCTAAACACTAAAAAACCCTAAACCCTAAAAGCATAAACCATAAAACCCTAAACCCTAAATCCTAACCCTCAATCCTAAACCCTAAACCCCAAACCCTGAACCTAAACTTAAAGTAACTAAATAAATTAAAAAAAAAACTTAAACCCTAAAACCTAATAAGTATATACCTAAACCTAAACATAAACCCTAAGAATGGGCATAACCATGACATCAATAACATCACTGTCAACCAGGATCAATCTAGATCTAGTAGTGGAAGCGAAGGTGGAGATTAAATCGCAGGTGGTGGGGATCATGATGTTGGATATGGAGGTGGTGGCAGAATGGCTATGGAGGCGGAGGAACGGAGGTTACAAATGGTGGAAAATCGTGATATGATGGTGGATCATGTTACTCGAGAGGCGGGTGGTCGATGGGAACTGGAGAAATTAAACGATCATAATGCATATGGAATTGTGTATTTATTATAGAAGATTCTAGTTATCTAGGGTTTTGATCTATGCATGCTCATTTTATCAATGTCATCGCATGTCTAAAGCTTGGTGTGTTACTTTATTGATGAAATTGAAAAGAAGAAATGTTGAATCTGAATTTTTTCTCCGTTAAAATAAAAAAACTAAAACACTAAACCCTAAACTAAAACCTGAACCCTAAACCTAAAACCAAAACCTTAAACCCTAAACCCTAAACCCTAAACCCTAAAACCCTAAACCCTAAACCCTAAACCCTGAACCCTAAACCTTAAAACCTAAACCCTAAACTCTAATCCCTAAACCCTAAACCCTAAAACCCAAAAAAACTAAAAAGCTAAAAAGCTAAACCTAAAGTAAATAAAACCTAAAAATAAAATAAATAAATAAACCTAAACTAAATTAAAATTAAAAAATAAATTAAAATAAAACATAAACTAGAACCTAAACCTAAAACTAAAATAAAATAAAATAAAGAATAAAAACTAAACTAAAATAATATCAATAAAAACTTAAACTAAAATAAAAAATGAAAAACCTAAATAAAATAAAAACAAAACCTAAAATAAAAATGAAATAAACTAAAAATTATATAAATATAAACTATAAAAACCTAAACCTAAAAAATAAACCGAAAAATAAAACTTAAAAATAAATAATAAAAAAACCTAAACCTAAAATAAAAATAAAATAAACATAAACCTAAACTAAAATAAACTAAACTTTAAAAAAACCTAAACCTAAACAAAAAATAAACTAAACCTAAACCTAAATTAAATAAAAGAAAATAAACTAAAAATAAACCTAAACCTAAACTAGAAAATAAAACCTAAAAATAAACATAAAATACAAATCTAAAACCTAAACCTAAAAAAATAAAATAAAAACCTAAACCTAAAGCTAAAAATATAAAATAAACCCTAAACCTAAAAAATAAAATAAAAATAAAACTAATCTAAAATATAAACATAAACATAAACCTAAACCTAAAAAATAAATAGAAATAAAAAACCTAAACTAAAATAAATAAACTAAACTAAATAAAAAAAAAAATAAACCTAAATAAAATAAATAAATAAATAAACTAAAATGAATTAAAAATACATTAAATCTACTAAATAAAGCTAAACCTATCGGTTTACTTAATTTTTTTTAAGAAAACCCCCTTAACCCTACCCTAAACCTTAAACCCTAAACTCTAAACCCTAAACATTAAACCCTAAACCATAAACCTAACCCTATATATACAACCCTAAACTTATAACCTTTAACCCTAAGCTCTAAAACCTAAACCCTAAATCCTAGAAAACCCTAAACCTTAAACCCTAAACCCTAAACTAATCCTAAACCTTAAACTTGAAATCCAAAACCCAAAACCCTAAACCTTAAACTCTAAACCATAAACCTTAAACCCTAACCTAAGCTCTGCACCTAAATCCTAAATCTAAACCTAAAATAAAATAAACTAAGTTAACCTAAACCTAAATACTAAAAACTCTAAACCTAAAGCCTAAAACCATAAACCCTAAACACTAAATAACTAAGCTTAAACACTAAAAAGCCTAAACCCTAACTCTAAACTTTAAACTCTAAAACCCTAAACCCTAAAACCCTAAACCCTAAACCCTAACCTTAAACACTAAACCCTAAAAGCAGAAACCCTAACACCTTATTCCTTAAACCCTAAACTCTAAACTCTAAACATTAAACCCTAACTCTAAACCTAAACTTAAAGTAAATAAATAAATTAAAAAATAAACATAAACCCTAAAATCTAATAAACCTAAACCCTAAGAATTGGTAGAACCTTGATGATAGGAACATCACTGTTAACCAGGCTCATTCTATATCTAGAAGTGGAGGTGAAGGCGGAGGTGGTGATTATCACTATGGTGGTGGGGGATCTGGAGGTGCTAGTGGATATGGAGGTGGTGGTTGGAGCAGTGGTGACTATGGTGGTGGGAGGAGTGACGGAGGTTATAGTCGTGGCAATGGCAGAGGGAGAAATTAGGGATATGATGGTGGATCCCCACTGAGAGGCTGGTTCTAAACTAGAAATAACAATGGCCGATCCAATCTGGTGCTTATGGAACTTTGTCTTTCCAATATATATGGTTTTAGTTATCTAGGATTTTTGATTTGCTCTATGCATCCTCATATTTTATCTATGTAGTCAGTTATGTCTTAGAAACTTGGTGTGTTACTTGATTGATGAAATCAAAAAGAAGAAATGTTGAATCTAAATTTGTTCTCTATTAAAAAAAACTAAAAACACTAAACTCTAAACTAAAACTGGAACCCTAGACTTAAACCCTAAACCCTAAACCCTATATAAACCCTAAAACCATAAACCCTAAACCCTAAAACCTAAACCCTAAACCCTAAACCATGAATTCTAAACCATAAACCCTAAACCAACTTAAGTCTCCTAGGTTCACCTTTCCTCTCTCTTGGCGATTTTATGCTCTCGGATTGGCCACTCGGTAATTGCACTTCTCTGACGCTTCTCCGAGCACGCCAGATCGGCTCCCCGTATGTGACGTCCTTGGATTATAGCAATGGTGGAGGCTCGGTCTAATCTACATCGCCGACGCACCGCACCGTTTGCCTCGACTCTACAAGTTTTCTGGATTCGATCACTCCTGTTAATGCACCTATTATTAAATCATTCAAAGAGGCTTTATCTGGTAAGATCCCTAGCTTGAATGCTTAATCTCATTTCGACATCTTATCATGGATTGCCAGCAGTAATGTGTTCAAATTAGGATGTTGAGAAACTTGCTAAGCCCTTCGAGTTCGCTTTGGTGGGTAAATTCTCCCTTAGACGGTCGACTCTTGATAATATTCGCTCTTTCTTTCATAGTTTAAAATTATCGTACTTTCTCTATTAATGATCCCCGTCACATTCTTATTCAACTCTCAAATGATTTAGATTATTCATGGTTTTCGCCGTCATTCTTATTTTGTGCATAATTGTCATATGCATTGAAATGGTCGCCTCTTTGATTCAAAAGAGGAATCTCCCATTGTCCCTCTTTGGCTTGTTTTTTCCTAACATGCAATACATTATGTCACTCATCAAGTTTTGTTTCTGGTGGCCTTTTGGTAGACCTCCAAATAGATCAAAAAAATGGCCACTAGATCTAGGCCTTTCACTGTAGATTCTCGTTGAGATAGACATCACTAAAAAATATCCCAAAGAGGTTTGGATTGGCTCCGAAAAATTTGGATATAGTCAAAAAGTTGAATTTGAAAATTTTCTTGTCTTTTGCACTCACTACAAGATTCACGGGCACGATCACTCAGAATGCTTTGTACTTCATCCTAATCTCAGAAAAAATTTACCACAGAATATGAACACCATTAATGGAACTTGGAAAACCAATACTCTAGCATATGTGCCTAAAAATACTCAAAAAGAGCCTCTTCTCCCTACTCCTTCTACTGATCTATCTATTGGAAAACACTCTGACCTTGGTACTAAAACAGGCATAGGGGTGTGATGCTACCAATGGCAATATACCTAACCTCACCCCTGCTTGTAATAATTTGGTTTCCCATGATAGCTCTTTGCTTCAGTTAAATCCTACTCTGAATGGTAGCCTTATATTGGACACCCAATTAAACAATTTGAATGGGAATCATATAATGGACCAAAACAATGATGACCCTATGTCTTCAAAACATATTGAGAAAGATATTTGTATTATGAATGGTGCCAGAACTTCCCCATCTATTTTCCTTCAGAGTGATAATCAATTGTAACCAATTTCTCACACTCTATCTGATATGGAAGAAGGTGAAATCCTCTCTTCTAAAACATTGATAGATTCTTCTATTATTCCGGAACCCAAAAATCAATCCCTTTTTGATGGAGATAATTTGGATTCTGATTGACCATTTCAAATTGTTAAAAACAAAAAACCCTACAAAGAAAAATTTTCTAATAATAACTTCTCTAGAACCACTCGCTCTTCTTCCACCCCACACAAGTAATGTCTCATCATTTCTCTCCTCTCTTTCCTTTCTTTTTTCCTTTTCCCTTTTGGTTGTCTTCTTATGATTAATTTTCTTATTTGGAATATCCGGTTGTGGGTCTCTTCCCTCCCCGCAATCGTGTTAGGAGTCTTTGTCGTGCTCATAATATCAAGTTACTTGTTCTTATTGAACCTTTTATTAATTCTTCCAAGATTGCTTTTGTCGCTAGATCCCTTGGTTTTCATAATTTTTTCTTCAATCTTAATAATAGAATTTGGTGCTTTTGGCACAACTCCATCAACATATTCATCATTGACGATCTTGACCAATTGGTTAATGTCAAAATCTCCTTAGGTGACTTATCGGCTTTTGGCTCTTTTATCTATGCTTCTTGTAATAGAGCTGGTAGGAACATCCTTTGGAATCACTTACACATTCTTCTGCCTAACCTTCCCTGGTTGGTTGGAGGTGATTTCATTATCATAGTTCGAAAGAAGGGGAGGATGTACTCTAACCTTCATTCCATGGAGGACTTCTCAAATATGATCCTTGATTGCAACCGATCGACATTGGTTTCACTCTAACTTCATGGCACAACTCTAGACTTTGGCAACGCCTTGATAGGACCCTCTTTAATTCTCGTGGATCAATCCCTACTACCAATATTGAGCATTTGAAACTTTGTCTCGACCATGCTCCTCTCTTGATTTCCTTCAAAATCCCCCCTCCCCTTAACCCATCTACTCCCTCTCCTTTTAGATTTCAAAATATGTGGACACAACATAGTGACTTCACCAATGTCGCTCTCACTAATTGGATGGCTCCTATTTTCCCAGATAATTCTGTTAAAGGTATGACTCGTCTTTGGCTTAAGCTCAAAAGACTTAAACAAAATCTCAATTGGTGGAACAAACACATTTTTAAAACCTTTTCACAAATCTTAAAGCTATGGAACAAGAGGTTTGTTCCCTTGAAGAGGTCGCTCAACCGATCCCAAGAAACTTGAGGAGTTGAACATTGTCAAGAATATCTTGGTTAATTATCAAAACATGGCGAAACCTATTGGCATCAAAAGCAAGCAAACATATTGCGATGGTGAAACATGTATTTTAATGCCATTTGTAATAAACGGAAAGCCTTAAACTCGATTAGAAAATTAAGAATTCTAATGGTGAATGGATAACCGATAATAATGATATTAAGGATTACATACATCATTTCCAAACTTTATTAAATTCTAACTGCTGGTACTTTATCTAACACCCATCTTATCCCTTCTATGATTAAGTGAGGATAATCATTTACTCACTATGTCCTTCCAAGAAGAGAGATTAGTAATACTCTTAAGAATATGAACACCGACTGTGTAGCCTCGACGGCTATACTGACCCACTTCTTTCAGCATTGTTGGCCATTTATTAAAACCGACTTAGTTGATGCTGTTATTGATTTCTTTGATGGCAATCCTATTCCCAAATACTTTTCAAGCACTTCTATTATCCTTATTTCCAAAACTAACAATCTTGAATCTTGGGGCGATTTTAGACCGATTAGTCTTTGCACCTTTTTTCAAAAACTCATTGCTAAATTGATAAATAATAGGCTTAGCCCTTTGCTTCCTAAAATCATCTCCCCAAATCAAACTAGTTTTGTTAAACAGAGCAATATCGATAATATTCTTCTTGCTCAAGAGCTGGTTCATGACCTTGATGTCCCTGAGGAGGCAACATCTTATTCAACCGGACATCGCTAAAGCCTTTGACAAACTCTCATGGGATTTTCTCTTTCAAATCCTAAATTTGTTTGGTTTTTCTGATAGTATTATCCGGATTATAAAAGGTGTATCACGAATGTCTAGTTTTCGGTTATCATGAATGGTGAGTCCATAGGTTTCTTTCCTTCTAGCCATGGTTTGAGGCAAGGTGACCCACTATCACCTTCTCTTTTTATCATCGCTATTGAATGCTAGGAGCCTTAATGATCTTTTGCTAATAATCCTAATATGTCTTTTAAAACTCATGGAGGTTTCCTATTTCTCATCTTAGCTTTGTAGATGATTTCATTATCTTCTCAGCTTTCAACATGTTAAAACCATTATGAACCTTCTAAATGATTTTGGTAAAGTTAGTGGTCTTTTCTTAATAAAGGAAAATGCGGTTTTATTCCTTCAAAAGATTCCTCCTAATAGACTTAACCAAATATCCGTAATTACTAATTTTAAGCAAAATCAACTCCCTCTTAATTACCTTGGGCTCGCTTTAAAGGCCAAAAAGAGATCACACCTTTTGATGATCTAATTCAAAAAATTTCTAACAAAATTTCTGTTTGGAAATTTCATTTACTCTCTTTCGGTGGTAGGCTTACCTTGATCAAGAGCACTCTAAATTCCATGCCTATATACCTTCTCCAAACCATTGTGCCTACCAACTCTACCATCAATAGAATTGAGCGTCTATTAAACAAATTCTTCTGGGGAACCAATACCTCCTCTAAAAGAATGCACTGGTCATCTTGGTCTAAAAATTATGGTACTCTTGAAGAGGGAGGTCTGGGTTGTAAATCCATCAAAGAAGTTATCAATGCCTTCTCCTATAAACTTTGGTGGAATTTTAAGAGCAAAAATAGTCTTTGGGCAAATTTCATGACTTCTAAATATTGCCAGGGTAAACATCCTCTCATTTGTCCCTTTAAATTGGGTGATTCTCCTGTGTGGAGAAGACTTTGTTCTCAAATGGGATGCAAAATCCTTAATTTTTGGGGCATAAACTCGCAATTCCTTCTTTGGGCAAGACAACTGAGTGGTTGTGGATCCATTGATGACTTACTCTACACTCACTCCACTTCCTCTTAGAGTTAATTCATTCGCAAAACCACAAGTAGAACACTAGTAAGATTACGATTCTATTCCTTCCACTTTCTTAAATATGATTATTCCTATCCCTAACGATCATGATCGATTATCTTTAAGCTATCTCATAATGGGGATTTCAACCTTAAAATGTGTGGCTTCACACTAAAGACACTCGTGATTCTTCTATTGTGTTCTCCAAAATTTGGAATAACAATATCCCCTCTTCTTACTCTCTTCTAACTTGGTATCCTAAAAAACTTTATTCTGTTGACTCTTTGTGGGGAAAAGGGTTTTACTTACCCTCTAAATGTCAATGTTGTTCTCATATTGAGAATGTTAACCATGTTTTGTTAATGGGGCTATTGCCTCTAAAATTTGGATTTGGTATGATGATCTATTCAATCTCAATTTTAATTGTTCTTTAATTTATATCAACTTCTTGAAGTTTACTTTGACAATGCAATTAAAGGTCATATTAAAATCATAGTCGCCATTACTCTTATTTGGTTCATATGGATGGACTGAAATGATGCTAAACATTGCGGGATTCGTATGAATCACATGAGGATTTTTGCTAGAACTAAAAACAAAATTTGTGAATTGTTTAAAGCCAATTTAATTCATCACAAACATTTTAAAAGATGTAAATCAGAAATAAAGCGCCAACCTTCCGACACTTACTATCGAAATGATAGAATGGTTTTGGAAAACCTCTTGATCATATTATTAAAATTAATACTAACGGCTCTGTCTCTCATAATGGCTCTGGTTGTGGAGGCATTTTCAGGGATTCTAAGGGTATAGTCCTATGTGCATTTGCTTATCCCCTTATTTCCAACACCGTCCCTTATACTGAGCTTATGGCAGTCCACAAAGCTTTAGAAATTTGTATTCAAAATGGCTGGCTCAATATTTGGATAGAGGTGGATGCTCTTCTACTGATTGATCTTTTGACTTCTACCAATATGCAACGCTTATACTACCTCCTCAAGCAAACTAGGGCTCTTCTCTCTCAACTGAATTTTACCATCACTCATGTTTGGCGTGAAGGTAACGCCTGTGCCGATTACCTTGCAAATCTGGGTGCGAGATTAGACATTATCATCTTCTTTGATCAATTTACTTTACCCAAATACTTGCATGGTCTGGTTAACTTGGACAACTCTGGGCTTCCTTACCTCAGAATCTAATTCTCCTCTTCGCCTCCCTTTTTTCTAGTTTTCTGTTTCCTTGTGTTCTTTATGGATACTCCTCATAGATATCATTTCTTGTGCTCTTTGCCATGACTTGCCGCTTTACCCCTTCTCCTTTAGTTGGAAGATTTGTTTTGGCATTTACAATATTATGGGGATGTTGAACTATTTGCACATCAATATCTTGAATTGGAACCCATTGAGCCTTGTGTTATGCATCGGTTTTATAACTACAATTTCACTTGGGACTTTAATTTCATTGATACAATTATTTCTAAACCTGAGAGAATTAATCATTGCTGGAGGAAGTTATCTATTTTATGGGCTTAGATTTTAATACTAACTCCTTTGCTTTTTTCTCAGACAATATGGCTTGGAGCATTGCTACTAACTATGTTGATTCTAGGCATCGGATTAGTGTGCATTTCAATTTTTTATTTTGATGATTATAGTACTTCTTTGGCTGATGCTTACATTCTTTGGGACTCTTTATTCCTTAAAGGCCTTATTCATAAAGGTTCCATCACTTTTGCTGAAAGGATTTTGCTTGGCTGTTGGGCTTCAGGACTTTCTGTACAACCAGCTATCCTTGCTTATATAATGCCTAACCTCAGCATGCCTTCTTGCAAGGGAAGAAATTGTAATACCACAGTCTCTTTTAATGGTTATTTTGGTGCAAATCCTTATCTTGGAATGGATTGGGTTTAATTGCTTTTTTTGGGTTTTGGAGGTTTCTTTCATGGTTGTTTGTTGATTTGTTTGTTGATTTTTTTTCATCACTGTGGGTTCATGCTTTATGATTTTTTCTTCTCAATTTTCCTCTCTTATTTTTTGCCATCTTGCACCTTCTCTTGTCTTAGCAAGTTCTGGTTTTGGACCTTTATTGTCTTAAAATTCCTGATTGGTAATGATGTCTCTACTTGGAATCATCTTCTTCTTATTTTCTAGTGGCTTACAATGTTGCATTAGTTGTTTACGATGGGAGTGACTTTACGAATGCGGATTATTTACATTTTGGGTTCTGTTCATTTTGGTGATTATGAATCATATTTTCAGTCATTGTAATCCTGCATCTAATGGGTTTGTGCTGTTACCTTCTTGGATTGGAGTGTCATTTATGTTTGAGAAGTACTATAGTCTGATGTTGCCTGTTGCTATTTTAAGATTTTGGATGTTTATGGATTTGGTTTATTTGATTAGTTTTCTCACGCTCTCTTGTCATATATAGTATCCCTTTTCTCTTCTTGGCAGATCCACTGCCTAATCAAGCTGTTCTCGGATCTTAACCTATGGTTTGTATACTCTCAATGATTGTTATTATGGCAAGCTGTATTTCTCCAAGGATTGTGGGTTGAATTGGGATAGTGTTCTGTTATGAATGTTCCTTATGTGGTAGCTTTTCTTTTCGGTTGTCTCTGGGGTCTTGACATTATCTTTTATCTCTTAATCTGCGGTACTTTAATCGCTATAATTTCTATGGTAATTTAAGTGGGACTTTAATTTACCTTTCATTGGCTGGTTTCTTAATCACGAATGCATGAGGTGTTTGCTCTTAGGACTACTATTGAGCACCTTTTTGGTTCGTTTTCTTTATTCTTTTATTATTTTGCTGATTGGGATATCCCATCTCTACACTAATATCTCTTTGCGGAATGGAATTGTGTTATTTTTTCAATACTAGTCTTCTTTGTCTTGCTTCCCATGATCGAGGTTTGGAGTTTTCAAGGGATTATCATTGTGCATCTGCTGAGATTGTGGGCACTGCTTACTCTGGTGGAAAATCCTTGAACTCATACAATTTTTACTTTATATCCTTCTTAGTAATGCTTCCTTTTCCTAATGTGGATGTTAAATGTCCATCTTTGGGATGTTGTTGCTTTTCCTTCTTTGTTCTCCCATCCTATGCTATGATTGGAACACTTGAAGCACATTTCTTTGTTATGCTTGGAATTAATCAATGATTTATCTTATATGCATAATTGGGTTATTGACAAACCCACTGGTTATTATTGTCATTACCCTTGGCAGAATTGGGTTATGGTGAATAAGCATAAGCATTGATCGATTTCTCTGAATGTCACTTGAATAGGCTTATGGTGGGGAGCTATTCATTATCTATCCTTTCCTTTACCTATATATGTTAATGGGTGGAATCTTGGATAGCTTGTTGGTTTTAACTGCCTTGTTGGTTGGCTACTCTGGATCAATACCCACCTTACTGCCCCGGCGGCTTTGGATTATTTTGTACAGCAAGTCTCTATTGAAGTTGTTGATTGCTTGGTAGATTTTGCTTTGAACCACCTTCCTGATTTATTTTATGCCTATCATTGGAATTCATTGAGCTACCTTTTCTACTATTTTTTACTTCATCCTTTTTTTGTCAAACTTGTATCTATTATTTTGATTATTCTGGATGAGTGGCATCATGGCAAGCTAACTGGTTTTTGCTATTTTAGTTGTCTCTTGTCTTGGAGATTTCCCTTTTTGTTTTTCCTTGTCTCCTCAGTTGGCTCTTTCTTTGTTGGTTGTAGAATTTGAGGTCTCATGCCACGAAAGATGTTCTACAATTCTGTCGATGGTGAGGTGGTGATTTTTTTGTTTCTGGATATGTCTTATGCTTTATTTATTTATTTATCTATTATTACCACACTCGATTAAGGAGTTTTATGGCCAATTGCTATATCTTCCTTTCTTGGATGTTGTCATCTTAGTTCTTTTTTACGGATTTTAATGTTGAGACTCATTTCAATTCACTTGTTGTTTTTTTTATGGCGGGTTCCAATGTTGTATTAGCTGTTTGGCTGTTGGGGTTGGCTTTCTGTTTGCCCATGCAATTTATCTCTTATTTTTTCCGATCTGCATCACCTGCTCCCTCGTTTATTTGGTTGGTGCGTCTTATGGCGATTATTCGAAAGAATGGTATTATAGCCGGTTTGTCCCTTCCTATCTTGGATGTTGTTGCCTTTTCTTTGTCTTGTTCTCTGGATTGATTGTTGATCATTATAATGGAGTCCACGAATCTATTGCTATTTTGCTCTAACTATTTTTTTTGGTGCTAATTTTTTTATCGATTGCAGTTCATTCCCTGTGTTGAGCTATGCTGTCTTCCTTTACTATTGCTTTCTCCAGGACATTAATAAGGGGATTGTTTCCTAGGTTGTTTTCTGCACTGAAAGATTCATTTACATATCATGTGATTGGGATGGTGTTAATTATAGGCTCATTGACTTATTTAACAGGTTTTCAGCAAGTTGTCTCCTCTGTAATTTTCTTATGGAGGGATTATATGCTGAACTAATTTCTTTCCTGAATATGGCTATTCATGAGATTCTGGCTAAGATGGCTCACTCAGTTATGTTTATGTATTCTCTTGTCAAGATGGCTATATTTATGATAATCTTCTTGAATGAGACTCCTTATCCTTCAACTCTTAGCAATTACCTATATATTTTACATATGATTTTGCTTAGTTTGTAGGTAATAAAGCTCACAAGAATATCAACAATTGGGTGCTTCCTTCTCACAGGTTTGTTGGCTATGATGGTTGTGATGTTCTCACTCCTTTTTGGTTGGTGTAGTAGCTCGGTGATGTAATCTTTGAAGTTTGGATGCTCATACTTGCATGCCCCAACATGGTGTGATTGAGAGCCTTCTCTATCTCATTTCCTTATTATCATACTCATATTATATTGTTTCCTTCTATCCTTTTTGTCGTATTACCTTAACTATTCTAATCTCTCTCTCATTATAACTTTGCGGTGTTTCTCTCTTTTTCTTGCGGTTTGCTCCATATTACCAAGCACTCTTACATCCAGCATTGGCCTTATCCTTTCTTTAGCCTATTATGTTAATCATCTTGTATCTTTTGATTGCTTTAATGTTTTCTTTTGCTCTTGGATGTAATTAGATGGGGATTTACTTTACGATTGTAGCTCTTTGAGCGTAGTTTGAGTTTATCCCCTTTAAGAACCTTGTAACCCTTTTTTGTGGCAATAAAATACCCAGTATCATGGGGTTTCCCTAAAAAAAAAAAAAAAAAAAACCATAAACCCTAAACCCTAAACTTAAACCCAAACTAAAAAAAAAACCCTCTCAACCACGGTGCTCTCTGGCGATCCCGTGTTCCCTTACATTTTCCTTGCGGCTTGGCCGAGTTTCGATCTTTCTCGATCATAATTTTTGGATTTTTGGTCTCTGTTTGGCCGCTAATGTGAGTGTCCCTTGCTCTTTCAATGGCGGAGGTGCCGCTTTCCACGCAGCCGAACTCTTCAAACTTGGAGGCATCGATTAGGGCTTCCGATTTACAAGGTATTATGGATCCGACTCCATCCACTACTCTGCCAGCTGTTAAGTCCTTCAAGGATGCATTATCTGATAAGAACACTTCCTCTAATGCTTTGGTCAATTGGATCTCAACATCTTTTTGTGGAATGCTTGCTGTAATATGCTCAGATCTTGACATGGAAAAGTTGGCGAAGCCTTTTGAATTCTCTATAGTTGGTAAATTTTCCTTACGTCACCCGATTCTTGATAACATCCGATCCCTTTTTCATAGCCTAAAGCTCTCTAGCATTTTCACTATTGGATTGATTGATCCTAGGCATATCCTTATTCAGCTATCTAATGACTTAGAGTACTCAAGAGTTTTTTGCTCATCGCTCCTACTTTGTGTATAATTGTCAAATGAGACTTTTGAAATGGTCTCCTCTTTTTGATGTCAAAGGGGAATCCCCAACCCATCAAGTTCTCTTTGTGGTTGGGGCTCTCTTTGGTCGGACCCTTCAAATTGATCAGGCCACCACTGCAAGATCATGGCCATCAATTGCTTGTATTTTGGTTGAGATTGATATTTCCAAAAAGTATCCTAAAGAAGTTTGGATCGGCTGTGAGAAATTTAGGTATAATCAAAAAGTGGAATTTGAAAATTTCTCTATTTTTTGCACACATTGTAAGATCCATGGTCACGATCACTTTGAATTCTTTGTTTTGCATCCTCAGCTTAAAAAGAATAAATTGTTGGATCCTAATCCCTCTCTAGCAAATGAAAAAATCAATAAATTTGCTTATGTGCCTAAAGTCACTCAAAATGGAACTCAGCCACCTACCCCCACTCTTTTATTATCTACATATTTGCCTATTGGAGAGCCATCTGAGCTTGGTAAAAATAATGATTATGAGGTTTGTGAGGAGGCTAATGATAACTTACTTAACATTGCCTCTAATTGTAATAATTTGGCCTCTCAAGACAATACCTTGATTCATATGAACCCTAATAGTGATTTGAATGGGAATTTCAAGTTGGATCAAAATCTTAAATCTAATTCTGGAATTGTTCTAAAAAATGTTGATACTTTGGTGACAGACCAAAATCTGAAGAGTAATCTTGAAAATGAACATTAATTTTATGCTATTAATGGTGTCACAACCTCTCCTTCTATTACCCTTTAGAGTGATACACATCTTCAATTTCTCGACATTGAAGAAGGAAATCACCTTTAGGAATGCTTTGATAGATACTGGTCCTACTCTGAATACCACAAACCACTCTCTTTTAGATGGAGATACTTTGGACATAGATAGAACTTTTCAAACTGTTATTAAAAAAAATCCTTTAAAGCTAGACTGTTCACTAATAGCTCCACTAGAACCACTAGATCTTCGCTAACTTCCCATAAATAATTGTTTCATGTTTTCTCTTCTCCTTGCTTTTTATTTTTTTAGTTATCCTTTTTTCTTCACTTCTAATTTATTATGATCAATTTTCTTATTTGGAATGTTCAGGGTATTGGGACTCTCATTGTCCGCAACTATATTAGAAGCCTTTATCGTACTCATAACATAGCCTTACTTGTTATTATTGAACCATTCATTCACTCTTCTAAGATTACCCTTGTTGCTAGAATGCAAGGCTTTCAAAATTTCTTTTATAATATTAGTAATAAAATTTCATGCTTTTGGAATAATTTAATCAACATCTCTATCCTTGATGATCCCCAACAATTGGTTAATGTTCAAATCTTATTGGGTGAATTTTTTTCTCTTGGTTCCTTTATCTATGCATCTTGTAATAGAGCTGGTAGGAACTTCCTTTGGGATAACTTAAGAACCTTTGCCTCCTCTGTCAACAAACCCTGGTTGGTTGGGGGTGACTTCAACATAATTCTCGCTTCCTTAGAAAGAAGGGGAGGTTGCTCTCCTAACATCCACTCTATGGAAGACTTTTCTAATATGATTCTTTATTATAATCTGATTGATATTAGTTTTTCAGGCTCCGATAATATGTGACATAACTCTAGACTCTGGCAGCGGCTTGATAGGACCCTCTTTAATTCCCTTTGGATCAATCAATGGCCCCTCACCTCTGTTGAGCATTTGAGCAGAACTTTGTCTGACCATGCTTAATTTCTATCAAAACTCTTTCTAGTACAATATCCTCCCCCACCTCTTTTAGATTCTAAAATATGTAGATCCAACATAGTGATTTCATTAATGTTGTTTCCATTAATTGGATGACCCCTATTCATCTGGACAATTTCGTTAAAGGCATGATTCAATTTTGGTTAAAGCTTAAAAGACATAAACAAAACCTAAACTGTTGGAACAAGCATCATTTTAAAAATCATTTTGCCAATCTCAAAAATATGGAACAATTAGTTTGCTCCCTTGAAGATGTTGTGTTAACTGACTCTAATAAGCTTGATGATTTGAAGGCTGTTAAAGATAACTTGATTAATTATCAGAATACGGAGGAAACCCTAAAGTAATAGCAGCAAACATATTCGATGGTGACAATACAAGGTATTTCCATGCTCTTTACAAAAAAAGGAAAGCCTTAAACTCTATTAAAAAATCAAAAATGTTAACGGTAGTTGGATCACTGATAATAATGAAATTAAAGATTTTGTCATACAACACTTTAAAAACTTATTAAACAATAACCCTTCTTTAGAATCCCTCTCCAACACACACCTGATCCCCTCAACGGTTACTAATGATGACAATCACTTGCTCACATTGCATCCTACGGAAGCTGAGATTGGTAGTATTCTTAATAGCATGAACACTGATTCTGTTGCTGGCCTTGATGGCTACACGACTCAATTCTTTCATCATTGTTGGCCTATTATTAAGCCTGACCTTGTTGATGTTGTTGTTGATTTTTTTGATGGTAACCCTTTACCTAGATATTTTCTAGAACTTCCATTGTTCTCATTCCCAAAACTAATAATCTTGATTCTTGGGGCGATTTTAGACCTATCAATATTTGCACCTTCTGTCATAAACTCATTGCTAAATTAATTGCTGATAGGATTAGTCCTCTGCTGCCTAAAATCATTTCCCCTAACCAAACTGGCTTCGCTAAAGGTAGAGCTATATCTGATAACAAACTTCTTGCCCAAGAGCTAATTCATGACATTGACGTTCCTACTAGATGTGGCAACATCCTCTTCAAACTGGACATCTCTAAAGCATTTGATAACCTCTCTTGGGATTTCCTCTTTTAAATTCTTCATTTGCTTAAGTTTTTAGATATTTTCATCCGCCTCATCAAAAATTGTATTACCAATGTTTGGTCTCCATTATCATGAATGGTGAGTCCCTAGGTTTCTTTACTTCGATGCATGGCTTAAGACAAGGAGATCCCCTTTCACCCTCTCTTTTTATTATTGCTATTGAATACCTTTTGAGGAGCCTGAATGATCTTTTCTACAAAAATCCTAACATATTTTTTAGAACTCAAGGCGGTCTTCCTGTTTCTCATCTTAGTTTTTCTTATGACTTTATAATCTTTAGCAATGCCTCTATTATGCACATTAAAACTATTAAGAACCTTTTAACTAATTTTGGCAACGAAAGCAGCCTCTTTCTAAATGAAGGAAAATATTGTTTCATCCCTTCCTCTAAAATCCCTAGTAATAGGATCAACCAAATCTTGAGAATTACTAATTTTCAGCAACAATAACTTCCTATTAATTATATTGGTGCTATGCTTTTTAAAGGTCAGAAAAGATATCATCTTTTTGATGAGCTAATCTAGAAAATTTTTAATAAAATTTATGTTTGGGAATTCCATTTACTCTCTTTCGGTGGTAGGCTCACTTTGATTAAGAGCACCCTTAACTCCATGTCTTTATACCTCATTCAAACCATTGTGCCAACCAATTCTATCATTAACAGAATTGAGCGCCTCCTTAACAAATTTTTCTAGGGCTCTAATAACTCCTCTAAAAGAATGCACTAGACCTCTTGGTATAAAACTTGTGGCACTCTAGCTGAAGGGGGTCTCTGTTGTAAGCCAATCAAAGAAGCTATCACTACCTTTTCCTATAAACTTTGGTAGAATTTTAGGAGTAACAATAGTCTTTGGGCTAATTTAATGACTGCTAAATATTACCAGGGTAAGCACCCTCTCATTTGCCCCTATAAAGCGGGAGACTCTCCTATTTGGAAAAGACTTTGTTCCATCAAATGGGATCAGAATCATTAATTTCCTGGGGATTAACTCGGCTCCTCTTTCTTTTGGTAAGATATGGTGGGTCCATTGACAACTTACTTTCTACCCACTAAGTGAACTTATTGAATATATGGAACAATAGTAAGTTTCTTGATTATATTCCTTCCTTTATTTTAAACAAGCTTACTACTATTCCTATCATTCCTAGCAATCAAGATCAGATCCTTTTTAAGCTTTCACATAATGGTGATTTCAACTTTAAAAATGTTTGGACTCACACTAAAGAAGCTCATGATTTTTTCAATGTGTTTTTAAAACTTTCGAATAACACTATCCCTATTTCTTATTCTGTTCTTACTTGGCATATTTTGAAAAACTTCATCCCCGTTGACTCCTTGTTGTGGGGTAAAGGTTTTCAATTACCTTCAAAATGCCAATCTTTCCGTGAATCATGTTTTTTGTTAGCCCATTGCTTCTAAACTTTGGATTTGGTATGATGACCTCTTTAACATTGTCATTTACAATGGCTCCTTAACTTTATATCAGCTTCTTGAAGTTTATTTTCACAACACTATTAAAGGTCACATTAAAGTCATAACTATTATCACTCTTATTTGGTTCATATGGATGGACCAAAATGATGCAAAACATCATGGGATCCCTATGAACCACATGAGGATAATTGCTAGAATTAAAAACAAAATTTTTGACTTGTTCAATGCCAATCTCATTAACTACAAATAATTCAAAGGTTGTAAATTTGTGGCCAATAAACTAGGTTTTAACTTGTGGATCAACCACTGTTGTAAAGATGACAAGATTTTCTATTGGGTAAAACCTCATGCTAATACTATTAAAATTAACACTGATGGCTCTGTCTCTCATAAAGGTTCAGGCTGTGGTGGAATTTTTAGAAACCTTAATGGTAAAGTCCTATGTGCTTTTGCTTACCACCTTGATTCTTGCTCTCCCTTTCGCTCATGGCGGTCACAAAGCTCTTGAGATTTGCCTTCAAAAAGGTTGGCTCAATATTTGGATTGAGGTGGATGCCCATCTACTGATTGATCTTTTGACTTCCACCAAAATGGGCAATATAGAATTGTACTATCTTCTCAAGCAAACTAGAGCTCTCCTTACCCAAATCGATTTTAAAATCACTCATGTATGGCATGGTAATGTAATCTCGAATTACGCAGGTGCTCTTGGGTGGATAGAATAAATTTTTTTGATCAACTAACACTCCCTAAACATTTACATGGCTTGGTTAATCTGGACAATACTGAGCTCTCATATCTCAAAAATTAATCTAACCTATTGGATTGACCTGGTTCAATACCTGTTTGACTGCATGATCACTTTCTAATTAGTATTGTTATTTCTTTAGTATTTGTTGATGCATCATATCCTTCTTTGCTTATTTGTTGATCTCTTTGTTGGTTTAATTGCCATAACTTTAATTGGGAGCTTATTACTTCTGCTACTTTTACTGTTAATGTGTTGCTATTCCTTTGGAATTTGTTGATGCATCATCCTATTACTCCTTCCTTTCTTGTGGCATCTGCTATTGGTTTAATTATCCCAACCTTCTTTGGGGTCTTCTTGGTAAGATGTTTTTATCTTTGGAGATGTATGTAGTACTTAATGCTCTATTTTCTACTGTATTTTTGATTAATAGGGATAGATTTCTTTCCTATTTATGGAATTATATTCTAGGACCCTTGTCTCAATGTCTAACTACTATACTTCAGTATAACTTTATGGCTAACCCTATTTTATCTGATATTCTTCCCCTTATTATGGTTGTAGCCTCTCCTATGCTCCATAATCTTACCTCCACAACCTGTAAGCAGAGATCTTGCAATATCCTTGCTATTATAACTTCTTCTCTACAGAATTGGAATTATTTCTTGAATTCCAATATTACTAATGTTGTGGGATTAGCTACTAGCCTCATATTATGTGTCTTGAGGGATCTCAAAGATGACTTTTCTTTAATAAACTATGTTGTACCATTGCTCTTTACTGGTTTATCTTATGTAGGGTGCAATATCTGTGGTGATGTTTTAACTGTTGGCTGTTGGATTTTTGGGCCTTTTATCCTGCAGGCCTCTATTGAGGTTGTTGACTGCATGGTGGTTTTTTGCTTTTTTGATTGATTTTTTGTTAGCAATAGGGATTTTGCTGATCTTTACATGTTTGTGGTCTTTCTAAACTACTGCTATTTTTTACATCTTGGTTTAGCTAGCCTTGGCCAAACCAATTCCCTATCTATTTGGGATTTATCTTATGCATTGTCTATTTTGAATGGGTGGTTTTATGGCCAACTTGCTGTTATTTTCTATCTTGGTTGTTGGCTAATCTGGATCATTGAATCTTATGTCTAGCATGCTGCTACTGTGGTTGTCCATCATGTTCAGCAGGGTGCTTTTGGAGTTTTTTTGCTGTTTGCTTTGGCTAACCTCATATACCCATCCTACTAGGAGAGAATCTGCAATTTCTCATTTATTTTTTTATCTCATTGTAGGATTGGACTTACTTATTGGCTTTTCATTTTATCTTTACTAAGGATGTGGGCTTAGCTACAAGCCTAATCATCCTTATCTTAAAGGCTATTTATGTTGTCTTTGTGGTTGTTGGCTGTTTCTTGCCTTTCGATTTTATTACTGTTTGTGCTGTTAACATCTGGGCTGCTGCTGACTTCACCTACTGTTATTGTTTCCATCCTCGTTCAACTAGTCTTGGCCATTCTATCTGGGAATTAACTTATGCATTATCTATTTTGAATGGGTGGTTTTATGGCCAACTTGCTGTTATTTTCTTTCTTAGTTGTTGGCTGATCTGGTTCATTGAGTCTTATGTCCAGCAAGCTACTACTGGGGTTGCTTATCATGTTCAGCAGGGTGCTTTTGGAGTTGTTTTGCTGATTGTTTTGGCTAACCTCATATACCCAACCTGCCAGGAGAGAAACTGCAATTTCCTGTTCAATTTTATTATTTCATTGCAGGTTTGGACTTAATTAGTGGCTTATTAGTTTTCCTTTACTGAGGATGTGGGTTTAGCTGCTAGCCTGATCATCTTTATCTGGAAGGATTTTTCTATTGATTATCTTTTGAACCCATTTTGTTTCTACTTTACATTTATGCTTTTTAATGGTGTTTATCTGGTGGGTGTAATAATTGTATTTTTGTTTCCACTGATGGCTTTTGGATTTTCGGGTCCTTTGTCCAGTAGGTTGTCTTTCTGGTTGTCTTTGCTATTAACATCTGGGCTGCAGCTGATCTCTTCTGCTGCTATTTTATCCATCTTGGTTCTGTTAGAATTGTGTAGATCATTGTGATTGTGCTTTGCTTTACTTGATTTTAACCTATGCACTGTTTACTCTAAATGGATGGACTTATGGCCAGCTTGTTGGCTATGACTGTTGGCAGAACTGGACTATTGGGTTTGCTGCTAAGCAAGCTACTTTTGGGGTGTTATCTCTGATTATCTTTTATTGGAATTATTTGTGGTGTGGAGCAGCTCTTTACCTATTTCTTCTAATCTGTTGTTGTATTCCCATCTCTTCTCTGATAGACTTCTGCAATTCCTATGGTTTTGGGGGTATCTTTGTCTTCCTTTACACTTGCTAGTTTCTAACTTCTGTAACAAGGAGGTTGTTAACATCTGCATTACTTACATTCATTGGACTTCCTTTTCTGGGAAATATCCTTAGGTTATTTACTGGGCTGTTTGCCAAGACTGTCTATTGATTATTGTCATATACGTTTGGGATGGAGTTAATACAGTGCTTTTATATTTGCTTGGCTGGTTTTCAGTAGGTATTACATCTGATCTTTTATTGCTTCTTACCTTTGCCTGACCTTTTTTTCTATTTCCCTGTGGTGGGTCTTCTTGTTGGTCTCATTAAACCCTTAGATCTAGTTAAAAATATGGTTGACCTGAAAATGATGGCTTTCTTTCATTTATGTTAGGATTATCATGCCATGGGGCCTAATATGATGACACATATTTTGCATGGGATCCTCTTATCCATTGTACTCTTTGCTACTCTTTCTTCTACTTTTTATACGGCTTTGCTTATGTTTGCAGGTAATAAGGCTCAAAAGATCTTCTTCAAATGGTTGCTACATAGGTTTGTTGGCTATGATGGCTGTGATGATTTTCACTTCCCTTTGGTTTGGTAGTAGCTCTTGTGATGGTTACCTTTTGCTGAAGTTTGGATGCTCATATTTGCATCTGCCCCAACTTGGTGTGACTGAGCCTGAACCTTTTCTATCACACTTCTTTTCTATCATTCTCAGATTATGCTATTTTCAGTTATCATTTTGTCTGTATTACCTTAACTGCTCTAACTTCTTTCTGTCTACAATTTTGTAGGTGCTTATCTCTTGTCCTCTTGCAAGTTTGCTCCATAGTGTCATGCATTCTCACATCCTGCAGAGCATTGGCCCTAATCTTCCATTGGCTTCTTATGTTAATCAATTTGTATCTTTTGCTTGCTTTATTTTTTCTTTTGCTTTTGGCTATACTTAGATAGGTGATTTACTCCCTAGGCTGATTGTAGCTCTTTGAGCAGTAGTTCTAGAGTTTATCCCCTTTAAGGACCTTGTAACCCTCTTTTTGTTGCAATAAAATTCCCCTATATGGGGTTTCAAAAAAAAAACCCTAAACCCTAAACCCCAAACCCTAAACCTTAAATCCTAAACCCTCAACTAACCCTAAACCCTAAACCCTAAATCCTAAACCCTAAAAAGCTAAAATCCAAAACCTAAACTAAATATTATATAAAAATAAAATAAATAAAAGAAACTTAAACTAAAATAAAATAAATAAAAATAATAAAATAAAATAAAAACCTAAAAATAAAGCTAAAGCTAAACTTAAACCTAAAAAGAAAATAAAACAAAAAATAAAAACTAAACTAAAATAAAATAAATAAAAACCTAAACTAAATTAACAAATAAAAAACATAAAATAACAACAATAATAAAAACAAGCTTTTATCCCACTACGTAGGGTCGGCTACATGAATCCTTCGTCTCCATTGTGCCCTACTATGTGTCAAATTCTCATTTAATTCAAGTATACTAATGTCATTTTTTATACATATTAACCATGTCTTTTTAGGTCTATCTCTACCTTTCTTAATATAAGGCAAATCTAATGCATCTACTCTCCTAACCGGGTCATTGGATGGCCAACGCTTTATGTGGCCAAACCATCTAAGGCGACTCTCTCTAATCTTATCTACCAGTGGAGCTACTCCAACTTTTTCTCGAACATACTCATTTAACATTTTATCTCTAAGAGTAAAGCCACTCATCCACCTGAGCATCATCATCTCTGCAACACTTAACTTAGTCTCTTGCTTCTCTTTTATTGGCCAACATTCTGCACCATAAATCATTGTAGGTCTTACCACCATCTTATAAAATTTTTCTTAAGTTTAAGCGGTACTTTTCTATAACACAATAGGCTAGATGCATTCCTCCACTTCAACCATCCAACATGAATTCTACTAATAACATCGCCATCTATTTCACCATCATTTTGAACAATAGAGCCTAAATATTTGAATTGCTCACTCTTTTTAATGACTTGTTAACCTGATGTCATAACACTACCACTATAACTTCTACAACTAAAATTACACTGCATATATTCAATTTTAGATTTACTTAAACAAAAACCTTTAGACTCTAAGGTTGACCTCCATAATTCAAGTTTTTCTTGGACTCCCACTCTAGTTTTATCAACAATAAGAATGTCATCAACAAAAATCATACACCAAGGTACATCTTCTTGTAAATTCCTAATAAGAACATCCATAACTAAAGCGAAAAGTTAATGGCTTAAAGCTGATTCTTGATGTAATCTAACTGAAATAGGAAAATATTTTATCAATCCTCCTTATGCTTGGACATAAGTAACAGCTCTAATATACATATCCTTAATGACTTGAATATAACCAATATTAACTCATTTATTTTCTAGAACTCTCCAAAGAACATCTCTTGAAACTTTATCATAAGCTTTCTCTAAATCAATAAATATCATATATAGATCCTCCTTGCTTTCTCTATACTTCTCCATCAAACCTCTTAACAAATGTATAACATCAATAGTAGATCTACCTGGCATGAAACCAAACTGATTGTCAGAAACTTTTGTATCACATCATAACTTATGCTCAATTACTCTCTCCCATAATTTTAATGTGTGACATAGTAATTTAATTCCTCTATAATTTGCACACTCTTGTGCATCACCTTTATTCTTAAATATAAAAATCAACAAATTCTTTCTCCACTCATCCATTTTTTTAGTCTTTAAAAAAACTTTAAAAAGATTTGTAAGCCAAGAAATTCCTTGCTCTCCTAAACATTTCCACACTTCTATTGGAATATCATCAGATCCTACTGTTTTACCACATTTCATTTTCTTTAAAGCTTCTCTAACTTCAGATTTACTAATACGATGATAATAAAATTCTCTTTTTTTGTTTAAGATATTAAGGTTGCCAATATCAATCATATTTTTAGATTGTTCATTGAAAAGTTTATCAAAATACCTCATCCACCTATATTCATTATCCTTTTACAAGAAAAGCACTATGATTTTTATCTTTAATACACCTCAGTTGAGCTAGATCTTTACTTCTCCTATCTCTTTGGTTAGCTAACTTTTACATACATCTTTCACTTTCTTTGGTATCTAATCTATTGTATAAATCACTAAAAGCTAAATTTTTTTTGCATCATATATTGCTTTCTTAGAATCTCTACATGTCACTTTATATTTTTTCCAATTCTACATAAACCAACTTTTATAATAACACTTCATACTTTTATCTTTTTTGCATTCTAACTCACCACCAACTATTTTTATTAAGCTTTTCCTTTTGATTCTCCAAGCACATTTTGATCAACTTGCTTAATTTCACTTGCTACTTTTCCCACATAACATTAGCTTCCTTATGAACATTCCAAATTCTAAGCTCTTGTAGGTTGCTCTTAAAAATATTTTTATTATTTAAGTTGCCCCATCTATTCCTAGGCAATTTGATTTATTTCTCATCTTCCAATCTTTCATCTAAGACTAATCGATGTTGGGTATTTAAACTTTCACTTGGAATGACCTTACAATCTTTACAATCTAAATGATCTATTTTTCTTATCAGAAAATTATCAATCTATGTTTTACTAGATCCATTTTTATAAGTAATAATATGCTCATCTCTTTTCTTAAATAATGTATTAGCAACTATAAAATCATAGACTAAAGCAAAATTTAATACAGTCCAACCTTCTTCATTAGAAACTCAAAATCTATAACAACCATGACTACTTTTAAAATCTTCTACCACTCTACCAACATGTCCATTTAAATCTCCTCCAATAAATACTTTTTCTTCAAGAGGTATCTTTTGTATTAATCCCTCTAATTCATTCCAAAAAATTTCTTTTTTACATCCAAACCTACTTGAGGAGCATAAACACTTATAACATTGATAATCTTAGTATCAATAATGTTTAAAGCTATAATTCTATCTCTGTATCTATTAATATTTATAACATTATCCTTCAAACTTTTATCTATAATCACACCTACACCATTTCTAATTTTACTTCTACCTAAATACCAATGTTTAAAACCAAAACTATCAATCTCCTTGACTTTCTCCCCAACCCATTTAGTTTCTTGAACACATAAAATATTAGCCTTCCTATGAATCATAATATCTTTTAATTCCATTCGTTTACCTATAAGCGTACCATTATACTAAGTTCCTAACCTAATTCTGGTTTCATAGACTAAGTTCTTTGCTCGCATCCATCCATAATGTGGGAACCCTTGCTTATTTAACACGCACCGATGATCACGTGACCCTTGCACATTTTCATTATATTCAGACATATAGCGCGCTTCAGGGGCGCCTAGCATTAACACAGTGTTTTAAAGGATTCATGTCATGATTAATTCGACAAGTTTTACATAAATAAAATAAAAACTAAACCAAAAATAAAAATAAAATAAACCTAAATAAAATTAAAATTAAAACTAAATAAAAACCAAAACTTTAAAAATAGGCCTAAAAATAAAACCTATAAATAAATAAAAAATAAAACCTAAACTTCAGATTTAAAATAAAGACAATAAAATAAACCTAAACCTAAACTAAACTAAATAAAATAAAATAAACTAAAAATAATCTTAAACCTAAACTAAAAAATAAATTCTAAAATAAAAACTTAAAACCTAATCCTAAATAAAAACATAAACCTAAACATAAAAATATAAAATAAAACCTAAACCTAAGAAACAAAATAAAAATAAAACTAAACTAAAAAATAAGCATAAACCTAAACCTAAACCTAAATATTGAACTAAAATAAAAAATTTAAACTAAAATAAATAAACTAAACTAAATAAAAATGAAAAATAAACATAAATAAAAATTAAAAATAAAATAGACTAAAATGTAAAAAATAAACTAAATAAACCTAAACCTGCCGTTTTACTTAATTTAAAAAAAAAAACTAAACATTAAATCCTAAACCCTAAGCACTAAATCATAAACCCAAAACTTTAAACCCTAAACCCAACCCCAACCCTACCACTGACCTTAACCCTACCTAAACCATAACCCCTAAATAATAAAATAAAATAAAAAATAAACTCTGACACCCAGGCCCTAAACCCTAAACTCTAAACACTACTCTCCCAAACCTGACTCCTGGACCATGCAAACCCTGGGCCACTGACCCTAACTGACCCTCCAATCCCACCTCACCACTAAGGCTGAGCCCTAAATTGACCCTAAATCCTGTTGACCTACCTACTATCAAACCCTAAACCCGGCTCCCTACTAACCCTGACCACGACCTAAAACCATAAACCCAGACTTAAACCCTAAACCAACAAAACTAAGCCCTACACAAAATCTAAAAACCTAAACCTAAATTAAATAAAGCCTAATAATAAGATAAATAAAAAAACCTAAATCAAAATAAAATAAAATAAAATAAAATAAATAAAAACCTAAACTAAATCCTAAACCAAAACCTAAAATAAAATAAAATAAAAAATAAAAATAAACTAAAATAAAATAAATAAAAACTTAAATTAAACTAAAAAATAAAATAAACCTAAGAATAAAAACCTAAATAAAATAAGAATTAAACATAAAATAAAAATAAATTAAACCTAAAAAAATAAAATAAAAACTAAATAAAAACCTAAACCTAAAAATAAATAAAAAATAAAACCTAATCCCTAAACTAAAAAAAACCTAAACTTAAAATACAAATAAAATAAGAAAATAAAATTAACCTAAACCTAAAGTAAAATAAACTAGCTAAAATAAAATTAAAACCTAAACTTAAACCTAAAATAAAACTAAAACCTAAACTAAATAAAATAAAATAAACTAAAATAAACATAAACCTAAACTAAAAAATAAAACCTAAAAATAAACCTAAACTAAAAACTTAAAACCTAAATTTAAAAAAATAATATAAAAACCTAAACCTAAACCTAACAAACTAAACCTAAAAAAATAAAATACAATTTAAAGTAAAGTAAAAAATAAGCATAAACCTAAACCTAAACCTAAAAAATAAACTAAAATAAATAACTAAACTATAAATAAACCTAAAATAAATAAACTAAACTAAATAAAATAAAAATTAAACTTAAATAAAATAAATAATAAAATAAACTCAAATAAATAAAATTAAACTAAATTAAACTTATGGGTTTGCTTATTTTTTTTTTTAAAACCAAAACCCTAAACTCCCTCCCAAACCCTACCAAACTAACCTCCTTGCTCCCAACCTAAACCCTAAACCCTAAACCTCCACCATAAACCCTAAAGACCCAACTGAGCCCACCTATAAACCTAAACCCACCCTCCAAACTAAACCAACAGCTGACCTAAATCCTAAACTGACTGACTCAACTGACCTCCTCAAACCCTGATCCTAAAGCTTTAAACCCTCAAACCCTAAACCCAATCACAACCCTAAACAAATCCTCCCTAAACCACTAAACTAAACCTCCCAGAACCCTAAACCACAAAGTACCCTAAACCCTACTTAAACCCTAAACCCTAAACCCTAAACCTAATCTAAACTGAACTTAAACCAAAAGTAACTAAATAAATTAAAAAATAAACTTAAACCTTAAAACCTAATAAACCTAAACCTTAAGAATGGGTAGAACCTTGACAGCTAGAACAATACCATAAACTAGGCGCGATCAAGATCTAGGGGTGGAAGCAAAGTCGGAGGCAGTGATTATCACAGTGGTGATGGGGGATTTGGAGGTGCTGGTGGATATGGAGGTGGTGGTCAGAGCACTGGTGGTTATGGAGGCAAGAGGAGGGACTAAGGTCATAATCGTGGTGGTGGCGAAGGGAGAGATCGGGGATATGATGGTGGATCCTGCTACTCGAGAGGCCAAGGTGGTTCTGATGGGAACTGGAGAAATTGAAGAATAGCTTATTCGATCTACTATTTATGGAACTGTCTTTATAATAGAGATAATTCTAGTTATCAAGGGTTTTTTATTTGGTCTATGCATGCTCATTTTTTATCTATGCCATCGCTTGTGTCTTAGAGAACTTGGTGTCTTACTTGGTTGATGAAATCGAAAAGAAGAAATGTTGTATATGAATTTGTTCTCTATTAAAAAAAAATCAAATACTCTAAACACTAAATTAAAACATGAATCCTAGACCTAAAACATAAACTCTAAACCCAAAATCCTAAAATCCCTAAAAACCCTATACCCTAAAACCTGAAATCCTAAACCTAAATCATAAACCCTATCCTAAACCCTAAACCCTAAAAAACCTAAAACATAAACCTAAACTAAATTAAACCTAAAAATATAATAAATAGAAAACCTAAACCAAAATAAAATAAAAAAATAAAATCAAATAAAAAGCTAAACCTAAATCTAAAAAAAATAAAATAAAAAATAAAAACTAAACTAAAATAAAATAAATAAAAACCTAAACTAAACTAAAAAGAAAAAAATAAATAAAATAATAACTAAACCTAAAATAAAAATAAATAAACCTAAAATAAAATAAAATAAAAATTAAATAAAATCAAAACCTAAAGACCTAAAATAAACCTAAACTTATAAGATAAAAAAAACTAAAATAAGCAAAACTTGAACCTAAACCTAAAATAAACTAAACCTAAAACTAAACCTAAAGCCTAAATAAAATAAAATAAACTAAAAATAAACCTAAACCAAAACTAAAAAATAAAACCTAAAAGTAAACCTAAAATAAAAACATAAAAACTAAACTTAAATAAAATAAAATAAAAGCCTAAACCTAAATGTAAAAAAAAACCTATACCTAAAAAATAAAATAAAAATAAAACTGAACTAAAAAAAAATAAACCAAAACCTTAAAAAATAAAATAAATAAACTAAACTAAATAAAAAGATCATAAGCACTAATAAAAATAATCTATCCCTAACCCAACGTGTAGAAGGAATCTAGAGATTAGTGCAATGTGGCTCTACTTATGTCCCAGGACATAAGAGAGAGGGAAGGAGTCCACTAATGGATAGAGTGTGAACCTTCTACTAGGGAAGCAGGTTCAAGTCATCCACAAAGGGGATGGGAGGTTTTATTTGGTTTAGGTCACTGAGGAGAAATTTCCACTGGTGAAGCACATTAAATTTGTTTCAATTTTTGTTTGTTTGGATTTTGAGATGGATCATGTTGGTTTGTGATGGATCGTACTGAGTAGGAGCCATGGAGACCTAGACTTAACTCAGATTTACCACTCTAAAGGGGTAGTCTACAAAATATATGGTAGGACTAGCCAACCAAAGGGATGCCTTTCAGTATGCAGCAAATGTACTAGGAAAAAAGTATAGTAGACTTACATCCTCCAAAGTAGGGACCTGTTACTGGGGTAATCTGTTGGCAAGATAACAAATTGAACCCAACCTAGGGTTGACTATTGAATGAATGCCGCTGGGGGACTTTGATCAACTCAAAGATAGTTAGGATTAATTTTATTTTTTATATTTGTTTATTTTTTATGGATTGGTTTGTGATGGATCATATTGAGAAGGGGCTCACATCAGCTTGGACCTTTCTCAAATTTACTGAACCAAAGGGAGTAGCTTCCCGGCCGATGGGAGAACTATCCAACCAAAGGAGTGCCTTTCAATTTGCAATGATAAATTTAAGGGAAGAAAGCTAGAGGACTCACATATTCTACTCATAAAAGATCACCGGGGTGATTGGATATTTTTGGGTAATA
Organism: Cymbidium sinense; assembly: GCA_021442155.1. NCBI lineage: Eukaryota > Viridiplantae > Streptophyta > Magnoliopsida > Asparagales > Orchidaceae > Cymbidium > Cymbidium sinense. The sequence continues at coordinate 4,533,222 of CM038215.1, read as the reverse complement.
AATTGAACCCACCTAAGGCAGCCCATCAGTTTGCGACAATCATGCTAGAAAGAATGCATCATAGTCTTACATCTTTCAAAGAGGAATGATTACAGGGGTAACTTGCTTATGGAAAAATAGATTGAACCTGATGTAAGAGTGACTACAAAATGAGTGTCAACCTAGGGACTTATCTCAACTCATTTTGTCAAGCAATTTCTATCGGGAGTTCCTCTAACACTACCCTAAAGAGAGAATGCTTGCTTGGGAAGAGGGGGCCCATTGGGGGCTTGAATTCCTGATCCACAAGCGAATATTTTTGTTACTTTTGTTTAGTTTATTTTATCATGGATTCTATTAGTTTGCGAGGGATCAAACTGAGAAGGAGCTTATATCAACCTAGACCTATCTCAGATTTACTGAACCAAGGGAGAATTTATACATCCGCTGAACAAATCCTCCAACCAGAGGGGTGGTTACCAGAAAAGGGTGACTGCCCAATCAAAAAGTTACCTGGGTAGTGTCTAAATGGGGTCGCAAAGGATATGATCCAAATAGACTGCCTGCAGGGGATGGGGCCGCTAAGGGGTAAATCCAAAACCTGGAAAAAGATGACATGGTTAGTCATATATTCAATATGTATTCGATGTTCAACTCAAGAAAAAGTATGGGGAATCATATCTACCAAGGGTGGTGTATCCACTGAGTGTGTTGCTGTCATCATAGCGAACATCAACCAACCTAAGGTGCCTATCAGTTTGTAATAATCAATCTAGGAAGAAAGCTCAGGGACTCACATCCTCCTATAGTGGAAATGATTGCTAGAATGGTTTGTCTTCGGGTCGATAGATGCTATCCGACCTAGGGCAACTACTGAGTGAATTCCATTGGAGAACTTATATCGACTCAAACATAGTCAAGAGGAAAGAAGCCTCTGGGCGACTTATCTTAGACCTCAAACATACTCAACCTAGTTAGATCATGATGATTAGTTCAAAAAGAAAGCATGGGGACTCACATCTTCTTAAACAAAGTCAACATGCGGTAGCTTATTGGCTAGGAAGTAAAGCCTACCATACTAACAAGGTGCTCATTGATTTGTAATGGTCAAGTTAGGGAGAAAGCACGGGGACTCACATCTTCCAAATAAATGTCCACTAGGGTGACATACTAGTGAGACATCATGTAAACGACCTAGGCGGTGATGAGTAGTGTGGGGTTTCTCTCACATCAGAATAGCTCAAGATAAAAGAAATGTGTTTATTTTTGTGCATGTTTCAAAAGGAATAGGATGCCTCTAGGGGACTCTTACACCTACCTTAAACATGCTAGGGGATTGATGAAATGGTGCCACAGATGGAAAAAAGGATTCCCACTAAGAAAGGATAGGATGTAGGTTTTCTCACACCTATCTTAGTTGTGCTAATTAAAATAAGATGCCTCTCGTGTTCTCTTACACTTATTCTAATAGCATCAAGAAATTATATTTATGTTGTGAAAGAGGGATAGGATGCCACTGGGAGACTCTTACACCTACCATAGACACGTCAAGATAGATTCACAAGACAAGCAAATAATGCTTCGAAAGAAAAAAGATTTGATGATTGGAATCATACTTTTATTCATTTTATTAATAATTATTTTCAAATATGATTTGTTTCATGCGTAATATTTCTTTAGATAGAGCCCATTAATTGGAAGCATCTGGTGTTCCCCTTTACAATCAATAAGCTGATAAGATCCTCCTTGGTAGGCCTTCTCTATGACATAGGGGCATTCCCAAGTGGGTTCAAACTTTCCTCCCATCTTTCAACGGACAATAATTGGTCTCTTTAAGACTAACACAAGTTCTCCTACTCAAAAAGAACTAGGGCGGACCGGCTTGTTATGAGCTTAAATCATTTTGGCTTTGTACAACTCGAGGTTCTCGAATGCTTGTAGGCGACTCTCCTCCAAACATTCGAGCTCTTCTAACTGCATCATTGCATTCTTCTCTGTAGTGATCTTGCTACCCAATGCTATCCTTAGTGATGGGAGTTGAACTTAAAAAGGTAGAGCAACTTCGGACCCATACACACAGGGAAATGTGGTAGACTAATTTGGAGCTCGGTATGTGGTGCGATAGGCCCACAAGGCTTCAACTAACTACTCGTTCCACTATCATTTGTTGTCATCAAGAGTCTTCTTCAATATTTGGATGAGAGTTTTATTGAATGCTTCCGCTAAGCCATTTTCTCTAGGGTAGTAGATGGTGGAGTATCTCCAATCTATAATGTGTCTTCTAGCGAAGCTGATAATCTTCGTGCTTTTGAATATAGTACCATTAATGGATATAATTCATCGAGGCACCCCAAACCTATATATGATATGATTCCTAAAAAACTAAAGCAGATGCTGAGCTATGAGCCCTCTGAGTGGAATGGCTTTCACCCACTTGGAAAAATAGTCGGTGGCAGCAAAGATGAATCAATGCCCCTTAGAAGAAAGAGGATCGATCAGACCCACAATGTCGATACCCCAACACTCAAATGGCCATAAGGCCAATGTAGGGTGCAGAATGTTGGGTGGTTCGTAGAGAACCACACCATGTACCTGACACTGATGCCATCTCCTAGCTACATCCATGTAGTTTTTAATCATCGAAGGCTAGTAGTATCCAAGTCAGTTGATCTTCATCTTCATCTTCAGATCAGATTGATGTGCTATGCATAGACCTGAGTGTACCTCAGTTATAATGCCACAGGAATCGTGTTTGTCTAAACAATGTAACCACATTTGGTCAAAGGACCAATGGTAAGGGTGCCATCAAAAAGAGCGTAGGAGAGAGCTCTCTGTTTCACCTGATGGGCTTGTGACTTTTTTTGAGGAAGTTTACCAGTGTTCAAATAATCTATGAATAGTTGCCTCCAATCTAGCTCCTTATCCATTTTGGCAATAACAACCTTTCCTTCAAGAGAAAGTCTGTCGATGAGTTCAACATTGATAAGGGATAAGACTTGTCTATTTTGGACCCTTAGGACTCATCTTCTGGATATGCTAATTATTTGGCAAGTTTGTCTAAAGCATCTGCTACTGTGTTCTCTGCTCAGGGAATCTTGTAGATGGTGACTTCAGGAATTTGGGCTAACAGCTTCATGGTATACTAGTACTAATGATGAAACTTAGGTTTGAGGACCTAGTAGGACCCGACAATTTGGTTGATAACTAACTGAGAATCCCCAAAGATGTTGATGCTCTTTACATTAATGGTGATGGCTAACTCTAGACAGACAATCAAAGCCTCATACTCAGCTTCGTTGTTGGTGCAGGGGTTGGAAATATAGTGTGAGAATCTCATCACATCGTATTCTAGAGTTAGGAGAACTATTCCTATCCCTGCCTTTCCTGGGATAATAGATTGTGGTGCTTCCCCTTTATGAAAAGAAGCTGTACCATGAAAATACATCTCCCATCGATGGTTGTTAGCTTCCCCTAAGTTCATGATTTGTTCATCAGGGAGATCATCACTAAGCAGAGAATCACCAGGAAGTGGGTGTGCTACTAAGAAATCTGTTAGTACCTATCCTTTTACCGCACGGAGGGGTACGAATGTGATATCAAACTACGAGATGATCATGGACCATCATGTCAAATGTCCGGATAGCATTGGATGTGTCATGAGATACTGCAGTGGATTTGTTCTGGAGATCCAGTTCACCTTATGAGAAAGCATATAGTGTCATAGCTTCTTAGAGGCAAAGATCAAAGCTAGGTAAATTTTCCCAATATGTGGATAGTTCACTTCAACAGGAATTAGATGACGACTAAGGTAGTAGAGAGTGTTATCCTTCCCTTCGTTATTGGCTTGGGCTAGTAGAGCATCGAGAGAGTCATCCAATGTGCCAGGGTAGAGGATGAATGGCATGCCGTGATAGGGCTACTAGAATTGGCGGCTTCACCAAATACTGTTTGATGTCTTCGAAGGGATGCTGACACTTGTCATTCCACCTGAACTTGGCATCTTTTTTGACAAGTGCTAAAAATTGCTTGCATCTCCCTGATAGGTTAGAGATAAAGCGTCTTAAATACGCCAGCCATCCTTGAAAGGAACTTAGTTGAGTTAAACTCTTAGGAGGTGAAATTTCTAAGATAGCTTTAATCTTTTCAGGATCTATTTCTATTCCCAGGTGTCAAACAATATACCCAAGGAATTTTCTTGAAGCTACTCCAAATGCACACTTCACAGGATTCATTTTGAGATTATATTATCTTAACCATTTGAAAACTACTCTCAAGTCCAAAAGGTGGTCTTTCTTTTCTTTGCTCTTGACTACTAGATCATCAACATAGCAATCAACCTAATGATGGATGAGTTTGTTGAAGATCTGAGTCATAGCTCATTGGTATGTGGCACCAACATTTTTAAGGCCGAAAGGCATGACCCTATAACAGAAGAGTCCAATCAAGGTTTGAAAAGTAGTGTTTCATTCATCTTTAGGAGACATCTTGATTTGGTTATAGCTAGATGACCCATCTATTGAAGAAAATACTGCATGAGATGAGGTGATGTCCACCATTAATTCTGGTATAGGAAGATGAAACTCATCCTTAGGACATGCCTTGTTTAAGTCCCTAAAATTGATGCATATGCAAATTTGGTCATTCTTCTTCTTAACTGGAATGACACTGGCTAAGCAGGTAGGATATTTTTCTTCCCTAATGAAATAGGCACCAATAAATTTCTTGACTTCAGAAATGACCTATTGTTCAATTTCTAATCGCATGCATCTAGGAGCTTGCTTAATAGGGGTAGCATTAGGATCTATTGCTAGCTTATAGACTGCTATGTTAGGAGATAATCCGAGCATCTCTACATAACTCCAATCAAAATAGTCTTTAAACTCAGTCAATATCCTAACTAAGTCATTGATTTCTTCTTCATTCAGCAATGAGCTGAGGTATGTCTGGCATTGATTTTCTTCTATCCCGAGGTTGATTTCTTTAAGCTTGTTAATTGTTGAATAAATCTCTTCTTCAAATTCTGGCAGTGCTTCTTTGATTTGGAGATCATCTGGATCATCTGAGATTTTTAAACACAAATTCTCATAAGAGTTGGTGTTGTGTAAGAAGAACTTATCAGACTCCAAATGATTGGTAACAACTAAGCAGTAATCATCATCATCGACTAGACCCACTATACTGAATCCTAGTCATACTCTTGATTATGCTTCCATGCTTGTATTGTTCCATAGCTTTTCAAAGTACTCTGACATGTGCCTAGACCATGTGTGAGGAACCAAACCTTTCTGTATAATAATATGAACACAAGACGAGTAAAAGTCAAATGGCAATTCCATTAATTCTTTAAATGTATCCTCCTCAAGTTGTACATTAACTTTAGGACTTGAGGATGATGATCCTAAAAATAATCTCTTCAGCTTCATGTCACTGGAAGACTTAGGGACTTCCTTCATTATCAAACCCTCAACTTTATAAGATGTAAGTGAGGTTAGAGCTAAAGTTCCCAGTGATGCCTAATAATTTCACATAAACCTGATTTGAATACTTTGCTTTTTCTGCAGGCCTGGTCTTCATTTCTATCTAGATCGAAAATCACTTCCAATGGAACCCGCTGAGAGGGGTGGCTGGTAAACTAATCACATTAGACTCAACCTTCGAGTTGGATTCCAAGTCTTTCTGAATAGTAGTACTCCTATGAACTGGAACATGACCTCTATTAGCTGATGGCCAACCAGGAGGTCTTTCACCACTGGAACTGCCTAAGTTTTTGCCTATGCCTCTGCCTGGTGGAGGTTGAGCCATCCTATGCACATGTCCATATGATGGAATGAACTATGGGTGGAATGTAATATGCGAATTTATTTCTTCTTCAATTCCCCTTTCTTGTTCACTTCAATTTTTATTTTTCTTTTCATTTTCTTTTAGCTTTTCTTTTCCTTTTGATTTTGAATTTGAATTTTGTCCAAGTTCACGAGAATGGGTATTTTGAGGAAGATAGTAGCTTTCATCCTCATAAATCTCAACCTCTCTTACTGAAAATGGATTTTCATCTCTATTAACATGGTATTCAATCCCATCTTTTCTGAACTTGATGCACTGATGGAGGGAGGATGGAATGATCTTGTTCTGATGTATCCAAGGTCTACCAAGCAAAGTAGTGAACAAAGTGTTCAAATCAATGATGTAAAACTTGGCTTCAGTCTTCCAGTCACCTATCTCCAAAGGTAACACTATGAAACCTAAAGCTCGCTCACCTTATTTATTGAATCCTCTCAACATCATCCGATCACCTCAGAGTGTGGAGATGTCAATCCTCAAATAAGAAAGGGTCTTTAGACTCATAATGTTTAGTGATACACCTCGATGAACAAGAACTCTTGTGAGTCTGAACTTGTCCATGTAAACTGTGATATAGAGGGGATGGTTGTGCTCCAAGTACCAGAAGAAGGTTTTCATTTATAAAGGTAATCCCCTGAGCTTCTTTTGTATAATATGCCTCCTCACCTATAGCGGTCTGTTGAGATAACCATATTTCAGGATCAAGGAGAGCCTTGATTAGTGACTCCCTCATCTCTTTCAATAAGACAAGGGCATCATATATGCTTAGCTTAGATGGAAACTTTCTTAGATGAGAGGAGACATTGTAGTCCATCTTGGGCTAGTCCTCCACAAGCATATCCAAGGGTAGAGCATTCTATGGAGGGGATTCTCGATCCTCTATACCAATGACTTATTTCCCTCTATCTTGAGGTACTGCCCTAGGAGGTAGAACCTTTCCACTATGGAGGTTGAATTTGGAGATCTCTTATGGTAGGGTAATGGAAGGCTCTACCAGCACATCATGCTCACCAATAGCTTCTCCTATGAGACCCTCAGAATCGGATGATTCCAAGTCTATCTCAAGAAGTGAACCCATAGTATTTAGAGTAGGAAAGTCCAACTCTGAATCAGAAAGAGGAAGATTGAAATTGTTATAGTTATTTTGTCTTGAAGAGTTATCATTTGGAATAGAAGAAGACAACCCATTAGAAGTGACACAGATGTAATTCAAACTAGCTTTATTCTTCAATTTCTTAGATCTATTTGGAGGTATAAAGTAGAAATCAAGTAAAGTGAGTGGGGTAAAGGATTTGATGCCCTTATCTACGATACAAGAGTTCTAGTAGAAGAAGAAGAGCTAGCTGAAGTAGAATAAGCCACCAGTGTGGAAGTTTGACTATAGGTTGAAGGTGGATTAGGTTGGTGGTTACTAATGGGCTATCTCGGTGACACATGCTATTCGCTCGGTGCCTTTCCTCAAGTTGGCGGCAACTTGCAAACCTTCCTTGATGTTGGAGGTTTGAGCTAACTTCCTATAAGGAATGCTTCTTGATCTTTTGGATGATCTTCTTAAAGGTTTTGGATAAAGAAATATCCCAACCTTCTTTTATTTTGGAAGGATCATATGTATCCCCAAGGATTGCCCTAATGGAACTAGATGGTTGTTCCACAAGGTATTCTTTTGGGATAACTATAGCATCGATCTTGAAGCTGTATTCAAGCCAGTCTTTAAATGTGAAGCAATCCTCCAAAATAAGGCCTAACATATGGTGGTAGGGGAAAAAGTCAAGATCATAACTTTTTCCTACTTCCTCCGATCTCGTAGTCTAAGGTAGCTGAAAATCAAGCTTCTTTAAGAGATTCTTAAAGATCTTCCTGAGTACCTCCCTCTTAAATTAATAAGGTTTGTTAAGCTTATCTAAAAGAGTAGGTGAACTATAGCTACCTATCAGTGGATATGTGTGCCGCTGCTACTAGTGGTATGGCTGAGGAGGCGGCGATGCTGGCCATGGAGGCTACTGTGGAGGTCGGTGGGGCTGCCTCGGTGGTGGCAAAGGAGGTAGAGGTTGTTGAGGTCATGGTCTCTCAGACTAATCTCTAGCTAGCTACTTCCCTTTATCTACTACTATCACTACTCCTAGCTTCTTCTCACAGACCTTTTGTGGCTTTGCTTTAAGTAACTGGTCTTGAAAATGCAATTATTTGGCCTCTCCTTGTAGAATAGCCGCCTTGTTGATTAGCTTATCAAATGTCTTGATAGTGAAGCCCTTAAGCATGAATGTGACAAGGCCATAGATATCTTTAAAAGATTCTTAATGGCATGCTTCTTAGATAATTGTGGCTCGCATTTCATACTCAGGTTGTGCCATTGGAGAATATAATCAATAAGCGACACACATAGGTGTTGTTGTGCTGCAATGAGATCACCTATAGTAACTCTTTGCAGAACTCCAGCAAACCTCTTGATAAGAGTTGCTCTAACTCAGCAAATATCTTTACTGAACCATTGGGAAGTTCAGCATACCAATCAAAAGCAATCCCTGTTAGGCTACTAACAAAGAGGCAGAAAAGCAAAGAGTCGCTGCCATCGGCGTTGCAACAATTGGCCCTAAAGTGTGCTATATATTTTCTTGGGTTTCCACTACCATCAAAGCTTTTGAAGGAATGTGGAATGAAACCCTTAAGATATTGGATTGAATCAAATTCCTCCTTGTAGGGTCTACCCTTTGGAATAAATGATCCTCCCTGGGCTTGAGCCAATGCTTCCTTCACTAGCTACTCAACCGTGGATCTGATGTCTTTTTCTTGCATGGATGTACTTTTCACTACCTTTCTATATATGCTAGTGCTACCTTGCTCAATGATAGGTAAGGTCTTGGCTGGGTCCCAGACATGCACTAACTCAGCCTGACTAATGTCGGCTGTAGGAGGATGAACTATTGGGGCTTATTTCTGAATTACTAAAACTACTACTAAGTCCTCTAACTATCGTGCCATCCTATCTATCTGCTCATCTTTTTATTTCAACTGATATCGAAGGTGTTGGGCTGATTGGGTGGTGTCTTCTTGATCAACCTCATCACCTTCCATGGCCTACTACTCCGTGAGTAGAGATCCTCTGGTATCTACCATGCAAACTCCAGCTGAGTCTCCCAATATGTCATCTTCATTAGGATCGAAGCTAGCCTTCTCCTCATATGACCAACCATACCCCCAAATCTCTTTCTTATCTACAAGATAATATGTTACTATCTTCTTGAGGGAATGATATATTTGAATGGGAATAAATGATCTCAGCTGACCGATGTGATCACTGTCGTGCACTGAGAGGCACCAAACCTCACCTGATATTGGGGAGTCAATCCTATGAGGACTGTAGTCACTAGATGAAAGACACTCCTGATTGTCACAAGCTATGAGAGGGGTGACATTCCTAGGAGGTTTTACTATTATTGGTGCAGCTGGGCTATCATCTGCTACCTTTAAAAACTAACATCTCCACGTCCTGCTGAACTGGCAGAGTTGGTGAAGGGATGACCACTATGCTTCAGGGTCGCCATTCCCTCTGCACCACCACTTGTGCAGAAGGTCGAGCAGGAGAGCTTGGCCTCACCATAATAAGTGGTGTAGATGGGGTGATCCCACCTATAGTCGGATCACCTGGGTATGGTTCTCCCCGTATATGGCCTTCATGGCCTTTGATGGAACTGGAGATGCTATGACCTAGACTGGTGATGGAGAACAGGGATAGAGCAGTGTGGTGGAGACACCACCAACTCTCTATGCACAGGAGCTATCCTTCTGTGATGACTTGTCCCAGTAACAAAGATCTGTCGTATGGTGGTCAAGTAGTGTGGCGAAAATTAATAGTCGAGCTACCAGCAACTGAACCTCCTCTCTCCCTACTGTGAGTAGATGTATGGGCCTCTCTGGCCCTCTCCTAATGAATATATTTCCCCACACTATGGGGGATAATGGATCTTAGATCAAATTGAGCTCCGGACTCTGAACATCCATAAGCTTCACCAACTTAGCACAAAATTGATCAGTGGGCATGACCTTCTACAGCGATGGCGTCTTTGGATCACCGTGGAGGTGATGTGCGAATCCTCCTAACATCCTCTCTATCTGACCTAGAGAGATGATGAAACTGGTTTGTTGTAACTAGTGGTGAAGTCAAAATGGGAAACTCCTCAATAACTGAATGGATGACTGCCTCCATCTCCCTGGAAATCCTAGTGTGATACCGCTTGATCATGTGGTTTTTGTTCCTTCGCTATGTTCTAGTAGGATGAGAGGAGTGAGAGCTAGATCGAAACTTAAAAGTAGGGGAGGAAATCCCTTAAATCAAGGGAGCCTTACCCGTAGAGGGTACTGATGAGAGGGTGCTAGCTCTCACTAGGGTAGCACAAGAACTCACTAGGTAGATCAATCGGATGGCGGACACGCTTCGCACCAGGTGGTCACGCTAATGGTCATGAGGGGAGTGCCCTCACATGTAATCCTCACTCCCTCAAATCCCCTACCGAAATGGATAAGGTGTGTATGATCCAATTGGGGGAAGTTGGTCTGGTCCAAAGCTAAATACATACCATGAGGGAAAGTGAAAATAAATTTCTACGAGCCTGCCATTTTAGATCAACTGTAAAGACTGAAAAATTGGACTGTAGTTGTACTGTAATTGATGGTGAGAATCTGCAATAGGAAACAAGTTTGGATCAGATTTCTATCTTTGTTGATTTTTTGAATTTGAGTTGAAAATTTTATCCCACATCCAACATCTTAGAAGTGTTAAGTGGGGTTCAAATGGATTTGAGAAGATTTTGAAATTTGATTGAAATAGGAATTTTTTTTCCAATTTCAACAAATTTGGGTAGGTTGAAAAGTGGATTCAAATATTTTGAGAAGGATGCTTTCATAGGTTCATGTTTGTCTGAATTTAGATTTTTCTTTTGATTTGAGGGCCCTTTCCTTTAACATATTTGAGTATGTTAAAGTAAGGGTAAATTTATTTTGTTTTTGATTTGGAATTTTACTTAGCAAATTTGGGTATGCTAAGTGAAGTGTTTGAAAATAATTATTTCTTTTTTGTGAATTGTTGTTTGATTTTGAAGATTGTAATTTTCACTTAGCAAATTTATGTATGCTATGTGAGGAACCCAAGTGTATTTTTTTTATTTTTGAAAATAGGATTCTTAGCAAATTTGGGTATGTTAAGAAAATCCAAAGGTGTTTCATTTATTTTGGATATTTGATTTTTTTTTTGAAAAAGAAGGATCCTTAGCAATTTGGGTATGCTAAGGAAATCCTAATGTGTTTCATTTTTGTTTTGATTTGATTGAAACTGGAGACTTTACTTTAGCAAATATAGTATGGTAAGGATAAAATCCCACTTAGTTTTGTGAAATGGAAACTTCACTTAGCAAATTTGAGTATGCTAAATGAGATTCCAAAATACGTGTTCAAAATATTTGATTTGGTTTTGAAAATGGAAACTTCTCTTTAGCAAATTTGGTATGCTAGGGAAAAAGTTCCAAAGGTGCTTAAAATTTTTGGTTTGGAGACTTTACTTAGCAAATTTGAGTATGCTAAATGAAGTTCCAAATATGTTTGAAAATTTTTTATTTTGAATTTGGACTCTTCACTTAGCAAATTTGAGTATGCTAAATAAAGTTCCAGATGTGTTTGAATTTTTTTTTGATTTTGAACTTAGAGACTTCACTTAATAAAGTTGAGTATGCTAAATGAAGTTCCAAAAATGTGTTTGAAAATTTTTGATTTTGCATTTGGATACTTCAAATAACAAATTTGAGTATGCTAAATGAAGTTCCAAAAATGAGTTTGAAAAATTTTGATTTTGAATTTGGAGACTCCACTTAACAAATTTATGTATGCAAAATGAAGTTCCAAATTTGTTTGAAATTTTTTTTTTTGATTTGGGGACTTCACTTAGAAAATTTGAGTATGCTAAATGAAGTTCCAAAAATATGTATGAAAATTTTTATTTTGAATTTGGAGACTCCACTTAACAAATTTGGGTATGCTAAATGAAGTTCAAAATGTGTTTGAAATTGATTTTGAATTTAGAGACTCTTAACAAATTTGAGTGCTTAAATGAAGTTCCAAATGTGCTTGAAAATTTTTGATTTTGGATTTGGAGACATCACTTAGCAAATTTTAGTATGCTAAAATGAAGTTCCAAATGTGTTTTTATTTTTGAAAATATGATTGTTAAGATTTGATTTTTAAAAAGAAGACTTCCATTCAACAAATTTGGGTATGTAAGGATGGAAATCAATCTTATTTTTGAAATGTAAAAATTTTGTTTTGTGTGTGATTATTACTTTTTGAAAGAGGGGAATTCCAACTTAATCATATGTGGGATATGTTTAAGTGTGATTTCCAAATAATATTATTTTTTATTTGGGAATGAAATCTTCATTCAATAAATTTGGGTATATTGAATGGAGATGTTCATATATGCTTTTGAAGAATTTAGTTTTGTTTGAAAATGAAACTCTCATTTAATAGGTGTGAGTGTATTGAATGGAAAGGTTCATATGTGTGCTTTTTGAAAGTTTTATTCTTGGATTTTGATTTTGACTTTTGGAAAGATGATTGTTCATTTTATTTTGAAAATGAAACCTTCGTCAAAATGAATTGAAAGAAGATGTTCATTTGGGCTTTTGGAAAAGATTGTTAGTTTTATTTTTGAAAATTCTTACATGTAACAATTATCAGAATTGTTAAATGAGGGTAATAAAATTTTGTGGAAAATATTTTATTATGTACATTTTTGAAAGGGTGCTTTTGAAAAGCAAAGTTCTTATGGAAAATTTATTTTGTATTTATTATTTTAGAATGATCCTTTCCTTATCATAAAAATGATAAGGTAGAAATCTTTAAATGTTTTCTTTTTATTTAGATCTTTTTTCTTTTTATCCATTGGAAAACCCAATGGGGGTTTTAAGACCAACACGGTGTGAGGTCCTAAAACCTAAAGAACTCAACATAAGAATGAAATAAGTTGAGTGCCAATAAAAAGAAAGATAGTCTCAGATTCATACCAAAGTACAAACCTTCAGATTCACACCAAAGTACAAACCCACTATTGATACTCGAAGATAAAGATCATTTATCAAAGATGGAGAGAGGAACCATCCCTAGTGGAGTCGCCAGAAAAATCTGTGGTGAAAAAAATTATATTATTCTCTTATACAATTCTTGCCTTCATCTATCCCCTCTACCTTTTGGGAAAAGAAGGACAAATGAAAATAGAAATATATAAAAGAATATATGCCTTGTTGGGACACCACGTAGATCTACAGATGTTCTTATTAAGGTGATCGGGTATGACATTAAGGAGAGGTGTACTATCTTGAGAGATAGAAGTCACCACCATACAATGGACCTAATAACTAGAATAAGGACTCCTAAGGACAATGGGTCTGCATATGTACTAGAGATTCTTCCCCTACTTTACATGGAAAAGTAAAGTAAGGTTTATTTTAAATTGGGTTCATTATGTTCCCTACAGGGGTAAGCCCTCATAGTTAATTACATCCTAAGGGATGGGATCCTTTAGAAATACTCTTGATTAAGGTAAATGATCATTGTCTCCAAAGATTTCAATAGGGTAGGACTATCAATCAATTAATTTATTTTGGAAGATCAAACGGGATTAATAAAAGAGAGGGAGTTATTATTGAAGATAAAAGGAAGATAAATAAGAGATGCCAGGATGCTAGGAAACCTAGCGAATATCTCAAACTATCCTATAGTTGGGCTTTATATTTTTGAAATTGATTTGATTTGTTTGAGATAAATTTTTCATTAGAAATTTAGGACTTATGATTCCATAATGAAAGATTATGGAAATGCCTAAGAGATGAGGATTTAAGCTTATGGCTCACAAAGGGGAGAAGCAACCTCGTAACCTAAATCTAGTGAGCTTTGGCAAGAAAGCACAACCTAAATATAAGGCAAAAAATGGGTAATTGGTTTTCCTCCAAAAGAGAGGACAAACCACCCGACTGTTTGGACTTACAACTGCCTAGGGGTGGCTGCCAACTAACTCCTCCTACAATTTTAAATTCACGTAGGCAAGTCTTATGCTTTATGCAAAATAACTAGGCTATTATTTATTTAGAAACAGATCAAGTCCTTAAACTCATCCCTAAAGAGACTAGATCATGTAAAAACATGCTTCAAATGATCTAAGTCCAATGCAATTCATATTTTATTTTTATTTTTATTTTTGGACAATTATTTTGACTCAAGCTAATAGGATTCATATGCCTAATGCATGATAAATGAGATTATTGGCCAAAATTAGCGAGAAGGGAGGAGGTGTGTTTCCACCATGGCTCTCAATGGTCAAGCCAAGTTTCTTTGGCAATGGTGGAATCCCTCCAATCAAGAGTGAAAATAATATGCATTTGTTCATGATGTTATAAAAGAAGAACTCATCCAGCTAAAGGGTTGCTAATTCTTTTATCTTAATTTTAGCCTAAGCTTTAGGTGAGGTTATGAGTTCTTTATTTTTAGTTTTAAATTATTAGATTTGGTAAAAGATTTATTTTTCTATAAGAGCTTAACCCTCATCCAGGCCATACATTAAGCAAGGAAGAAACTAGAAAAAGGATGCCACTTAATGCACAAGCTAAAAAAATTATCAATCAATTTATAAAGCAAAACACAAAAGAATAAGAGGTCATTATGGTCGGGTACCACTGCACAAACCCAAAAATAAATTGGGTAACTGAGCTCTACCCTTATACAACCCAGGTTACAAATCTATTAAATATAATTAAGTAAGGAATTCATTTTTATGGGGATCTTCGAACTTCATTTCTTCATTCTTCTTTTCTTCTTTCTTCTTCTTTTCTTCTTTCTTCTTTGGTTCTTTCTTTTGGATGGTTGGAAGGTGGATGCTCCAAAGGCTTCACATAGTGCATAAGATGAGATCTTATAACCAATGGTCATCCTAATCCCCATAATAATCATTCCAAAATCTTAAAAAAAAAAAAAAAAAAAAAAAAAATTACCAAATAAAACTATAAAATATTCTTATAAAGTCTTAAGCACCTACAGCAAATCATTTATATTTTTATTTATTACAGCGCCCCTTAAGCACAATCCTCTACAGAAGACAATGGTTAGATTAAGATTTCCCTACCATTCATTCTACATACATACATCCTAACATCCAGACTAAAATATATATCACAAAATAAAAGCAAGCATCAAACCATGCACTGCCCTAACCTAAAGCTAGAAGTGGTGACTTAGTCTAATGTGTGTGCTTTGGAGGTTTGTGTAGTATGCTTAGCTATGGCTTTAAGTTAGAATTTTCTAAGTGGGAAGCATGTTCAACTTAGAGGAGGGTTTCATTTAAGTGATTTAATTATTTTGGGTTTATTTTATATCATGTTTTGATTAGGTTCAAGTGAATCCTACAATTAATTACTAAGTTATAAAGAGAGGGAAGAGAAGAGAACTTCTCTTTCCTTCCCTAACCTAAGTAATTTCTAAAGTAGATTCATGTTTTGGTTTTGTTTAGTGAATGCTTTGATTAAATGTTTTAATTAATCCTAAGTTTAGATGAACTCTAAACAAACCTATTCAAAAAGAAAGGCATTTTAAGATTAAATAAATTGAACTAAATTCACAAAATATACATCACTTCATTTCTTTCCCAACATGTATAACATGCATATGGATGAGTTGTTTAATATCAGGATTACAAATGAGAGATGGTGATGATAGAACCATTTAAAACATAAGTAGTAAAATATAAATCATAAATGTTTTTAGCATGCTCGACATCATTTAAATCATCATTAAAAGCTTCATTTTCATCGATCAAAGCTGGCATAGATACAAGAATAGAATCAGAGGAAATAAAATTGCCTTCTAATAACTTAGAGAATTTATTATTCTCTGCATTAGAAATATTCAAATTCAAAGAAGGAATAAGAGGTAAATCATCTTTCCCATTTTTAATATCTGTTGAATCCCTACCAACATTAGAAGCTGAAACATGTTCAATAGGATTAACCAAATATCCAAGGAATCAACCTCAATAACAGCCTTTATACCATCCTTTGGATTCGAGGCTGATTTATGAACATAAGTAGGAATCGACTTATGGGTAGAGACAACTTTTTTCTTTGGACGAATTCATTGTTTTAAGTGGGGATGGAGAATAAAACATTATGAATTGTCATGCCCGTGTACTTTATAATGGGAAAAAAAATTCAGAAAGTTCTCTAATTCAACCTTTTACGAATACCTATATTTCTCAAAGCAAATTCAAACTTTTTTAGGGTATTTTTTAGTTATGTATAATTCCATGAGGATTTGAGCCATAGAAGGGTGAGATCACTCAGTGGTCGCTTGGTCGGGTTGTAAAGGCCGACCAAATAAAGGCTTGATAGAAAAAAAGTACATGATGGGTAATAAGATGAATGCACATATTAGGAAGTGATGACCACATAGGGATAATAAGAGATTCCTTCTTAATGTCAAAAAGGGGTGACCACTTCAACAAATGCATTTGATAATTAAAGATGAAATAAGAACGGCATGAAAAAACATATGAAAAATCCAGATCTTTAGAAAGTTGAATCAGGATATGCCGAGGGTCAATAAGACCAATCAAGAAGGCACCCATAAGCTTGAGATTATGAAAAAAAGAGCGGATCTTAACCAAATTGATGATGCAAAGAAAAATTATCCTTCTTCTAAGGGTCATCAATTCATCTTAACTGCTACTGACTACTTTTCCAAATGGGTGAAGGTGATTCCACTCAGAGAGGTCATAGCTTAGCATGTGCTCCAATTTTTTAGGAACCATATCATATATAGGTTTGGAGTGCCTCGACATATATATCGATAATGGTACAACATTCAAGTATGAGATCAACAACTTTGCCGAAGACATAGCATAGATTTGATATATTCTACCATCAACTACCCGAGGGAAAACAGCTTAGTAGAATCCATCAATAAAACTCTCATCTAAATGATAAATAAGACACTCGACAACAATAAGTGATAGTGGCATGAGAAGTTAGTTTAAGTCTTGTGGGCCTACCGCACCACATATAAAACTCTAACTCAGTCTACTCCTTTCTCTTTAATGTATGGGTCCAAAGCCGTTCTACCATTAGAAGTCTAACTCCCATCACTAAGGATAGCTGTGGGTAGCAAGATCACAATAGAGTAGAACACCAAGTTACGGTTAGAAGAGCTCGAAGGTTTGGAGGATAGATGCTTGCAGTTATGCTAAAACCTCAAGTTGTACAAAGCTAAAATGATTCAAGCTTACAACAAGTTGGTCTGTCCTAGAGCTTTCAAGTAGGAGAGCTTATTTTAGTTCTGAGAAAACTGATCGTTGCCTATCATAAGATGGGAGGTAAGTTTGAGCTCACTTGGGAAGGCCTTTTTGCCATAAAAAAGCCCTACCAAAAAGAATATTATTAGTTTATTAATCATAAGGGAGAGCCCCCAATGCTTCCAGTCAGCAGGCTCTACTTAAAGAAATATTATAAATCATGTTTGAAAATAATTATCATTAATGAAAATTCCTTTTCAAATTAAATCTCTTCCATGTTGGAAGTATTCTTGTTTATGAATCCACCATGATGTGTTTAGGGTAGGTGTAAGGAACCTGAGCGGTGTCCTATCCTTCATCAATGTAATAAAAACACAAATTACACATAAACATATAAAAAAACATATCTTTTATCTCGGGCTACTTTGAGTTGAGATAACACCCTTAGTGGCACTCACTCAGAAGCTTCTCTTGGTCGGGCTAACGTGCTACCCTGCTGGTGTGTCACCCTAGTGGTCTTTTTGCTTTTGAGGATGTAAGTATACTACAGTTTCCTTCTTTACTTGGCCATTGCACACCGACGAGCACATTGTTAGTTTGGTAGGCCTTACTGCATGGCCATTAAGCTACCTCATGTTCACTTCGTTTAAGAGGATATCAGCCTGCTATGCTTTCTTCTTGGATTAGCCTTCGTACACTGACTGGGTCAAGTATATTTGATGTTTAGGATAAATCCCTTAGTGGCTCCTTCTCTCCTGACTGCTTCAAGTTTGGGTCCAGTCCTTCCTCGGGGCTCCCCTCTTTGTAGTTGCTCTTGGTCAGATAACATATGTCCCACTGATAATAGACTATTTTGATGATCAGTTATGCTTGGAAAGTTGTAAGCTTACATGCTTTCTTTCCTAATTGATCATTGCACACTGATGGGCACCTTATGTTGGTTGGTTCTCACTATGCTAGCAGATACACCACTCATGTTGATGGATACACCTTAGGTTGGTTGGTTCTCGTACCTTAGGATACACCACTCATTGTAGATGTAAGTATGTTATGCTTTCTCCTTGAGTTGGCCATCGTACACCTAGAGGCTTTCTTTTTCAGGGCTTAGGATAACGCCCCTAGCAGCACCTCTCTTGTGGCACTATATTTGAATCATATCTTTTACAACCCCATTTAGACACTACATGGGTTACTATCGGATTGGACA
This sequence comes from Cymbidium sinense, assembly GCA_021442155.1. Taxonomy (NCBI): domain Eukaryota; kingdom Viridiplantae; phylum Streptophyta; class Magnoliopsida; order Asparagales; family Orchidaceae; genus Cymbidium; species Cymbidium sinense. The sequence continues at coordinate 4,514,878 of CM038215.1, read as the reverse complement.
GTTCCCCTTTTCTAGTAACCACCCCTATAGTTGGAGAATCCATCCTATTGATGCAAAGAATTTCCCTTAGTCCAGTAAATCTGAGATAGGTCAAGTCTGATGTTGACCTCACATTTGGAGTGAGCTCTCAACTTCCTCATTATAGATCTAGGACTCTTATAGAAAAAAAAGCTCCTTAGTCTTAAGACACTTCTAGTGATTAGGTGAACACTGAACCTAAGTCAAGAGACTTAGAAGTGTTAGCCATAGGAATAGGTTATGCCTTAGGGATTTAGAAAGATTTGACTACCCTAGCCTTAAACATAATCCTTACTTCCTTCTTGAACCAAACTTCCCAATCAAATTCAAAATTCAAATCAACCCCAATTCAATTGATTTTCTTAAATTTCCATTCAATCTTAAATTAAATTCCAAATCAAATCCAACTGAAAATGATTGAAACCCAAAATCAAAATCAAATTTCTAAATACCTTCCTAAGCCATATGAACCACCTTCATATGCTTAGCCAAAACCTTTAAACAAAATCAAACTTGATTGATTTCTTTAAAATCAATCATTCTTTCATTTATATTCAAAAATATAAATGAAATCTAAATTCAAACCATTCAAATCATATCAAACCAAATCAAGATTTTTCTTTAGCCATATGGACTTACCTCCATAAGCTAAATCAAATCTCAACCCCAATCAACCCAAACTCAATTGATTTCTTTATGAATCAATCATTCCTTCATTTATATTCACAAATATAAATGAAACCCACCCTCCAATGACCAAAAATAAATCAAACTAATTCAATCCCCTACTTAAGCCCTTTTGACCTAAATACTTAAGCTTGGTCAAATTTCTTCCAAATCACGCCAAACTCAAGTGATTTTATCATGAATAATTTATATCTTCATTTATATTCACAAATATAAATAAAATATAAATTCAAATAGCCAAAATCAAACCTAAATCAAATCAAAGTTCCAATTTTAACTTTTTTCTTGAACTTGGCTAAATGATACCCAAATCAATCCAAAACCCCTGATTTTCTTCATGATTCAATCATTCCTTCAATCATTGTTCCAAATATAAACCCAAACTACAATTATCAAACCAAATCTAAGTCAACTCAAATCAAGCCCATGTGACCCCTTTTGACTTGAAATTATCATATGAACCAAAATCCATTTGACTCCAAACCAATTGTATTGGATTTATATTTCAATCCTAGGCTCATATGTTAGTTCAACTAAACTTGAATCAAGCCAAAACCAATTGACCCATTTAAGTCCACTTGACCCAAATGCTAAAGACCCTTTTTGAGCTAAGTTTTAATCCAACCCAAATTGGATTGAACTATGCCCATCCAAACCTCATATTATGATCATCATCTTAGGGTGATTAACTACCTTGAATTGGGTCAAACCAAGTCAACTTGGTCCTTTGACCAAGTCAACCTTTAGCCCAAATAAAACACAAACTAGCCAAAACCTACCATGTACCAAATTAATTAAAATTATTGATTAAAACCAATGCCTAATCAATTGAACATGACCAAACCTCAATTGAGCCAATCCAAGTCCAATTAGTCATTTGACCTGAGTTGACCCAAATTGACCTTAAAGTTAAAATAGGTCAAATCATGATTTTGATCCAAATTGATTACAACCAATGGCTCAAGTTCATTTTAAATCACTGATTGAACTTGACCAAAGCCATGATTGAGCCCAATTTGACCAATTGGTCAACTTGACCCAACCTAGCTCAAATTAACCTAAAAGGTCAAACCAAACCAAAGCCTACAATCATTTTCAATTAGCCAATTGAACATGAACCAACACCTAGCCCAACCCAATTTGGTCAAATTGCTCAAATTGTTCAGCTTAGTCCATTTAACCTATTTGAATCCAAATGAGCCAAAATCAAACTTGAGCCAAATTAATCAAAACCACTTGAACCAAAACTATTGAAATCATCATTTAAACCTATCCCAAGTCTTGATTTGACCAAATTTGACCAATTGGTCAACCCAACCCAACCTAACCCAAATGAACTCATTTTGACCAAACAAAGCCAAATCACCCAAAACCAACCCAAACCAGCCCTAGTTCACTCCTAAATTAGCCCAGATCTATAGTGGACCCCACCCAAGGAGATTAGCCATTGGACACACCCCATTTATTTTAGATACTTTCCATAAGAGGCAAAGTCCACTTTCTCCTTTCATGGTAGCCATCCAATTGCCAAATAAGGTATTCCTAAACCCCCCTAGCCCAATGTAAGCCAGCTTAGCACTTTCCATGGACTAAGGGAAACAAACCAAGCCACTTCACTCATGGCCAAACCCTATGGACAAAGGGAAGGACCAAGCCAACCCAATCTCCCATATCCTGCCTTGAGCTCCCTGCCATAGCTTCCTCCACTCCTGGCAAGCCACATGGAGCTCACAGTGACCCTTTTGATGCCTCGATGATGGTGAATCAGCATAATTTTAAAGATGGATCTCATCCATCCATCACACATAATTTTGGGGTATACTCCCTCAATTCGAGAGGCAGTTGTAATAATTCCCACTGTGAGAGTTCCCTAAGCAATTTTGAAACTCCTCGAGCCTGCAAACCTCTCAGCTCCCATGATTGGAATTCTCCATTCTCATGCATCAAAATAGGGCATCTTTCCTTTGATTCAAACTCCTCCCCCACTCAACAAAACCTTAATTAAACTTACCCACATCATCACAACACCTAGTAGAGTAATGCAAAACCATTTCCTAAGCTTCCAAACCACCGAAAGCCATACTTCACTCAAGATCAAATGCCAAAAGGGAGGAGCTTGGTCCATAAAGAAAACCACCTCAAATCAAGATTGTGTGGCCCAACCGAGCTTCTTTTCTACCAAACGAAGTTACCTTAATCGTTGGAACTGCCGATCAAAAGCTCCAGTGAGGAAATTTCTCAAAATTGATTTTTGAATGAAATTATGTTGTTCCTTTTTGAAGAAAGCTTGCATTTAAGCCCATTCTAGCTGTTGGATCCTTGTGGATCCTTCGTGCAAAGGTGTGGATTGAGTTTGGAGTGATCCAAGCTTAGGTGAGCTCGAATCGAGAGACTCATGGCATATGGGCTCCGTCGTTCATCGATCGTAGAAAGATGGATCATGGGTCATCTATTCTACGTGATTGGAACAGATGGCCCTGATCCATTCACATAGAATCCCTCTCTATTTACTCCTTAATTATGGGATCTGATCGTGGTCATCCGATCTTAGATCAGATGGTCTACAGGAAAGTGTATCCATCGCAATCTGAGTTAGCCTCCAAATTTAACAACTTAAATACTCTATCCCATCATGCCACATGGAAATCGCGTGTCGCGTCAATAGCCACATGGCACCGATAGGATTAAGGGTTAATTAGGACTATTTTAATTAATTTTTAAGTCTAAAACTTCCTAAAATCATAAGTAATCCTATAAAAATTCAAAAAATATAAATAAGGGATCATTTTAAAGATATTTCAGTGTAGAATTCAAGAAAATTATTATTCATTAATTTTAAATAGTAATTTTACTTAATCAAAGTTTAATTAAAATTTTAATTAGCCCAATTACTCTTTGATTAATTATCCAATTAATTTTAAAATTTCCAGAGATGTTTAGGTGGATGCCTACTTTTCAACAAAATATAGATTTGGAAGAAGGTGAACACCCTCCAAACACTTAGAGATTTCTCCTAAATCTATGACCAATGTTACTAAATCTTACTGGGATGATGACTCTAGGGAAAAGAAAATGTCTTACAACCTTATCATGCTAAAAAAAAAATATATGTTAAAAATTTCCTCCTAAATTGTCCAAAATGATAGATCTATTGTGACCTCTCACTCTCTCTTAATTAACCTTTGCTTATCCTCCCTTTTAAATTTCATTATGTTTAAATTTCTTGTTTGAAATGTAAGAGGGATCAGTCTATTCATGTCATTATTAGAAATCTTTGTCACATTTATAATATTTCTCTTCTTATTGTTCTGGAGTCTCTTATTCATGCTAATAAAATGAACCATGTTGCTAGAATTATCAATTTCAATAAATTTTTCACTAATGTTAGTAATAAAATTTGGTATTTTTGCAATAATTTTGTTAGGTCTCTATTCTTGATGACTTTCATTAAGTTGCCAATGTTCAAATCTCTTATGGTGATTATTGTGTTTTGGGCTCTTTTGTTTATGCATCTTGTTATAGATCTGGTAGAAATCTTGTTTGGGATAATTTTAGGAATTTTGCTACCTCTGTCAACAAACCTTGATTTTTTTGGTGATTTCAACACCATTTTATTTTTTTTGAAGCAGTGGTGGTTTCTCTCTAATATTCATTCCATGGAATATTTCTACAATATGATCCTTGATTGTAATTTGATTGATATTATCTTTAAGGTCTCTAGTTATGCTTAGCAAAACTCTAGACTTTGGCAAAGGTTGGATCGGATTCTTTTTAATACTCATTGGATTACTCAATGGCCTATTACTTATATTGACCATTTAAGCAGAACATTGTCAGATCTTGCTCCTCTCCTAGTTTCTACTAAAAATAATTCTAATAAACTTAAAAACTCCGCTTCTTTTAAATTTAAAAATATGTGGATTCAACATATTGATTTTTTTAATGTTGTGGCTAATAATTGGAAAACTCTTTTACATCCTGATAATTTGATTATGTGGATGAATAAACTTTAGTTTAAACTTAAAAGACTTAAATAAAATTTAGGCTCGTGGAACAAGCATTATTTTAAAACCTTTTTGTTAATATTAAAGATATGGAAAAATTGGTCTGTGATCTTGAAGTCTCTATTATGTCCGATCCTTCTAAGATTACAGAGACTTATTGAAGAAAGATAAACTAACTTCCAAAATATGGAAGAGACTTATTGGCCCAAAAAAAATTGCTTGTAAACATATTATGGATGGTGATAGAATACTAAGTATTTCCATTCTTTCGTTAATAAAAAGAGCTTTAAATAATATTTAAAAAATTAAAATGATAATTGAGATTGGATTATGAAGAATAATGATATTAAGGAATTGATTATTAATTACTTTAGAAATATGCTTAATAAGAATTGCTCTTATGAAGCTATTTCTCAATTACTTGATTCCTTCTATTATTACTAATGATGATAATGATTTACTTACCATTGTGCCTAATGAAGATGAAATTTTTAAAGTTCTGAATAGCATGAACATAGATTATGTTGCTGGTCTGAAGGTTTCACTACTCATTTTTTTAAAAAATGTTGGTTTATCATAAAAATGATTTGATTGATCCTATGATTGATTTTTTTAAGGGTAATCCTTTTCTTAGATATTTTTGTAGTACTTCTAATGTTCTCATACCTAAGAATGATAATCCAGACTATTAGAGTTGTTTTAGACCTATTAGTCTTTGCAACTTCTTTAATAAGCTGATTTCCAAAATTCTTACCTACAAACTTAATCCTTTACTTAATAGAATTATCTCTCTCAACCAAATTGGTTTTGTTAGAGGTAGATCTATTTATGATAATATTTTATTTTCCCAAGAATTAATTCATGATCTTGATTGCAAGACTAGAGGTGGTAACATTCTTTTCAAATTAGATATTACTAAAGCCTTTGATAACATCTCTTGGATTTCCTTAACCATATTTTGAATTTATTTTGGTTTTCTAATAAATTTATTTTTCTTATTGAAAATTGTATTAATAATTCCTAATTTTTTATTTTGCTTAATGGGGAAGCCTTGGGTTTCTTCCCTTCTTCCCATGGCTTACAACAAGGGGAACCTTTATTTCTTGCTTTATTTATTATTATTGTTGAGTACTTATCTAGGAACATCAATGATTTATTCTTAAATAATCCTAGTATGTCCTACAAAACTCTTGGTGGTCTTTCTATTTCCCATTTAAGTTTTGTAGATGATTTCATTATTTTTTCCAATGCTTATAATCATCACATCAAGCATCTCACATCTTTTTTAAATAAATTTGGTAGAGATGTGGTCATTTTATCAATGATAACAAAAGTTATTTTATCACTTCCTCTAGTATCTCCAATAATAAAATAAATCAAATCCAACATATCACTAATTTTAAAACCAATACTTACCTCTTAACTATTTGGGTGCTCACTCTTTAAAGGCCGAAATGTTCCCATCTCTTTGATGAGTTAATTCAAAAAATTTTAAATAAAATTTATGTTTGGGAATTCCATTTACTTTCCTTTGGTGGAAGGCTCACTATTCTTAAAAGCACTCTCAACTCAATGCATCTTTATTTGATTCAAAGCTATCCCCACTAATGCTACACTTATTAGAATTGATCATTTGCTTAGTATATTTTCTTGGGGCTCCAATAATTCTACCAAAAGAATGCATTGGACATCTTGGCATAAATGTTGTGGTCCTTTGGGAGAAGGTGCTCTTAGTTGCAAGCCTATTCATGAAGCTATCACTTCCTTCTCTAATAAGCCCTGGTGGAATTTTAGAAAGAATGATAGCCTTTGGGCTAATTTTATGATGGAAAAATATTGCCAAGGTAAACACCCCCTTAACTTTGCTTTTAAAGTTGGTGACTCTCCGATTTGGAAAAGGCTTTGCTCCATTATATGGGCTACCGAATCATTATTATCTTGGGGTATTCAGTTGGGTTCTGTCTTCTTTTGGCAAGAAAATTGGATTGACAATGGCTCTATTGACATCCTTTTATCTACCCACTCTACTATTACTATCAAAGTTAATTCTTTTTGGCTTAATAATAATTGGAATGAAAGCAATCTTGAGAATTATATCCCTATTTCTCTTTTTGACAACTTTAGAAATATTCCCATTTCTTCTAACAAACTTGACCAAATTTTTTTAAGCTTTCTTATAATGGTGACTTTATTCTTAAAGAGGTTTGGAATTTTATTAGAGAAAAATAGAACCCCACTAATATTTTTATTAAACTTTGGAACAATATCATTCCCATTTCCTGTTCAATTTTAGCTTGGAGGATTTTGAATAACTTGATTCTCATTGACTCTTTGTTCTGGACTAAAGGGTTTTACTTACCTTGAAAGTGTTATTGTTGCTTTCATATTGAAAATGTAAATCATGTTTTTATCAATGGTGCTATTGCTTCTAAATTATGGTTTTGGTATGATGATTTATTTAATACCAACTATTTTAAGGGGTCTATTTCTTTATATCAACTTCTTGAAGTCTTTTTAAAAAATACAATGAAAGGTCATATTCAAGTTTTAATTGCTATCACCCTTATTAGGTTCATCTGGATGGATATAAATGATGCTAAATATCATGGTATTCCTATGAACCATAAAAGGATTGTGGCTAGAACTAAAGAATATCTCATGCCACTGTCGCTTGTTGTTATTAAGTGTCTTCTTTAGTATTTGGATGAGAGTTTTGTTGAAGTCTTCTGCTAAGCTGTTTGCCCTCGGATAGTTGATGGTAGATTATCTCCAATCTATGTTGTGTCTTCGAGCAAAGTTGTTGATGCCAGTGCTCTTGAATGCAGTACCATTATCAGATATAATTAATCGAGACACTTCAAAATTATATATGATATGGTTCCTAAAAATTAGAGCACATGCTGAGCTATGACCTCTTCGAGCAGAATCTCCTTCGCCCATTTGGAAAAGTAGTCAGTAGTAGCTAAGATAAACCGATGACCCTTGGAAGAAGGAGGATCAATAGGACCTACTATGTCGGTACCCCAACACTCGAATGGCCATGAGACCAATGTAGGATGTAGAATGTTGGGTGGTTGGTGTAGGACCACACCATGTATTTTACATTGGTAGCATTGCCTAGATGTATCCATGTAACTTTGATCATCGACAGCCAGTTGTATCCTAGTCTCTTGATCTAAGCTTTCATCTTCGGACTGGATTGGTTGGCTCCATATAATCCCGAGTGTACCTCAGTCACAATGTAATGGGCTTCATTCTTGTATAAATAACATAACCACATATGATCGGAAGACTGTCAGTACAAGACACCATCCATAAGAGCGTAGGAAATTGCTCTAGTTCATCTAAAGGGCTTAAGACTTCTCTTAAGATAGTTTGCCTTTATTTGGGTAATCCATGAATGGTTGCCTCTAATCTAACTCCTTGTCCTTCTTGGCAATGGCAACCTCCCCTTCAAGAGAGTACTTTTTGATTAGTTCAATATCAATAAGGGATAAGACTTATCTATTTTTGATCTTTATTGATATGGACTCATCCTCCATACTCTATTTTTGACCTTTATTGATATGGACTCATCCTCCGGACATGCCAACTCCTTTGCAATCTTGGCTAAAGCATACGCTACAATATTCTCCCTTGAGAAATCTTATAAATGGTAACCACTATGATTTGGGCTAACAACTCCATGGTGTACTTGTGGTAATGATGAACTTAGGCTTTATAACCTTAGAAGACCCAATGATTTAGTTGATAACTAGCTAAGAATCCCCAAGGATGTTGATGTTAAAGATGCTTAGAGTAATGGCTAACTTTAGATTGATAATTAGAGCCTCATATTCAGCTTCATTGTTGATGCAAGGATTAGACAGATGATATGAGAATCTCATCACATCGCATTCCAGAATGAAGATAACTATTCCTACTCTTACTTTTGGAATAATAGATTATGGATCTTCTCCTCTTTGAGAGGAAGCTGCGCCATCAAAATACATCTCCCATTGTTGAATGCTAGTATCACCTAAGTTCATAATTTGTTTATTAGGGAGATCATCACTAAGGAAAGAGTTAGCAGGAAGTGGGTGTGCTACTAAGAAATCCACTAGCGCTTGTCCTTTTATCGTACAGAGGGGTACAAAGGTAATGCCAAAGCTGAGAGGGTCATGGACCATCCTACCAACCCTCGGATAGTGTCAAGGTCATTAGATAAATGTGGATTGATCCTAGAGATTAAGTTCACCTTATGAGGAAGCATGTAGTGGTGTAGGTTTTGGGATTCAAAGATTAAATCTAGATAATGCTTCTCAATGGATGGATAATTAGACTCAGTAGGGATTACATGACAACTGAGATAGTAGAGTGCATTTTCCTTCCCTTCGTCATTGGCTTAAAGAAAGCACCAAGGGAGTCATCTAATGCGCGTACAAAATATGAGCTTGCCAGATAGGGCTGCTAGAGCCGACATCATCGTAATGCTTGATGTCTTGGAAGGCATATTCCCACTTATCATTGAACTTGGCATTCTTTTGACAAGTCGAGAATGGTGACATCTTCCCGATAGGTTGGATATAAAGCATCTTAGATATGCCAACTACCATTGGATTGATCTGAGTTCAGTTAAACTTTTAGGGGGTGGTATTTCTAATACGCTTTGATCTTCTCTAGATTTATTTCAATTCTTTGGTGTCAGACAACAAACCCAAGGAATTTTCTTGAAGTTACTTCGAATGCACACTTTAGGCAGTTCATTTTGAGGTTAAATTGGCTTAGCTATTGGAAAACTACTTCAAGTCAAAGAGATGGTCTTCCTTTTCTATACTTTTGATGAAAAGATCATCGACATAACACTCGACTTAATGATGATAAAGTTCATCAAAGATTCGAGTCATAGCCCGCTAGTATGTAGCATCGATATTTTTAAGGCTGAAAGGCATGACTTTATAGTAATAAATTTTGATCGAGGTTCTAAACGTAGTGTTTCTTTCATCTTCAGGAGCCATATTTATTTTGTTATATTTAGATGAGCCATCCATGAAATAGATGACTGCATGAGATGAGGCAACATCCACCATCAGCTCTGGATTGGTAGCAAAATTCATATTTTATACATGCCTTATTTAAATCCATAAAATAGATACATATGTGAATTTAGCCTTTATTTTTCTTAACTGGGATGATGCTGGCTAACCATGTAGGACATTTTTCTTCTTGGATGAAGCCAGCAACGATCAATTTTTTGACTTCAAAAAATACCTATTGTTCTATCTCAAATTGCATGTATCTAGGAGCTTGCTTGATAGGGTTGGTAGTAGGCTCTATTGCTAGTTTATGGAGAGCTATAGGAGCCAATCCATGCATCTCTTCATAACTCCATCTAAGGTAGTCTTTAAACTCAATCAATAGTCTAACTCAGTCATTGGTTTCAATTTCATTCAACAAAGCACTAATGTTCTAAAGTTAACTTCCTTGAGCTCATTAATGGTTGACTTGATCTCCTCTTCGAACTCTAGCGATCTATCTTTGACTTCTAAATCATCTGGACCATCTGAAGTTTCTAAGCACAACTCCTCATATGAGTTAATGTTATTTGAAAAGAGCCTATCATATTCCAAATGATTGGGGATGATTAAGCAATAATCGTCATCATTACATTTGTTCTTCCATATTCTTTTAAAGTAGTACGTGCTTTTTGATGTGGGATTAACCCTTTTTTGCTAAATTATGAACATAAGGCAAGTACCAATCAAAAGTAATTATATTAAATATTTATATGAATTATCCTCAAATTCTTCATCAACTTCTTTAATTGAGGATGATGCTCCCAAAAAGAAGCTCTGAGTTTTCACTCCTGTAGATGACTTAGGGACTTCCTTAACTACCAAACCATCAGCTTTTTGAGAGGAAAGTCAGGTTAGAGATAAGGTTCCAAACTAATGCCTAACTGTTTCAAATATAGACTTGGATACACTTATGCTTACTTTGGAGCCCAGTCTTCATCACTATCTGGCTCAAGTGTCACCTCCAAGGGAATCTACTACTAACAAGAGTTAGTTGGTGTGCTAACCATATAAGACTCATCCTATGAACTAGAAGCCGCATCCTCATATATGCTAACCTCTTGAACTGTAAATGGCTTGAGATCTTCTTTAGCACAGTAGATGATCCCACCTCTCACAAACCTTATACACTGATGTAGAGAGGATGAAATTATTTTGCTCTCATGCATCCATGGTCTCCTAAGCAAAGCGTTGAAAGATGTATTTGAGTCTATAATGTTAAACTTGGCTTCAGTCTTCTAATCATCTATCTCCAAGGGCAACACTATGGCACCTAAGGCTAATTAACCTCATCTTTGGAGTGCAGATTCAATCTTTCAAAATTAGACTTAGGAGTCTTCTAGACACTAAGACTTCCCTAGTCATAAGACACTTATAATAATTAGGTAAACACTAAACCTAAGCCTAAAGACTTAGAAGGGTTAACCATAAGATTAAGTTATGCCTTGGGGATTAGGATAATCCACCTACAAACCAAATCCAATCCATGTTCAGCTTCTCAAACCAAAACTTAAGTTTAATTCAAACATCAAATTCAAATCCAAATCCAAACCCAAATTTCATAACCAAATGATTGAAGCCCATCATCAAATCCAATCTTGAAACCCTTCTTAAGACATATGATCTATCCCATGGACTTAACCAAATCTTAAACCAAACTAATCCAAAATAAATTGATTTTCTCATAATCAATTTATCTGTTCATTCTTCTTCCTAAATATAAATCAAATCTGCATTCAAATTATCAAAATGAAATCAAACTAAATCAAATTAAATCAAAACCCTTCCTAAGCCATATGACCTATCCCATGGGCTTAGCCAAATCTTAATCCAAAGTAAGTCAAACTCAATTGATTTTCTCACAAATCAATCATATTTTCAATCATATTTACAAATTTAAATGAAATATACATTTAAATCATCAAAATTAAATCAAACAAAATTAAAATAAAACTTAAGCCACATGACCCAACTCCATGGACTTGCCAAAATCTTTCATTCCAAAACCCAAATTCAATTGATTTTCTCATGAATCAATCATACCTTCAATCATATTCACAAATATAAATAAAATCTATAATCATCAAGCCAAACCAAAATCAACCCAAGTCAAACCAACTTAACCCTTTTGACTTGAAATGTTCAAATGAACCAAAACTCATTTGAACCCAAGGCAATTGCTATTGAATTTATATATCAATCCCAAATCCATATATAAACTCAACTAAATCAAACTTAACCCAAAATCAAGCCAACTAAACCCAATTGGTCCACTTGACTGAAAGTGCCAATTTGACCTATTTGAGCCAAGTTCTAATCCTACCTAAATTGGATTGAACCAAGCCCATAAAAACCTCCCATCATGATTGTTGATCACCCTAGGTTGATCAATTGTCACAAATTAGGTCAAACCAAGTCAACTTGGTCATTTGACCAAGTTAACCCTTAACCCATATGAACCCAAACTAGCCAAATTGTATCCTAAGCCAAATCCCTTGAAACCAATGATTCTTACCCAATCAAAATCAATATTTGAATATGACTTGACCTTTAATTGAGTCAAACCAAACCCAATTGGCCCTCTTGACCCAAGTTGACATAATTTGACCTAAAAGACCAAATTGGATAAAATAAAAATATAAACCAAATTGATTGCAATCAATGGCTCAAGTTCATTCTGAATTGGTTGTTGAACTTGACCAAAGCCAGGATTGGACCCAATTGAACACAGTTGACCTACTTAGCCCAAATTAACCTAAATGTTCAAGTTGGCCTAAATCAAAATCAAATCCAAAGTAATTGAAACCAAAGCCTACAATCATCTTCAATTGGTCAACTAAACCCAAACCAACACCCAACCCAATACAATTTGGCCAATTTGGTCAAATTGGTCAAGTTAACCCATCTGACCCAAATGAATTCAAATGAGCCAAAATAAAATCTAAGCCAAACTAAACCAAACTAATTGAACCAAAACATCCCAAATGTTCATATGAACTTGACCCAACCCTTGGTTTTACCCAATTTGACTAATTGGTCAACTTGCCCCAACCTAACCTAATTTGACCTAGATGAGTCAAATTGAGCCAAACCTGACCAAAACAACTGTAACTGACTTGAAATTTGGGATAACCCACTTTCTGCTCATTTCAGATCTGGACAAATTAAATCCAATGCCAAATGATCATTCAACACTTGGGTCAAGGGCATCACATGAGACAAATCACCCATGTAAGTGGTCATTTCCATTCTTTGGCCACTTGGTACTCTCCTAATGGTCCACCTAGGCACCTAGGACACTGCCCATCTTAACCAAAGAGGGTGGTTGGGTTGGCCAGGACCTATGGGAGGTGAATCACCTCACCCTCCCCATTGGAGCATTCGAAACTCATAGGACATCCATGATTCCTCCTTAGTAGCCACCTCTAGATAACTCATCTCCTCCCTGCCACCCATGACTCCCTGAGATGATTAAACGACCACTAGAAGCCAAACCTGATCCATCATCTGATCAATATGAAGGGGGTATACACCTCCTCATTTCCACTAAAACACACACAAAAATCATTCCTCAAATCCCTAACTACCTAAGACAAGTCACTAGAGCCATTCCCTAAGCTCCCAAGCTCATTCATTGATTAGAAAATGCCATTCCCATCCATCCCTGTGGTGAAATTTTTAATTTTTAAAGAATAAATATACTTCCATCTTCACTCTATGCGAAATAAAATGAAGATAGGAATGTAGTTCTTCTTTTTATGCATTTTTTACACAATGTAGATCCGCAGATGTTCTTATTGAGGGTGATTGGGTACGCTATTGAGGAGAGGAGTACTATCTTTAATGAAAGAAGTCACCACCCTACAATGGAACTAATCACCTCAATAAGGACTCCTAAGAATAATGGGTCTACATGTGTACCAAACATTCTTCCCCTACTTTACATAAAAAAGTAAAGTAAAGTTTATTTTAAACTAGGTTCGTTAAGTTCCCTATAGGGGCAAGCCCCCATAGTTAATTATATCCTAAGGAATGAGATCCCTTAGGAATACTCTCGATTATGTTAAATGATTATAATCTCCAAAAATTTCAATAGATAGGACTATCAATCGATTAGTTTATTTTGGAAGATCACATGGGATTGATCAAAGAGAGAGAGAGAGTTATTAAATCTAATGAAAGATAATAAGGAGATGCTCACAATGCAGTAGCGATCATCTCAAACTATCCTATAGTTGGTCTTTATATTTTAGAAAGTGAATTATTCATTTGTGTTAACTTTATATTTTAATTTATTTGAAGTTTAGGGGTTCCACAACACAAGATTATGGAAATGCCTAAGAGGTGAGGATTTATGCTTATGGTGAGGGTCGAAAGCACAACTTAAATCTAAGGCGACAATGGGTTTTTGGTTTGCCTCTATAAGAGAGAAAAACCCACTCGATTGCTTGGACTTACAACTGCCTGGGGGTGGCCCCCAACTAACTCCTCCTATAATTTTAAATTCATGTAGGTAAGTCATATGCTTTATGCAAGATAGCTAGGTTGTTATTTATTTAGAGAGAGACTAAGTACTTAAACTCACTCCCTAAAGAGACTAAATCATGTAAGGGAATACTTCAAATGACCTAAATCTAATGCAAATCATATTACATTTTATTTTCAATTTTGGACAATCATTTGACTCAGGCTTATAGGATTCATATGCCTAATGCATGAGAAATAAGATTATTGGCCAAAATCAGCTAGAAGGGAGGATGTGTGTTTCCACCATGGCTCTCAAAGGTCAAGCTAAGTTTCTCTGGCAAAGGTGAAAGCTCTCCAATCAAGAGTGAAAGTAATATATATTTGTTCATGATGTTATAAAAGAAATACTCATCCAACTAAGGGGTTGCTAATTCTTTTATCTTGATTTTAGCCTAAGAATTAGATGAGGTTATGAGTTCTTTATTTTAATTTTGAATTATTAAATTTGGTAGAAGTTTTATTTTTCCCTAAGATCCTAATCCACATCTAGGCCATACATCAAAAAAGGAAGAAACTAGGAAAAGGATGTCATCTTAATGCACAAGCTAAACAAATCATCAATCAATTTGTAAAGCTAACACAAAAAGAATAAGATTCCATTTATGATCTATTTGGCCATTGGGCTAAGTTGGGCTAACCCAAACCCATTGGGTTGGGTGCACCACTCTCCCTTGTGTTTACTTGATCCACTAAGAGAGTGTCAAGTGGGTATGAAGAGGATTTGACCAAATTCCAAGTGCAATTGGCCAAAATTTATCCTGTGGTCTAGGAGCAAAATAGTCATTTGACCTTGATTTCAATTTGGTCATGTTTGGTATGATGATAAAATAGGTTTGGCCAAGTTTCATTGGATTTGGAGTTGGTTTGATGTGGTTTGGCTCATGTTGACCCATTTAGGTCAAAATGGGTCAACTTGGGTCAAGTGACCAAATGGTCAAATTGGGTGAAACCAAGGGTTGGGTCAAGTTCATATGATCATTTGAAATGTTTTGGTGGCTTTTATTTGATTCAATTTGGTTTAAGTTTGAATTTGGTTCATATGATTTCATTTAGGTCAAATGGGTCAAGTTGACAAAATTGACCCATTTGACCTATTTCAGTTCATGGTTATGTTCATGTTTGTTTGGTCATATGAGATGGATTAGTATCTTTGTTTCCAATCAATTTTGGTTAAGTTTGAATTTGGCTCAATTTGACTCTTTAGGTCGGTTGGGTTCAAGGACAATTGGGCTAGGTTAGTCTAGTTGGCCAATTGAGGCTTTGGTCAAGCTCAACAATAATTTTGGAATGAACTTGACCCATTGGTTTTAATTAGTTTGGCTTAGATCATGTTTTGACACATTTTAACTTTTAGGTCAAGTTTGGTCAACTTGGGGCAAGTGGCCAATTGGACTAGGTTAGGCTCAAATGTTGACTTGTTCAAGTTCAAACATTGGTCATGAATGAGTTTTGATCAATGGTTTCAAATAATTTGGCCTATGGTGGGTTTTGGCTATGTTAGGTTATATTTTGGCTAAATGTTGACTTGGTCAACCCTTAGGTTTGACTTGGTTTGACCTAATTTGAGTGATTGATCATCTCATGATGATTGTTGATCATGATGAGAGGCTTAGGTGGGCTTTGTTCAATCCAATTTGGTTAGGATTAGAATTTGGCTCATAAGGGTACTTTAGGTCACTTTAGGTCAAGTGAGCTTAAGTGGGTCAAATGGCTTCGTCAAAGCTTGATTTGAGTTTGATTTAACTCACATATGGACTTATGATTGAAATACAAATCCATTTTCAAGTGGCTTTAAGTCAAATGGGTTTTGATTCATTTGACAATTTCAAGTTCAAAGGGTGAACATGAAATGGATTTTGGCTTGATTTTTGAATTTAGTTTTGGTTAAGTGATTGAAGTTTGTATTTATATTTGGATTCATGATTGAAGGATTAATTGAATCATGAAAAAAAAATCAAGAGTTTGGCCTGATTTGAAGTTGATTTGGCTAAGCTCAAGAATTTGATTTGAAAGGCTTAGGTTGAATTTTGATTGAATTTGAGTTTGATTTTTGGAGTTGGTTTCGGTTATTTGAATTTATATTTCATTTATATATATGAATATAAATGAAAATATAAATGGGTAATGAGAAAATTTCATGGATTTGAAGTGATTTGAACATGACTTGGGCTAAATCCTTAAGAGAGGATTAAACGACTTAGGAAAGATTTGGAATTTTGGATTTGAATTTTGGATTTAGTTTGACTTTTTTGAATTTATATTTCATTTATATATGTAAATATAAAGGAGAATATAAATGACTTGTGAGAAAATTTGATGAATTTGAATGGATTTGAATATGATTTAGGCTAAGTCCATGAAGGGAAATCAAAGGACTTAGGCAAGATTTGAAGTTTGGAATTTCAATCATGGATTTCAATAATGTAGAATTGATTTTAGTTTGGAGAAAATCAAATAAGATTGATTTGGTATTTGAGAAAATCAATTAGGATTGATTTGAAGTTTGTCTTGAAGGAAGGAAGTGAGGAATGTGGTTCCAGGGGTGATCGGTTGCTTTGGGCATCAAATCGAACCTGGCCTAAGGCTGACTATTGAGTGAATGTTGCTAGGGGACTTAAATCAGATCAAAGATAGTCAATGGTTAATTTAATTTTTTTTAGTTTATTTTGATGGATTCCATTGGTTTGCGATGGATGAGACTAAGAAGGAGTTCATATCAGCCTAGACCTATCTCAAATTTACTGAACCAATGAGAGTAGCTTCCCGGCATATGGGAGAACTATCTGACCAAAGGAGTGCCTTTCGGTTTGCAATGATCAATCCAAGGGAAGAAAGCTCAAGGAATCACATCTTCCAATATAAAAGACCATTGGGGTGATCGGTTGCTTTGGGCAACAAATTGAACCTGACCTAGGGCTGCCTATCAATTTGTGCTAGTCATGCTAGAAAAAATCCATCATATTCTTACATCTGCAAAGAGGAATGATAGCCGGTGTAATGTGCTTGTAAAAAAATAGATTTAACCTGACCTAAGGGCGATTATGAAGTGAGTATTGACCTGGTGATTTATCTCAACTCAGGTAGTCAAGAAATTCCTATAGGGAGTTCTGCTGATACTGCCCTAAAGATAAGATGTCTACTTAGGAAATGGGCCATTTGGGGGCTTGAATTCCTAATCCACAAGCGTATATTTTGTTTGGTTTGCTTAGTTTGTTTTATCGTAGACTCTATTGGTTTCTGAGAGATCAAACTAAGAAGGAGCTTATATCAGCCTAGCCCTATCTTAGATTTACTGAACCAAGGGTGAATCTATGCATCCGCTGAACAAATTCTCCAACCACATGGGTGGCTACTAGGAAAGGGGGACTGTCCAATCTAAAGGTAACCTGGGTAGTGTCTAAATGGGGTTTCAAAGGATGTGGTCCAAATAGAATGCCTATAGGGGATGGGGCCACTAAAGGCTTAATCCAAAACCCTGGAGAAAATGACATGGCTAGTCATATATCCAATAGGTATTCAGTGCCCAACTCAAGGAGAAAGCGTGGAGACTCACATATGCCAAAAATGGTGTACTCACTGAGTGACTCTCTGTCTGCATAGCAAACATAAACCAACCTAAGGTGCCCATTATTTTGCAACAAGTAGCCTAGGATGAAAGCTCGAGGGCTCACATCCTCCTATAGCGAAAGTGATTGTTGGGATAGTCTGTCTTTGGCTCGACAGGTTCCATTCAACCTAGGGTGGCTACTAAGTGAATGCCGCTAAAGGACTTATATTTACTCAAACATAGTCAAGAGGAAAGGATCCTCTGGGGAACTTATCCTAAACCTCAAATATACTCAACCTAGTTAGTGCATGATGGCGAGTTCAGGAAGAAAGCACAGGGACTCACCTCTTCTTAAGCAAAGTCAACATGAGGTAGCTTACTAGCTGAGCAGTAGTCTACCATACTTTCAAGGTGCTCGTTCGTTTAAAATGATCAAGTTAAGTAGAAAGCATGGGGACTCACATCCTCAAATAAAAGACCACTAGGGTGACATACTAGCGAGGTAACATGTAGATCTGACCTAGAGCAGCTAATGAGTGAGTGCCATAGGGGGCTTGTTCCCACATCAAAGTAGCATGAGACAAAAGATTTATATTTATTTTTAAGCATGTGTTAAAAGGAATAGGATACCTCTGGGGGACTCTTACACCTACCTTAAACACATTGGGGAGTTTGATGGAGTGGTGCCATGGATGGCGTTGGGAATTCCACAGAAAGGATGTTTCGGGTTCTCTTACACCTAACTTAGTTGTGCAAATCAAAATAGGATGCCTCTAGGGTTCTCTCACACCTATTATAATAGCATTGGGAGGTTATGTTTGTGATGTGAAAGAGGGATACGATGCCACTAGGGAACTCTTACACCAACCTTAAACACATCACTGAGGATTCTCAAGATAAGCAAACAATACTTCGAAAGAAGAGAAAATTTTGATGAAATGGAATCAATTTTTTGTTCTTTCTATTAATAATTATTTTCAAACATGGTTTATTTCATGGGTAATATTTCTTTAGGTAGAGCCCATTAATTGGAAGCATTGGATGTTCCCCTTTACAATCGATGAGGTAATATGATCCTCCTTGGTAGACCTTCTCTATAGCATGGGGGCCTTCCCAAGTGGGTTCAAACTTTCCTCCCATCTTTCGACAACAACAATTGGTCTCCTTAGGACTAACACAAGTTCTCCAACTTGGAAAGACTACGTTGGACCAGCTTGTTGTGAGCTTAAATCATTTTGGCTTTGTATAACTCGAGGTTCGCACCATGGGTGACTCTCCTCCAAACCTTCAAGCTCATCTAATTACAACTTTGCATTCTGCTCTGAAGTGATCTTGCTACCCAATGCTATCCTTAGTGATGGGAGTTGAACTTCTAAAGGTAGAACATATTCAGACCCATACATTAAGGAAAATAGAGTAGATTGAGTTAGAGTTTGGTATGTGGTGTAGTAAGCCCACAAGGCTTCAACCAACTGCTCATGCCACTATTATTTGTTATCATCAAGAGTCTTCTTCAATATCTGGATGAGAGATTTATTGAATGCTTCTATTAAGCCATTTGTTTTGGGGTAGTAGATTATATCCAATCTATACTATGTCTTCTCATGAAGCTGTTGATATTTGTACTTTTGAATGCTGTACCATTATTAGATATAATTCATCGAGGCACTTCGAACTTATATACGATATGGTTCCAAAAAACTGAAGCACATGCTGAGCTGTGACCTCTCTGAGTGGGATGATTTCCACCTACTTGGAAAAGTAGTCGGTGGAAGCTAGAATGAAATAGTGACCCTTAAAAGAAGAAGGGTTGATTGGACC
Organism: Cymbidium sinense; assembly: GCA_021442155.1. Classification (NCBI taxonomy): domain Eukaryota; kingdom Viridiplantae; phylum Streptophyta; class Magnoliopsida; order Asparagales; family Orchidaceae; genus Cymbidium; species Cymbidium sinense. Next base: position 4,495,220 of record CM038215.1, on the reverse strand, counting down.
CACAATGTTGGTACCCCAACGTTCAAATGTCCATGATGCCAATGTAGGGTGTAAAATGTTGGGTGGTTGGTGGAGGAACACACTATATACCTGACACTGATGGCATCTCCTAGCTACATCCATGCAGTCTGTAATCATCAAAGGCCATAGTATCCAAGTCGCTTGATCTTCATCTTCATCTTCAGACTGGATTGATGTGCTCCACATTGACCTAAATGTACCTCAGTTATAATGCCATGGGCTTCATGTTTATCTAAATAGCGTAACCACATTTGGTCAAAGGATAGGTGGTACAGGGTGCCATCAATGAAAGCATAGGAGAGAGCTCTCTACGTGATGGGCTTGTGACTTTTCTTGAGGTAGCTTGCCAGTATTCAAATAGTCTATGAACAGTTGCCTCCAATCCAACTCCTCATCCTTTTTAATAATGACAACCTCCCCTTCAAAAGAAAGTCTCTTGATGAGTTCAACATCAATAAGGGACATGACTTGTCTGTTTTGAACCCTTATTGAAATGGACTCATCTTCTGGACATGCTAGTTCATTGGCAAGTTTGGCCAAAGCATCTGCTACTGCATTCTCTGCTCAGGGAACATTGTAGATGGTGACTTCAGGAATCTAGGCCAACAACTTCATGGTATACTCATGGTAATGACGAAGCTTGGGTTTGATAACCTTGTAAGACCCAACAATCTGGTTGATGACCAATTGAGAATCCCCATAGATGTTGATGCTCTTGACACTGATTATGATGGCTAACTCTAGACTAGCAATCAAAGCCTTATACTCAGCTTCGTTATTGGTGCAGGGGTTGAAAAGATAGTATGAAAATCTCATCACATCATAGTTTGGGGTTAAGAGAACTATTCATACCCCTGCCTTTCTTAGGAGAACAGATCGTGGTGCTTCCTTTTTATGAAAAAAAGTTGCACCATCAAAATACATCTCTCATCGATGGTTGCTGGCCTCCCCTAAGTTCATGATTTGTTCATTAGGGAGATTATTACTAAGCGAAGAATCAACAGGAAGTGAGTGTGCTGCTAAGAAATCCACTAGTGCTTGTCCTTTTATCTCATGGAGGGGTACAAATGTGATGTTGAACTATGAGAGGATCATGGACTATTGTGCCAAATGTCCAAGTAGATTTGGCCATGTCATGAGGTACTGTAGTGGATTGGTTCTAGAGACCAAGTTCACTTTGTGAGAAAGCATATAATGTCATAAATTTTGGTAGGCAAAGATTAAAGCTAGACATTGTTTCTTAATAGGTGGGTAGTTCACTTCAGCAGGAATTAGACAACGGCTGAGGTAGTAGAGAGCGCTCTCCTTTCCTTCGTCATTGGCTTGGGCCAACAAAGCATTGAGAGAGTCATCCAATGCAGTGTAGAGGATGAGTGGCCTACCTAGGATAGGGGTTGCTAGAACTAGTAGCTTCATCAAATACTATTTGATGTCTTCAAAGGCATGCTGACACTTGTCATCCCGATTGAACTTGGCATCCTTTTTGATAAGTGCTGAAAATGGCTTGCATCTCCCTGATAGGTTGGAGATAAAGCGTCATAGATTTTCTTATCATTGGAATGATCGAGTTGTGTTAAGCTTTTAGGATGTGGCATTTCTAAGATAGCTTTGATCTTTTTAGGAATTATCTCTATTCCTTGGTGTCGACAACAAACCCAATGGAATTTCCCTGAAGCTACTCCAAATGCACACTTTAGTGGATTTATTTTGAGGTTATATTTTTCTGCTCAAAACTACCCTCAAGTCAAAGAGGTGGTCTTCCTTTTCTCTCGCTCTTGACTACTAGATCATCAACATAGAACTCAAC